>OY978219.1:19656372-20235655 GCA_963854785.1 Vaccinium vitis-idaea
AGGGTGATGGGGGCCGGCTAGCAAGATGGGGGAGGGAAATGACTTTTCTCTCTCCTCTCATTCCTTATATACTGACATTTTGAATTATTACACCACATACCCCTCATGTCACTTGTGTGTTACCCAATTGTCCAAATTCAAAACATATCGCGCATAGACCCACTTTCCATCTCCCAAATCTAATTTCATAAGATTTCTTAACTCAATTTCAAAAAGATTTTCGTAAAATCCGGGTCTTTACATTCTACCCTCGTTAGAAAAATTGTCCTCAAATTTCGTGTCCATGTTAACCAAGCAAGAATGTATCCATGCATGCTATGCAAAATGCAACCAACATCACAATTTAAAAAGTTTAAGACTTAAACCCAATTCACATTGGTTAGACGGAAAACAACTCCGGATATTTCTTTTTCACCTCATCCTCTCTTTCCCACTTCGATTCCTCGCTCCCAAAGTTATTCCATAATACCCGTACTAGTCGAATTGTTTTGCCCCTCAACACTTATTCCCGCGAATCAAGGACATGTATCGGCTTCTTCCCGTAGGATGCATCGGCTTCTAACTCTAATTCGGACCATTCTAACACGTGACGGATCCAGCTCGTACTTCTTCAACATAGATACGTAGAACACAACGTGGATACCCGACAATCTCGGCTGTAAAGCTAGAGGGTAGGTGACTTCCCCAATCCTCTCAATGATGTCAAACGGCCCGATATGTCGCGATGATAACTTACCCCTTCGCCCAAAACGAGTCAAATCCCAACGCAGTGATATCTTGAGAAACACATGGTCTCCCACTTCGAACGATAACAGACGTCTACGGCTATCGGCATAACTCTTTTGTCGGCTTTGAGTGGTCAACAATCGTTGGCGAATCACTTTGATCTTCTTGGTCATTGCCTCTTGCGTGGCCTTAAGTCTCTTGCGAATCAATCTCATGTTCTTGGCGGTTCCATTAACTAAATCGGGTCCCACAAGCATCGCTTCTCCTAGCTCGGTGCAACACACGGATGATCTACACGGCCTAACATACAAAGCTTCATACGGTGCCATCTCGATACTGGATGGGTAACTATTGTTCTACGCGAATTTCACTAACGGTGGGTAATCTTCCCAACTACCCCGAAAATCCATAACACAAGCCCAAAGCATATCCTTTAGAATTTGAATTGTCCTCTCGGATTGTCTATTGGTTTGCGGTGCCAAAACAAAGATTTGTACCAAGCGCGGCTTGCAAGCTTTGCCAAAATTGAGTGGTGAAACGCGGATCTCTATCGGACGCAATTGATACCGGAATCCCATGCAAACGGATAATCTCCTAAATATACAAATGGCCAAGTGTTTCAACCGAATCAATAACTTGGATAGGTAAGAAATGCGCGCTCTTAGTCAAACGGTCAACGATAACCCAAATGGCATCATGCCCCCTCGGCGACCTCGGTAAACCCGTAACGAAATCCATAGTCACGTTCTCCAACTTCCACTCGGCTACAGGTAATGGTTGTAACTCTCTCGCCGGTCGTTGGTGTTCCGCTTTCACTTGTTGACACGTCAAACACGTAGACATGAAAACAACTATGTCCCTCTTCATCCCCGGCCACCAAAATTGTCTATGCAAGTCTTGGTACATTGTCGTCCCTCCTGGACGATCGGCTACCAGTGAATGGTGAAATTCGTGTAAAATCTCTTCCCGACACGAGATGGGTACGAACAATTTCCCTTGGAATCGCAAGCTTTGATCGGTGTGAATCATCAACCCAATTGGTGCCTCCCCACTAAGAAATTTACCACGGAATTCCCCCGCTTCCTCATCCCCTTGTTGTGCCTTAATAACCTGAGTCGATAAAGAAGAGTAAACGGTTAGATTACATAATGTGACACACTTGGGTACCTCCGTGCAATGCAAAGCATAAAACCCCAAATCTTTCATCATTTTCCACTCATCGATAGCTAGACTAGCTAAGTGTGCCGGTTTCCTACTTGGTGCATCCACTGCCATGTTTGTTTTTCCCGGGTGATATTATAACTCGAAATCGTAAGATTGAATCTTCCATGTGTTCCATCGAACGGCGTTGACGCAAATTAAATTATTTTTGAGAAAATAGGTACTTTAGACTCTTGTGATCGGAAAACACCTCAAACTTCTCCCCGTATAAGTAATATCGCCAACTCTTTAGACTCTTGTGTCAGATAGTTACGCTCATGTGTTTTCAATTGCCGCGACCCATACGCTACCACGTTTCCCTTTTGCATTAACATGCACCCAAGTCCCTTCCGCGAGGCATCACAATATACAAAGTAGCCAACTCTATGCTCGGGCACTACTAAGATTGGTGCGGAAGTCAAACGTTTTTTAAACTCGTTGAACTCTGGCTCACACTTGTTATCCCAAACGAACTGAGTCCCTAACGTGTCAACCTAGTCATAGGTGCCGTCAAACGCGAGAAATCTAGTACGAATCGACGATAATACCTGGCCAAGCCTCTCAAAAACACTCTTCGGATGCTCCCAATTCCATACCGACTCAAGCTTCCCTGAATCAACGGACACCCCACCTTTTGATACCACGTGCCCTAAGAACTTCACCTCAGCTAATCAAAACTCGCACTTACTAAGTTTCGCATACAATCAGTGCTCTCTTAAGAGTTCAAGTCCTACAGTGAGATGAGATTGATGCTCCTCCTCGGAAGGTGAATAAATGAGGAATCACAAACCAGTTTCCGAGATTCACGGGCCTTGTAACCCATGCCTCGGGACTCACTAGACGGTGGCCCGAGTAATCACAAACTTTCCAAATCCACATTTCCCTTTTTAAAGTATCACGTGTCCCTCGTGTGTCCCTTAAGTGTCCAATTTAAAACATACTCGGTTTCTTTCAAAACCAAGTGTATTATTGATTATGTTAGATTAGCACGTGTCGTGTTCACAGGGTAGACTTTATGATCATCGAATTGGGGAATTCAACATGTGACGGATACAATGGACTAACAACGAACGTTTTCATCAATTAACGGAGTAAATATGCAAGGAATTTCGAGTACACAATCAAATAACACAGTTGGAGGTCAAAGGAGGGTCAAACTGGGTTTGCTTAACGAAACAATTTTTTGGCTTGGATCTGGAACTCCCGTCCAGATGGCCGTGAATCCCGTCTAGACAGACGGGGATGCAAATAGTACTCAAACAGTATTGCAAATTTTCACCATTGGTGGGGATTTCTGTTAAAGCATCCAACTCAAAACCAATTGGCAATGAGTGGAGAGGCCGCCCAGGCTCACATACTAGCTTTCGAGGTGATAATTAACCGATGTGGGATAAATTCCAACACTCCCCCACACGTGCGACCCCTGACTCGCACGTGGAGAGGTCAACAAAGGATCCGGAACATACGGAACACAACGAAACAAAGTGCAACTATGGCACAAACAAAGGGGGAACCCTTCGAAAACCTAGCTCTGATACCATGTTAAAGCATCCAACTCAAAACCAATTGGCAATGAGTGGAGAGGCCGCCCAGGCTCATATACTAGCTTTCGAGGTGATAATTAACCGATGTGGGATAAATTCCACCAATTTCAACCCAAGCATTTGGAACAAGAAATGAGGAAAATAAAAATCAACATAAACACTTAGAATAAGTAGATTAACACCTCTACCTCAAAGATTTAGCACCAATTGAAGAAGATCAAAACCCAAACGAAACCCTAGCTTCAAACTCCAAACCCCAACTGAAAATCACCTCTCCAAGTGCAAAAAAACGAGACTCGGGCTTCAAACGTCTTGAATAAACACGTAGGAGGATGGATCTATGATTTGGTTGAGTGAGGGAGGTGTATTTGGGGGTGATTTGGAGATAATTTTACAGAGGGAGGGAGGGTGATGGGGCCCAGCTAGCGGAGGGGAGGGAAATGAATTTTCTCTCTCCTCTCATTCCTTATATACTGACATTTTGAATTATTACACCACACACCCCTTGTGTCACTTGTGTGTTACCCAATTGTCCAAATTCAAAACATATCGCGCGTTGACCCACTTTCCATCTCCCAAATGTAATTTCATAAGATTTCCCAACTTAAATTCAAAAAGATTTTCGTAAAATCTGGGTCTTTATATGAATTGTAGTATGATTCCCAAATAGCCTTGTTTTAATTCTTAATATAATGTCTTAATATAATGTCTTCGGGTTTATTAACATGGGGTGTAGATCCTATATATTATTGGTTTCTCATCGCAGCAGTAGCGTTTTACATTTTCTTGTTATGAGTAGGACGCCTATGGCAAAAATAGTGTCCAGCTTGGTAGTTAAGAGTTTCTTCTGTGCAGGGGCTATTCTTGGTGCGTTGCAATCATTTTTGTGGAGGATTTTAGTCCCATTGATGAAGTTGGTACATGCACATGATTGTGAAATACTTAATGAGGTAAAATGGCAAAAGTCGCACTATTATTTTTTGTGTTGTGTATAGATCATTCTTCAATGTCTTGTTGGTAATGTTTGTCATATTTCATTCTTTTCTTTCTGTGATTTTGAATTCAGGCTGCAGATTTATTCTTTGATGTTGTTACTGAAACAAACACTTGGGATTATTTAGAAGCAACCATGGTGCCATTTTTCCTAAGATTGGTCGGTCTGTCTATGGGGATGCTTCAAAGTGAGGAATTGGCTATATATGGATGGAACAGTTGCTCAGTTTTTCAGGGTGTTGATGATCATCTTACGGATACATGCATTAGTGAAAGCTCCATGATATCTCAATCTGGGTCTTTGCCTTTACATATTTCATGCTTCTTTTTATCTTCAATGTTGGATTCTGCTGCCCAAAGTCATTGTGCTGATGGAAACCCATCAAAATCAAGTACGGCTAAGGGGATATATGAAGAAATGTTGGCAAAAAATTTGCTTTGGGATATTTGTAACATGGCAGTACGGATGCTTTTACAAAGTGTCGAACACCGGTCTTGTGCAATTCAAATCTTGCTGCCATCCATATTTAAAGTATTTGTTGCTCGCCATGCTTTCAAAATTTCAGTTTGTGGGCAGATTTACATACTATGCAGGTGAAATTGCTACCATTTGTTGTAACGGCATGAGCCTTTACCGTGGGCACCAATGCAGTACATTTTCTGTTTTTGATTTTTAAACCCTGAGTCCTAATTCCACACTTACGGATTTTCCAGGAAATATTTCTTTAAGAAATTATGGTCATGCTGCAGAAAACTATTTTCTCTTGGACCTGCAGAGAGAAGAGATTCGTACAGTATGCTCTCTCTTTATTTGACTTATTTCTCTTGTACCTATGGGCGTGAAGCTGATGATGCGGGTGACATTGAAGAACGATTTGATATAAGGGAAGAGAACGAATTCTGGGAGGAAATGAAAAAGGGCCTGGTACTTGAGCAACTCAACCCTTTTTGGTTTTACATCCTCTTATTCTTTGTTTGCTTTCAGGTACAATGCTTTGGGAAAATAAATGTTTTACTGTCCTTTTTTTTTTGTCTTTTTGGTGGGGAAATATTGGCTTGCTAGGTTGATAAGGAGGGCTTAGTGAGGAAACAATCATTACAAATATTGAAGAAAGTGCTGCAGATAAGTGAGGGAAACCACTGGTACTCTGGTGTTTCAGAGACGGCATCAAGTAAGAAAAGTTCAACGCCTGATGGTTTGTCGAAACGGGGGCGGTGGGCTGACAAGGAAGCCAAATCATTAGGTGTAGGGAAGATATGCAATTCACTCTATCCCTCTTTAAACAATCGGGAGAAATGGGGGGCATTCTTTCTTTTGTATGAAATGCTTGAAGAGTATGGTACTCACTTGGTTGAAGCAGCATGGAACCACCAGGTAGGCTAATCATGTTTCTTTGCTCTTATCATCACTGACCTGGTTTAACTGCTATATGGAAACAATCTGCGTCGTTTTGTATTGGCCATTAGGCACCACCTTTTACTTTGATGGCGAAGTTTGCTGAGGTAATGACAGTGTTAACAACTTAACATACATGGGAAGAAAGCAAAAATGAATTAGCCGAACATGGACAAATCAGCGAAAGAACTGAAGGTGATAAGTCTAGGTGCATTCTAACACTTTGATCTGGCTTGAACCTTAGGGTGCCAAAATAGCTTTCCTGAAAATAGAGGGGGAAAAAGGTAATTACACTTCAGGGACAGATACTGGAGGAGTCTTCTTCTGTCACCGGTACCTCTTCCTAGCATATCAGTTTCTTCCAAAGCAATTGTCTATATTTATTAAATAAATTCCCGACGAAGATCCTGCACCTAAATATGTGTATATTCATTTGGACACCCATGAAAGGGTTTTAAAAGGACGCCAAGAGCGTGCGGTGTTACTTCTGCTCATGAAATGCTAATCATCTTTGCAGATAACCTTGTTGCTGCATTCTTCGTCTCCCAGCTATGATTCCATGGAATCTGCTAGTGGAGTACTTGATCAAAATCTTATGGAGGCTTCAACTGATATATTTGGTTGGTTATCTGTTTTGTGGGAAAGGGGTTTCTTGCATGACAATCCGCATGGTACGAGTATCTTGCTATTATACTTGCTAATCAGATGCTGGGAAGTGGGTCTTATAATTCATTTTGCAACATTTTCGTTCCCAATATTTACTGCCCGTAATGGTATGTTTGCAATGCAGTACGGTGTTTGATCATGGATTCGTTTTTGGGGATTGATTGGAATATCTATAGAAACTGCAGCGATTTGGTGCCTGAAGCCTTTGTTCTTGGTCCGTTTATTCGAGGATTGAATGATCCTGTGCACCATAAAGATTTTGGTACGTTATTAAGTTGTATAGTTTCTTGCAGATAGTGCGGTATATAACTATAACTGTCCCATTCTTTAGTTTTAGAGGGTAATGGCTGTGAACTATGTCATACTTGAGTTTAATATTCAATTTAGATGTTACTACATAAGCACATGCATAGTTGATAGTCCTAAAAAGGGGGAAAATGGCTGCAAAGTGTCTTCCATTGTTGGCAGCTGAATTTGGTTGTTGCAATTTGGCTTCTTCCAATGATCTTACTAGCTATTATTGTTGGATTTCCTATTGTTGGTTTTACTAATTCTCGCTGGCAGATGAATTCTTGTTGGTCATGAAAATGGTCAATTGTCCATTTAATTTTTGAGTTGCCCCCTCGGTAGGGCTTCTTGGAACAGGTTGCTTCATTTGGTTGAGGCGGCTTGGGTGGTAGGTATTCTTGTCTTTTGATAGTTTCTTGGGGAGCTCGTGTTCTTGGGAGTTGTGTAGTCTATGCAGTGTGATGGATTGTTTGGAAGGAGAGGAATGTGAGGAGTTTTGAGGACAAAGTTTAAGATTAAGATTTGGAATTACTCTGGATAAATTTTCTTATGTTGCTTCTTTCTGGGTATCACTCTTACCTGCCTACAGAGAAATTCCTTTTCTGCCAATTGCTGTTTAAGAACTGATACACAGTTCATCTTATGCCATATTTTCCACTTCTTTGGTTTTCGCTTTTGGGCAGTGTTGTCGAAATCGTACGATACGCGATACGAATCGCACGATTCGTGTCGTCTCGGGAGAAAAACTATACGTATCGCTACTCGTATCGCATTTGTACATAAATCGTACGATACTATGTGAGAATCGTACGATACTATGTGAGAATCGTACGATACGCATCGTATCCCGATACGTATTGAAATCGTACGATTTATTTTCATGTCTGACTCACCTTTTTATACACATCGAAGCTGTAAAATCCAGACCCAAACCCAGTCCTCTTCCGAGGACATGTAAACCCTAGTCGACTCTCTCTGACTACCAAACCCAGTCATCTTCCGACGACATCAACGGCGAAATGGATCTCTGTGCTGGTTCTCACTTCTCAGTCGACTGCTAGTCTGCTACTCTCTAATCTCAGCAGCTCTTTTTCCACTCTAATCTCAGCAGCTCCAGCCCTTTTTCTCCTCTACTCTTGCAGCTCCTTTTCCGACGAAGTCGACCGTGATCGACTGAGGTATAGTCCTGGTCTGCTATCTCTCTGTTTTGACGAATATACATCCTTTGTTTTTTTTTTCCTTCTTTGATTTAGAAGTCAGATCTGCTTTTTGTATAATACGGAGTATATAACTATTGTAGTATTGTATATATAGTGAGTGGTGGCATTCACTCTATTTATTGAGAGGTCAACCACCCACCGACTCCATAATCAATTTTTTAAAGATTTGCCTTTGTCTTTTTCAAGTTTCATCCCACTAGGACCACTATTTTATTAAAAAAAGAGAAGCCATTATCAGTTCTTTAAAAGATCTGTCTTTGTCTCTTTCATCCCACTTGGACCACTACTTCATTAAAAAAAAGACAAGCCATTATCTGATGTCCTTAAGTCCTTTACATAGTAGGCTAGTAGCAAATGGTTATAGACCATGCAATTAAGGTGGATAGAGAATGTATGGCTTTAAACTTGATCTTTTAGAACACCATAATCTTTTGGAATGCTATAGATGGCTTAAGACGTGTGTTTTTTTGCTTCCTAAATGCTTTTTCTTTCATAAATGCAATCAATTTTAAGTTTATTGTTAGGTATTTATTATTAATTAATGAATATAAATTTTTTTTACTGTATCTTACGATACGCGATACGTATCCCGATACCATTCGTAAAATGAAAAAAGCGATACACGATACGTATCCTGATTTCAGAACACTGCTTTTGGGTCATTTTGCTTCTTTGTATATATATATATTTTTATTTTCATCAATTTATTTTAGCCAAACCAAACCAAACAATACCAAGCCTTAAAGTTCCACTTATGAATCCGTTGAGCTCTGTCGAGGGCATCATTTTCCGTGATATCCAAGAAAAACCTAGATTTTTTTGAACTGTCACTTCTAAAGTCAATTATGGTTTACCCCTTGATAAGCCCCTAATATTGTAGATAAGCCCCTCCTCTTAGTGCTACCATCTAATGTAAACTATATTACTTGTCCTGCATTTACCGATCTACAATAGACATGTCCAAACCGCCTTAATCTTTTTTCCTCTAATCTTATCTTCTATCGATACCCCTACCAATTTGCTGAAGTTTTTGTTTCCAATCCTATCTTGCAAAGTATTACCCCGCATTTATCTCAACCTTCTCATTTTTGCTTCATTCATCTTACTCTTCTCTGGTTTCTTAGTGGCCCAAACTCCGTGCCATATAACATAGCTGGTCTTGTAGCAATTCGGTAAATTTTTCATCGAGCCAAGATACTTAAAATGCTCACTTCTTGGTATTTCTTGATTTTGAAGAGTTACTCTGTCAAGTGTCAACACTAGCATTTTAACTACTACTAAACTTACATTTCATATACTCCGGTTTACTCCTGATCCTAAATCCTTTTGACTCCATTGTTGCTTTTCCCCAAATTTCTAATTTGGCATTAACACTCTTACAATTTCATCTCCTAACACAATAACATCCGCATACAACATGTACCATGGGATGACATCCTGAATATGTGATGTTAATTCATTCACAACTAAAGCAAAGAGTTGAGGGTTCAAAGTGGACCCTCTTGGTGTAATCCTACTGTGATTGGGAATTCTATTCTAGAACGGCTCTAGGTACTTTATCATATCCTTTTTTCAAGTCTATGAAAACCATGGGAAGTTCCTTCTTCTTCTGTCTATAAGGTTCAATTAATCTCCTTAACAATTGGATTGCTTCCACAATTGATCTACAGGCATTAACCCAAATTGATTCTCTGGTATCGTTTCATCATTCCTAGGAAATGCTTTATAACTCGTTTCCACTGCTTCATTGTATTGCTCATCATTCTTAGTATTACTCAGAATTCAGGAAGGGGCAAATAGGTTAATGCAACACCTTTGTGTAAGTCTATGGCGGTTAGTCATTTTTACTTATAAAAACCATGGTGTTTAGACATTTTGGGTCCGTGTACTCCATTTTGGCATGTTTTCAACGAAACCTTGGCGGCCATTTTGACATATTAATTAGTCATTGTGTGTTTTGTTGCAACTGTCTCACTAAATCCAGTGATCTTGTTTTGCTATGTATTTTTTTGAGTGCTCAACTAAGACATGCAGAACTTTTCCTTAAAGTTTGTATTACTTACCAAATTATCATAGTCTATTTATTCAATTAATCTTTCTGCACAAAACCTAGTCAATTCTTCACTTCGTTCCTTGGTATAGTTTTTGCACTTAATCCCTCTTACCATCTGAGATTGCTGTGAAGTTCTCAAGATTTCTCGGTCGTGTATATCAGTGCTAAACTCACTTGAAGGATATTTCAAGGATTCTGATTCTCTTTCTGGATAAGATTTCACTGTTTCCATTTCATTTTATCTTTGAGCAAGCAACTACAAAGGATGCATTATTCCCTGCTTTGACCTTTATCTTTTTCTATGCCAGTATTTATAAAGATGTTTTGAGAAACCTACTGAAAAATTTAGTTCACATAAAGGTATAGCTCTACCTGTGCACATGTACGGTTTTACATCTGATTGGACTTTTTGTCTGTTTGTTTTGAAATGCTTGTCTACAAAATTGACTTGAAGGACTATTTAAGTTTGTGACACCACATGATTCATAATTCTGTATTTTGCACCTCTTCTATTGGTAATGCTTTCTTTGTTCTTTATGTTTTAGGATCAAAAGGTAGATACTCTTCACGGACAATTGATGGTGCAACCAAATTTATGTGTCAATATGCTAGTAACCTAAGTTTGAGGTAAATTTCATAACTTGGCTGAGTTGCGCTTTCAACTCATTATTGACCTAAAATTGAGAAACTTTTTGACGTGGCACATGCCCGACGTTGGAAAACAGATTCTTCTCTATAACTTTTTTGTATGGGAGTGATTCTCATTTGGCTGCTTGTGCCAGTGGATTATCTTTCACCTAGTATCTGGTCCTTTATACCATATGGGTCCACCTGAAAACTGATATTTAGGCTCTCGTGTTCTTGAAATAATGGAAGCCGTTGTTTGACTACCAGTTGAATATGAATGGAAACTACTTTTTTCCCCCTCGGTTGTTAGATAGTTGTTGTGTAGTGTTAGCAAACAGATTGGCAGTGATTGGCTCATTCTGTTGCCAAATCTCTCTTGATCTATCTGTTTCATGTGCATCCACGCCTCAACCTTTCTTGCTATTGTTGGGCTCTGTATAAGCACTCCTGTTTCATCATTTCTCTTCTCACCCTAACAACTTTATTGGACACTTTCCATGACCATAAATGCAATGAAAGGGACTGACTAAGAGATAAGGCAATGCCTATGTTACTGTAGCTTTCCTTTATTGATGTTTAGTTTCATGACAAATAAAGAAGTCGTATAGTTTGTTGATTCTTTCGTTCTGAGATCTCTTCTAGAAATCCTTGTAATTCAATTTTGTTCGTAATTGCCATCTGTGTTTTCTACAATGATGCTTTGACATATTCAAGGAATGATCCTTTTGTGCAGGTAGGGATTCTTGGACAGTAACCAATTTGATTTTTGCTTTTTCTTCCACTTTCTCGGAGAATATATATGTTTATTTTTATTTCTGCACTTAAAAGTTAGTTTTGGACTTTTGGGCTATAGATGTTCATATCGGAGTGCTATATAATTACAGGACGCGTATAACATTTTTGACCGAGTTAGCATCTGCCACTAAAAAGCAGTCTTTGAGCCGAGCTGGATTAATGGGCCTTGCAGAATGTGTTGCTTCAGCTGCTTGTGGAGTGCAAATACATTGCAAAAATGAAGTTGAATCCTCTGATTATGCGTCTTTTGACCTGATGCCAGTGCTCTCTGCCACGTCAAATTCATTTTTTTGTAGTAAAGCAGATTTACTGGATGTTTTGAGGTTTATCATGGAGAGCAGCAAGCAACATTTTAATCATAACTATCGTCTTCGAGGTTTGCACTTAATATTCTGCTTTTTTTGGTATTATCTTATTCTAAAGTGGACTGTATCAGTAGTTATGGGGTAGTGGATTAAGCTGAAACTTTCATTCTTCTTTACAGTATGTGAAAAAGTTCTGAATGCGGCTGCTTCAGTAGTGCACGCATTTGATGTGTCTCTTGAGATCCTTCTACATTTCATTTCTGCTGTTCCTAGAGAATTTACTGATTTTGGTGGTACGCTCATTGCACAATCTACTTAGTGCACTTCTAGTAACTCTTTTCACTCACTGTAATTCTTTGTTCCGTTCTGTAAAATTTTGTTCTTTCTCCTTTCTCTCTTGAAATTCTAGGTTCTTTAAGAGCAAAGGTTCAAAAATGGCTTTGTGCTTGTGATGATAAACATTGTACCTCCAATTGCTGCTGCACTTTGGTGAAGCTTTTGAAGAGTCTCTATGATTTCCCTAGAAATTTTATACGTCTTCATGGTTCAGTTAGTGTCTCTGTTAATTATGATGATGAAGAACTGGATGCTTGGGAATCGGAAGCCATGAGATGGGCAAGAGTTGTATTTCTGGTTATCAAGGAGGATCATCATTTAGATCCTATACTAACGGTTAACTTTCTTTTCCTTCTTGCTAATTATGTATGCTTGACTTTGCATCCTTAAAAAGTATATGACATTGCTCTTGTTATCACCTGGTTGTAACAGAACATTTGTTCTGTTATGTATAATTCTGTATGGTAGTGATTTAAGTTTTTCCATTAGATAGTGCTATGGTAATGCAATAGTTGACATTTTCTATTTAATGAGCCAAGACCAGGGGAGTCGGATTACTTTTTGCTTCACTTCACAGCAGCAAAGTTGTATTACTGTAGTTCTAGAATAAAAGGACGCCTAAATAACAATATTTGGTCGAGTGTTTTACCTGTCTGGGTTGCTTTGTCTTTAATCCATATATTCAATCACACCCTAATGCCATAATTGTGTCCTTGTAACATTCTTCTTATTTCCGTTTACGACAATGATGCAAATTGATATCGCAATGTCATTCATGATACTTTGTTTGGTGATTATTTTTTTCTACGTATGATTGTCATTCCTGAGATCATGAAGGTCTTTGTTAATAAAATGAAGTTATCATAAATATGATTTGTGCACTTGTACTGGAAACAGATCATTATAGATTTTGTTTCAAATCACTCTTTCATGTATGGCTTCTACACGGCATGGTTTCTGTGATTGTCATCAAATTAGCTGATAAATGAATTTAAGATGTAGCTGCTAAAGGATTTGTTGTTGCTGATATACTCATTGATTATTCGGTAATGAAGTGAAGCAAATTAGGTTTGCTCATATGAGCTAGGTAGAGTTAAGAGTTCAACGAGTGTCATCCAGAGGCTTTGGCAATTCGTTGAAATTTGTGTGTGCAGGTCATTCGAACTTTTGGCGATGTTGTCTGCAAACAAAAGAATCAACTTGAATGCATGCCTGGGAAGTATCTTGTCCTTGTCTTGAGCTTAATTCAGGAACTTCAGATCATGCAAGAGAGATTGGCTGACACTCACCAGAAAGGTAGAACCAAATCAGAATTTGACTTGCTGGAGAAAGCAGAACTTTGCAGTTCAACAGAAGTTCGTTTCCTCATTGAGAAGTTTATGCAGTTATGTCTTTCTATATTGGTACAGAGCTTCGGTCTCACAACTCTTTACTTTTCCCACTCTGGTAATTGTTGTGGTGCTATAAATGAAATTGTTCTGCCTGTGTAGGAGGGACTGGTTTCCTTTGCCACATCATCTGGTTCTATATTTTGGTCTGGTACGTTGGATCCCACCAATCTGCCTTGTTCTGTTAAGGGAAAGCTTGGAGGACCAAGTCAACGTCGATTGCCATTCTCTGCCACTACTGCTGTACTGCAAGCTGTATGATTCCTTGCGTTCTTTGACAATTATATGTTCCTTGATCGTATTGTTTTGGAGATTGAAACATGGTTCCAGAAAATGTATATTCAATTTCTTTGAATGCTCTTAGTCATAAGCTACTTGGAGCATTGTGTGTTCTTTTTATGCAAGCGTAATTAATCTATCTGTGACTTTCTTAAAGTTAATTTAGGGCAATTCTATTTGCAACCCTTTATTTACTCCATACAACCCAATTTCTCCATACAACTCACAACTAAAATTCCCCAAACAAATTTACTACATACAACCCACTAAATACCCCTAAACTTCCCATAATACCCCTCTCTAAAAAACCTAAAAATTACACTTCCTCCCCTCTCCCCTTCTCGATTGTCTTCCTCCTCTCTCTCCCTAAGAAAATTTGAAATCTCTCTCCCTCCTGCCTCCCACCAGTCAACCACCACCTCTATCCTTCCTCCCACCCATCGACCACCACCTCCCTCCTCCCTCCCACCAATCGAGCACCACCTCTCTCCCTCCTCCCTCCCACCAATCGACCACCACCATAGTCTCTCTGTCTGTGTGGCCCTGCAAGTAGCAAACTGTGAAAATTGAATTTCTGCTCGTATCTATTTCGGTATGTAAATGTTGAAATACATCATATTTTTCGACAAGCTAAAGTCGCAAAATATGATGTATTTCGACATTAGCTTGTCGAAACTTATTTTTGTCAAATTAAGAAATTTCCCAAGTATCTACTTCGGTATCCAAACGTCGAAATAATATATGAATTGACATTAGTTTATCAGAAATTATGATGAGTTTCGACATTAGCTTGTCGAATGTATGTTGTCAAAATATAAAATTTTCGAAGTACCTACTTCGGTAGCCAAATGTCGAATATGTGCACATATTTCGGGGTGTGAATGTCAAAAATATAGTCATTTTTCAGGGTGTGATTGTCAAAATTCTGGGCAGTTTTTTCCAGTTGAGTTTTAGTATTCAAATTGATTCCTTACATCTTCATGAGATTTCGGCTTCATGAAAGGTACAATGTCCATCACAGAGGATTGAAATTGGATTCCATTTCTATTGTTTCTTCTTGAATTGAAAATAAACCTAGAAATGGGTCCATTATATTCAATGGAAGGAGAGGAACCCTCCATTGATTGGATGTGTGTTCCTTCGTTCTCCTTTGAGAGTGAGATGAACAAGGAATTTAGAGGTGGAAAGGGGTGGTGGTGGTAGGTCAAAGGAGGTGGGGGTGGCGTCTGGTTTGGTGTGAGGGAGGAGGGAAACGAGGAAGAAGAGGGGTTGTTGGGGTGTGTTGATTTTGTTTAGGGGCATTTTCGTCTTTAGCCAATAGTGTAATTTAGGGGTATTGTGTGATGTTTTTAGTGGGTTGTATGGAGGAAGTAAGGGTTGCAAATAGAATTGCCCTTAATTTATCCATAAAGGATTGTTTGCCCGCTGGAGCCCAAAGCAATGGTGTGCTGGTGAACAGGGTCCGTGATATTAGTTCCACTAGTAAAACACAATTTCTCTTGACCATCTCCCGTGAATTTCTATTGTGTAGGAGATTTAATTTTGATGGTACTGATTAGGTTGCTGTATTTATAGTAGGATTCTATCAAGAACCGACACTCCTAACTGGTTGTTGTATCTGTGTTGGACACTATGGGGACACATAAAACACCATGGATACACTAGGTGGCGTGTCCAATAAATTTAGTTATTTTTAAGCAGAGGACACGCCAGGGACGCCTGTGCCTCTTGGACATGGATGAAAATATGGCAGGGATCAATTTACAACCTTGAAAGCTTATTTGTGTGGTGAGAAAAAAGTACCAATAAACGATTTTTGACCAAATGAAAACCTCACTTAACTTGTAATATTTCAAAAGGCTACTATAAGAATTGTAAATGTGTTATTATATTTGGTTATTTCCAGGTGCAATGCTCACATGAATAACAACTTACTTTCTTTCGTACAATATATGCATATATATTCCCGTGTCCGTGTTCCCATTTATTTAGAATTGTTGGGTCTCGTGTCCGTATCAGTGTCAATGTCAATGTCTGTATCTGTATCCATGCTACTTTGGTAGGGATGTACATATGAAGAGGAAGACAAAATAGGGGTTCATGGATGAAGTCTTGTTGATTAAAGATGGGTTGTTTTTTCCTTGGCTTTGAGGTTTCATATTCATGTTGATCCGAATTTTGAATATTGTCTTGAAACCTTCACTTTTGTGTCAATCTATGTTACATGGATCCCTGATTTTGGGGGAAAAACGTATGTGAACACAACACGACACAGGTACGGGTGTGAGATCAATAGCGGATTCGAAACTTAGAATTCAGTTGATATCTGCAGTTGCTGCTTCACCAGGGACGATGAAGGGTAAAAAATCTCTCTCTCTCTCTCTCCTCCTGCCTGACGTGTCCTGATCTCCTCCCGCCTGACGTGTCCAGATTTGTGTGTGTGTGTGTGTGTGTGTGTGAGAGAGAGAGAGAGAGAGAGAGAGAGAGAGAGAGAGAGAGTCTTTACCCTTCATTGTCTCTGAAGAAGCAGCAGCCGCAGATATCAATTGACTTCTGAGTTTCGATTCACTGCTGTTAGGTTTTGGGTTTCCTGTTATTTATTTTAATGCCGAGAGAGAGAGAGAGAGAGAGAGAGAGAGAGAGAGAGTCTTTACCCTTCATTGTCTCCGAAGAAGCAGCAGCCGCAGATATCAATTGACTTCTGAGTTTCGATTCACTGCTGTTACGTTTTGGGTTTCCTGTTATTTATTTTAATGCCGAGAGAGAGAGAGAGAGAGAGAGAGAGAGAGAGAGAGAGAGAGAGAGAGAGAGAGAGAGAGAGAGAGAGAGAGAGAGAGAGAGAGAGAGAGTCTTTACCCTTCATTGTCTCCGAAGAAGCAGCAGCCGCAGATATCAATTGACTTCTGAGTTTCGATTCACTGCTGTTAGGTTTTGGGTTTCCTGTTATTTATTTTAATGCCTGGTATTCTCTATTGGGTTGGGCCATTTAACTATTTAAGTGGACTAGGGCTTAAATTTAAGCCTGTGTAGTGTGTAGCATCTTTATTGTGTATCCCCTTGGACAGAAGCTTACTTCAAAACTTTGCATTTCTCACTTAATGGGCCATAAAGACATTTTATTGAGTAATGCCCACAAAGACATGTGCGCTTACCTTTTACTCCCTCCCTCCCATAAAGTTAGTCTCTTATTCCATTTGGGCTGTCCCACAATTAATGACCCTTTACGGAATTCATTGTCCAAAAAATTTCATTCATTTCCCATTCTGCCCTTGGAATTCATTGTCCATATTCATGGTAAGGGCAATTTTGGAAGGTGAAAAATCTGTGCGTGAAATCATTATGTCTCAACAAAAAGTGGGATTCCCAAAGAGGGTCCAACTTTTTGGGTCGGAGGGTGTACTATTTAGTACTATTTTTAATGTTTGTGCTGAAATAATGAAATTTAAATAAGTGGTGTATGTACAAAAGAAAATCATAAATATTTCTATACAAAATACATATGTTCCAATAAATTATTAATATGTTTATAAATATTCAGCTTATCCCCATATCTCTATCCAAGTTTGGATGAATATCCACGAATGCTCTATTTTCAAGCTTGAGGTGCCCTACCCTTAGATATACACCCGTATCCTTTTCACGTACCCGCGTGCGTGTAACATAGGTGTCAATGAGTTTGTTTTCTTTTACTTTCGGGAACTCCGGCCTTCTCATCTTGGTTTTCTTCTGCAGTTTACCATTCAGCTTTTATTCCAGTTCTACTTGTTAGTAAATGGTATTGGCACTTGTTAATTTTTTTCTCTTTTGTTCATTTGCTTGAACAGATAATTTCGGTGAAGGCAGTTGCCGTGGTCTCACTATGGTGTGTGCAATTGGAAAGTGATGGTTTGCTCCATTATGCTTTCAATTTTTTGTGGAACTTCTTTTGGAAGATTGTTTCCTCACCATCTTGTGATTCAGAGGTATGTTTAGCTTGTATTCACTTGTGCGTTCTGAAGACTTATATGTCATACTGGACGTTTCAGTTACTTCAGGTATTTGTTACTTCGAGTATGATACTTTCACTCACTAATAGACTCAAATGGCTCCAAATAGGCTGCGGCAGAAATCCGGCTGGCAGCATATGAAGCATTGTCTCATGTTCTGAAAGCAGTAGTTTCTGGGTTTTCTTCTGTAGCTTTGGATCTCATTATGGAAAATCATAAATGCTCATCACTGAATGCAGAAGGCAAACCTGTACTAGATTCCTTGGTTCTTTGTTTTCTTCAGAATATCAACATTCTAATTGCAGTTGAAGAATTGGTACGAACTCGACGAGCGACTTTGATGAATTGGAAGGTGCTTTTTTCCTTTTCCAACTGTCCTGTTTCCTAATTTTTTCTGTTTGGATATATTGTATGCAGGTATGCATGTTTGCATGCGTGGACTGTGTGCATATAGTAATTTGGAGTCCTACCATGTGTCTACATTTTCGTGAAATTTCTTTGTGTTCTTTTTCTTCTTTCTCTCTGCTCTTTCGGCTGACAATAGTCTTAATTTTTTGCCTTCCTATAACTGATTCAAAGAAATTAGTCTCTATTGTTGTCACTAACGACTGTCCTCCTACCTGGACGAATTGCAGATGCTATGGTTTCTACTATTAGTATTCCATTTTATCATTTTTGCTTTTTTGTTCTAGTATAGGCATCATTTAATTTTCCTTCCAGGTATTGTATTAATTACAAGTCAATAGAATAACTGATTCCAAAAACTTATGTGTTGTTTCAGTGGATTTGCCTGGAGTATCTGTTGTCAATCCCTAGACATGCTTTGGAGAATGGAGTTCGTATAGAAAGTGGTAGTCGGTTCTTCTCAGATGCCACACTTAGTTTAGTACTTCGTGATCTAGTTGATAGGTAAGGGTGCGGACCAGATTATTTCTACTGAGGTTATCCATTTGTTGTTAAATACTTGTCGGTGCAGTATGTTTGCTTGGAGTATTTGTAGGCATCATTTGGGAGTACTGTTCCGCACTATTTCAGCAGTTTAAGTTTATTCTGTTTAACATGGATTTGTTTCAATGTTCAATCGAAATACCAAAAGTTATTGTTTTTTTGATCTAGTATGATGATATTCTTCTTCTTCAAAATATAATTAATGCACAAGGTTGCCTATGAAGATATGTTGTCCCGTTTTGGTGCCTTTGGTTATTTGACTGTCAGAAAATCATGGCTTGATGTGATGGCAAATAACATGATTAACATAAATTCGACTAAGCATATTGCTTGAATTATCATCTTTTGGAGGTATTAAAATATGATTTGCCAGTCACGCCACGTGCCAACCCCCAATAATTCAAATAAGCACCCCAATAATTGGCAAATCATTTAACCACCCCGATAATTGGTCTAGTTTTAACTATTTTATAGTTGCCTGGTCATGCAATATTTGGTTCCCAGCATGTCAGCGTCTCCAGGAATGCATTTACTCGTTTTTTGAGATTCTTCATGCTAATTATTTCTCCCCTAAATGAACTTTTAGCCTTGAGAATGCTGGGGAAGCTTTTATTTTGCCCATGCTGAGGTCCATCAGACTGGTGTTGGAGATGTTTAATTCTGGAAGGATGTGTTCAGCTGTTTCCTCAAGTCGTGGAATGGATGTGCAGGTTGGTGCCAAATTTAGCTTATCAATTGTTGCATGTATGTTTGTGGATCCACATGTTACACCCTGGTGGGGATCACCAAAATTGGACAAATACCTGTGTAACAGCATTTAGTTGTTATGGTGGTGTTCCATCTGTTATTATCCCGTCTTTTGTCATTTTCTTCATAGCTTGAGATTGGTTTATGCATCACATGAGAAAACAATGAAGTGGTACACAATTACCTATTCTTGACAAATTCATGTCAAGATCCTATAATAGCTCCAAGAATAACAGGTGACTATTGTTTCTCCGAAACAGTGCAAGGAATCTAATGATGGAATCCCAAAAGTGTTGACTTCCATCGCAAATACGAAGAAAATTAGTGTTAAGGCTGAAGAGGTATCTGACATCATGAGGCACATTCATTGATAATTGTCAACACACTGATCGTAGTTATGCAAAGTTCAATAATATGCAGTCTGGAGATGGACATTGCAGGAGACTTTAGTTTGATCCGGTGACTCTACGGGGCCATATTGACTCTTGGCTAAGATTTCCTTCAAGCTGGAGTGAGCAAGATTTGAGAGGATGATGTTAATGTTGTGTAGGAGATACATGGTTAGGATTTTACCAGCTTCGAGGTAAGGAATCAACCTAGTTACTTGAGACGAGTGAGGAGATTCACTAATAGTAGATGGCTTGAACGAATTATGATTTATTTTAGATATATATTTAGCGATTACAGCTGTGTAACCTATATGACATCCTACAACTGTTTAATTATAGGGAGATTGAGCAATAATGTTGAGAAACAGAAGAAAACGTCATTCGGCACCAAACATGGCTGCACATGTACAATTAGGAACTCTCTATTTCCCCTTCTGTTGGTCCATTGTTTCATTTACGGCCATCCCGTAATGCACATCCATTTTGCAGAGTCAAAGATCTAATTTTGTAGAATTCTCTCTTTACCCTTCTTTTTCAAATTGAGGTAAATTACTCTACGAATTAAACCAATAGCCTTTCAGACCAACGCAAAAGGACAGAGGGAGTATATGCTCTTTATTTTTTCTTTTTATCTGGTTGTGTAGATTATTGTTTATATGGAACAGTTGCATTTGTTTGACATACCTTTTTTCCTGGCTTTAACCTCTTTGCAGACTATGTGGCATTTAGTCCGTTCTTCTTGGATATTGCATGTCAGCTGCAATAAGCGGAGGGTTGCACCTATTGCTGCACTTTTATCTTGTGTTTTGCATTGCTCTGTGTTTAACATGGAGTGCATGCATGAAACTAACAATTCACCTGGGCCTCTGAAATGGGTGTGTGGTTTTTCTCTGCATCTCACCCCCACTGTGTTGATTTCGTTCCAATAACTTTGTACTTAACCTTCCTGCAGTTTATTGAAAACATTCTCGAGGAAGGCACTAAAAGTCCACGTACCATCCGCCTCGCTGCGTTGCATTTAACAGGGTTATGGCTCTTAAATCCCAAGACTATCAAATACTATATGAAGGAGTTGAAATTGTTAACTCTCTATGGTTCTGGTGCAGCACAAACTCCTTGATTATTAATTAGCTCTTTACCCTTTCAAGAAAAAAAAAAAAAAACTCTTCAATGATCTATGGTTGCAACGAGAAGTCTTTAATTTATTCCTTCTCATTTATGTAAATTCTTCTTCAGTTGCATTTGATGAGGATTTCGAAGCTGAACTGGCTGAAAATTATGATGCAAGGCGAGAAGTATCATTATTGGCTAAAAGCCCAGACTTTGAGCTGACTGAAGTAAGATCATTTTGTAGTCTGAAATTTTTGCTCTGTGCCATGTTTGAATTCTATAGTTCGTTCATGACATTCTCTTTGAACTCAATAAAACCTAATTTCCAGAGATTAACTGCGAGAAATTGGGATTTCAATCTGGTGGTTTGGCTTGTCATCCTAAAGGCTTGAAATCAATACTGCTCATAGTAAGCTCCTCAACATTTACTTAACTGGAAAAGGAAACTGTTGCTACTGTAATGAGTAGTACATCACAACCCCAAAACTGGTCCTGGAAGTCGTAATCAGCCTAGCAAGTGTTAACCTGCTGAAGGCCTATTCTACTTTAGGGATTTCTGACGTGATTTAAGTTTTGAACTACATAAAGCAAAGTAAACAAAAGCGTAAGATACTTTATTATATAATCCCAGAGCTTCTAAGTCTATAGTTAGAATAATTACAATCCATAAGATAAATTATGCGATTCCACATAGCACAAAACGCACATTGAGAGCTGATGCCTATACTCGCTAAGCGAAAGCTTGTATGAGAAACAAAAACCAAGTTTAGAGGAACTAACTATATATTTACTTCTTTTATTAACATGTTAAAGTTATTCCTACTAACCATATACTTATCCTAATTAGCAATATGGAAAAGATTAGAGTTTCTAGGGGTTTAGCATGTACTAATTTAAATTGATACGTAGGTATAATACTTAACTTAAAAACATAGATCAAATTTGTAGGCCTTTACGCTTGTCCTACTTGCTAACCCATTTTATACGCTTGAATTTTATAATTTTTTAGGTCTTCTGCAGCAGCTCACATTCGATAACTACGGAAAATTCTAGACACATGAATGAGAGAGAATCTGATATTCCCCGAAGTTCAGTTGATTTTAAGTAAATTTCTTTGATGAGTAAAATGTCTTATGTGAAATAATTATATTATACACAATGTCGCTTAGGTCCATGGCTACTGCATGTACCAGAACCCTGCTTTTTGGCAGATGTCCTTCTATCCCTTTCCTAGGAGATTAAAGAGAAAAAGGTAAGATGTTGAATATAGTTCATAGATGGTGTATGAAGAAAGATTGCTACATGGCTTTGTCCAACTATGGAAGTTTTGTCGGTCTGGGTGCTTGGTTGAAGCAGTGTGCCAGGCAAGCCATCACCTTAGCTGAAATGTGATTCTTATCGTGAAAAAGGGAGTGTGAAGATTTCAGTGAGTTGATCATGCTACGGCCTCAATTTTGTGTTGGTTTTTGTCGCCCCCGTGGTTGAGGGGCGATGCGTAGAGTCTGGTGCTTGAAAGCTGTTTTAAGTTCTGAAACTAAATGTTTATAGTTTGTTTGGCATTATCATGATTGTTTGGGTGCTGGAAGTACGGCTGGCGCTTTGCATTTAGCTGAACGGAAATGTTGTGGCCTCCACTGCAGAGGGTTTGATCACCGTTTACCTTACGGATAAAGGCTGTTGAAGTGAGAGACTTCTGTTTGTCTGCTGCATGTCTCAATAATGCCATTAATATATCGAAGGGAATCAAGATTCAAAAGAGAGAATAAAATATTCAAGGGGATGAACTGCTAAAGGTAGAGAGTGAAACTAAGTCACCAATATATTTTTCAATATTCTTAATAAGCAAAAGCTACCAAATGAAAGAACAACTCACATATTTATAGGCTCAAGAACCCTACTAACACTAAAGACACTAAAAGGACACAAATACCCTCAATTTTACTGCATGAGGACTTCCCTTCTAAGGAAAACAAGAAGACCCAAACCACCCACACCAGTCAACTCGATACCCAAAACAACCTCAAATCACAAGCAAACAACGTACATCGACACTAATTGCAACAAATCGCAACAACTGCAGCAAAATCGAAATAATCCAATACGAAATGAACCTGCAATCTTGGTCCTGTCCCTGAGATGGAAAAGAATGATCTGATTTCAGCTTGACACATTTTTTTTTTACTCAAGTGTTTGGGATGCCGTCCTGTGTGGCTATGGGCAGGGGTGTAGATGCGCTAGTGGTGGATCTTAGACTCAGCAGTGGTTGCTGCAAATGAATGCATCAGGCATTGCATCTTGACTGTCAGTTTTCCTTTGTTCCGGCTGTTCCATACAACTGGTTCCTATTGTGCGGAAGAGGAGCTTTTGTTTTTGGGATGTGTTTTCACGCATGGCTTTTGGGTTTTCTACCTAGGTGCATATGCGGTTAAATGGACTTTGTTTTGAGGTCTGTGTCCATCTATTTTGGATGAGTTGGATGTATCCGACTTTGACGTGTTATATGGATGAGCAAATGATGCAAGAGTGTATCTGTGTGCTTCTCTCGCATCTTTCTTTCTTTTTTTTGATCAGATTCTCTTGTATCTTTCTTGGGCATGCTGTTTGTGTTGCAATAGGAAAATTCGGCACGTAAGGTTGCTGTGATTCTGCGAGTCTCGTGTTCAGCATGCTGTGCCACACTTTTCTGTGTGTGTGGAGTCTTCTGGCATGCCTAGTCTCTTGTGCATTGTGAGATATTTTTGTTGAAGCCTAGTCGTCATGTTTTATTTCAGCCTAGCATCTCAGGCTACAGTAATTCTAATTTATGTTTGCTAGGCGTGTATTTTCCCCTTTGACAGGGGTGTTGTCTTCGGGCGTGCTTGAGCTTTTGTATATTTTCAAGGAAACAGCCATTTTGAACCTTTTTGAGCATGTTTACTTTACTGCAATTGCGGTCTTAGCCTTGCTATATTGCAATAGATTTCAGACTGCACAGTATTGAATTCTGCATTTTATTGCAGGCATTCATCAACACAGAGTTGTATGCACGCGTATCTGTTGCTGTTCTGTTTTACAAACTTGCCGATTTGGCTGTTTTGGTTGGATCAGATAATGAAGATAGTAATTGTCAGGCTGCTTTGGAATCTGGCAAAATGTTTTTGCTAGACCTTCTTGATTTTGCGGTACTGAATATTCTCATTGGCATCTAAATTCTTGACCTAGTTGATTAATGCTAATTGATTTGCAAATTTTTTTATGTTTAGATAGCTGGTATTGTACTTATTCCATTCCACGGTTCATAACCTTTCATGTGTGCGTATCTTCTTTTTTGTTTGTAAATATGCATTTATGGTTTGCATTGCTGATGCAGCTAGTAGCTTTCAATCTTTTAGACAACTTCTTTATGAACATATATCACCTTAATGAGAAGATTTATTCTGCTATTGAAGAGTGTAGACTATGTTGTTGCAGATTTACGTGTCTAAAAGTTAAATAGCTAGAAGATTAAGTGTTTTGAATCATGTTATGATCAAATAAAGATGAGCGGAGCCTCAGGACCCATATGCCCATTGAGTGCATGCTGCAGTGGATGTACAAATAGAAGCAATATCGTGGACTAAGGTATTCCATTGAATGACGAGGATTAAGTAATGCCAAATGCTGTCAATGTGGGTTTGAGATTTTTTCTAGTAGCTGCTACCTTATTGATTGATATCCACACAAACTTTGTAATTACACATTTTCCCTTGGACACTGGGTCTATCTTTCATTAGGTAGGATCAGTGGACAATTCTTTTCTTTTCTTTTTGTGGTTAAATCAGCTTGAAATAGAAAAGAAAAAAAAAGGCTAACCGAAAATACAACCTACAAGGAGCATACCATAGGAGGAAAGAAAAAAAAAAAAAAGAAGAAGAAGAAAAAAGGAAATGAAAAATTGACAACCTTAGGCCAAGCAGCTACATTTAAAGACTATCCTAATGTTTCCAAACCCAACTAGCAAGAGGGAGAGAATACACAGGAATATAACATGGAACATATGGTCTAGCAAGACTCATAACACCAAACTACTGATGGTTTGTGAATTGGGGCGATGAGTTTGAATCGAAGCAAAATTTGTCGAGGAAACCAACACCTACTTGATCAGCTTGAAGTCTGTTAGATAGGAATGTGAACATAATATATGGCGGCTAGGTTTTGTGTAACATAATATATGGCGGCTAGGATTTGTGTAACATTTAAGGGTAGTTTAGTCTTTATGTTAATTAGGGTTATAGTAGGGTTTTTCCTATGTAAAGTCTTCATTATTCATTGTAATAGTATCAAGTCTTATGGAATAATACGTTTGTTTTCTCTCTCACCTTTGCAAAGTATCATGGTATCAGAGCCCTCTCCTTGGGGCTGAATCGCATCTTGTAGATCCCCTTCTCCAGTCGATATCTTCCCTTCTCCTCTTTCTTCAGTCGATATCCTCCTCTCTCTCTCTCTCTCTCTCTCTCTCTCTCGGTTTCGTTTTCTCCTTGGCAAACTTTCGATGGTCTCCGGGCTCGCATCATGATATATGACGGCTAGGTTTTGTGTAACATAATATATGGCGGCTAGGATTTGTGTAACATTTAAGGGTAGTTTAGTCTTTATGTTAATTAGGGTTAGTGGTGTTTTTCCTATTTAAAGTCTTCATTATTCATTGTAACAGTATCAAGTCTTATGGAATAATACGTTTGTTTCCTCTCTCACCTTTGCAAAGTATCAAGGAAATGGGATGATAATCAACCAGGAAATAGTATATGAGCTCGGCCAACCTTTCCACTCATTTGCCATTTTATTTTGAGTTGGATATTTGATCTCTCGTATCGAGTTAATTTTGTATTTCGAAAAATAATAGCTCTTCTAGAGAAACATGCATATTACATAAGTGAAATGCGAGCTTTTTTTTTGTCATCGTTATCAATCTGATGGAACTTTTTACATCTTATGCATTCATGCATTTTGCTCATTTTCAAAGGAGGTTGTCATGTCATGCGTCATGTTACTAATCGCTACATTTCTGAATTCAGGTAAATGACAAGGATCTAGCGAAGGAGCTCTACAAAAAGTACAGCGGGGTAAGTACGATTTCCTCCAATCGTAGGACTTAAAGATTATCCATTTCTCGAATAATTTCAAGTAAGGTGTTACTTTGTGTTTCGTACTACAATGCAACCATAGCTAGGGTGAGAGCATCAATGGAGAAATTAGCGTCCCCATTAGACAACTGGCCTCATAGGTTCATGGAACCTAACATGACCCAAAATGCTTGAGCGCAACTTACATGTAATAGCTTACGGCCCGGTTCAGATGTCAAGAAAGGATGAGAAATGATGGAAAAGTTAACTTTCCCACATATTTTGGAGTGTTCAATTACTAGGAAAAAGATGGGACATAGGAAAATCCTCCAGGTCTCACTTTTTCTTAAACAGATCCTACAAAAGATATGGAATTTAGTGTCACGGAAAAGTTCTCTCCTCCCGCCATTCTCAATTTTCTTTTGCGCCAATATTTTCCCCCTTCTTTATTTCCCTTATTGCGTACAAATCTCCATTTTTTTTTCTCTATTTTATGCTATAAATATAGACAACATAGTTAATATGTTGGTTTTTTGGAAGTATTTTTTTTTTTATCTTGCTATTAGTTTTTTGTTTTGTTTGTACCAACTATTTAATCGCCATTAACATTGGTTATATTTTGTCTTAGCTATTTATTTTTTAAGCTTCCATAGTATCACATGGTGATTGATAACAATAGTTTAGTATGGTTTGGCTTACTAAGTAATTTGTTTTTTTCTTTTTTCTTATTTTTTTGGTTATCTTTATTCAATTTTTTTTTTGGCATCTATTAGTTTCGCGTTATCTTTTCCCCGCGGCCCTAAGCCTGGTTAAAGGAGGGTTGTGCGTTAGATAGCTGACACGCAAGAAGTAAAAACCCTATCTATATGACGTGAATCCTAATATGATTACGAGAAATACTAGGGCGTTCCCTTTAAGCGACGCATTGGGTGTTACGAAAAATGGGCAAGGGGCGCCACATTGGTGCTTGGGTGTGGTGATAAGTGAGCAAGGTTTCCCCCGCTTATCTGGACAAGTGCGGGTAAAGAAGTTTGCCCAGGACTACACGGTTCGGTTAGCAACTTGGAATATAGGGACATTATCGGGTAAGACTAGGGAGCTAGTTAATACTATGCTGCCACGCCCTCGATTTTCAACACAAACAAATATACAATTTCCTCAGCAGAGTATCACAATAATTCTTTATATGTTCAGCCAGAAGTCAACTCACGTAGTTCCATTTTAATAAAATAATCATAATCAACTTCTCGTACCAATATCCAAGATAAACAAGTTTAAAGATGCTAAAGTTATTACATTCCTCCGATGAATCAAAAGAAAAGAAGGTTTAAGTTACAAATCTAACTACCAAAAAGACAAGGTTTCACAAATGATTTAAGTGCTCTTTATGCAATGCTTCTCCTAATGTGATGCATCACTAGCTCTCCAACTCATGCTCCTTAGTTGTACCCGAAAACAACAAGAGGTGAGCATTCACTTCGCCTTCTTTATGCAACATATATATCTAAATGAAAATGGCATGAAGCGAGAAGGAAGTACCAGCTAGTTCAAAACAGTTAGGCACAATTCATGATACTAACGACCTTGTATCTTTGGAATCAATCACCCTTAATACACGCGCCGATTACTAACACACTATTAAAATTTGGGTCATTGATCTACCGAGTGTTCCTCTCACCGCGTGACTCGTCATCATACATCAAAAATCTACAAGTCTATATATGATATCCCAAAATTTATTGATAACACAAAATTAAGGTCTTTTACAAACCACAACGGAAGTCCAAAAAAAAAAGGAAAAAAAAAAACAATTTACATAACTATCTACAAACTAGCCAAGGCCTTGCCCAGCATCCCCGACAAGCAACCCCAAGCAAGGGTACGATCACCCAGTGAGACTAGCAATGGACTTCTACAAAACCTGCAAAATTGAAACTCGAACGAGTTTCGGGAGTGTAATGAGACATACATGTAATCCAAATAAACTGAACGATTAACTTAAGAAATGCATAAACAACTTGGCACGAAGCCTATAGGGAGTGTAATGAGACATACATGTAATTTTTCATATTTTCTTTACTTCGCATAAAATTTTGAAAATTTAACACAGCCTAAATGACTTTATGGGTATCTACAGTAAAAATTTCAGAAAATTAAGAATACAGGAACCATGTCTAGAAATTCATCGAAAATCATGGCAGACCCGACTTTGTTTGACACCAACTTGTTCAACCACAACCTGTACGAATTTTATGAAATAAACTCCATATCTAACATGAATAAGCAAGAAAAACCTCCAAGCTTCCACCAAAATGGGTTTCCAAAAGTTTATAACACAAACCCAAATTCTATTCTTCTCTAGTCACAAAAATTGAGGAGAAACTTGCAATTTCCAAGGAATCCAATGTGGGTTCACTTGAGTTCTCATGAACTCAACACAAATCTATTCCAGGCTCTACAAAGAAAATCAATATCTTGACTAACATAAAATTAACGGTAGAGGGGGTTAAATTTTACCTCTTAGCACTTCAATTTCAAACCCAGAATAATCCCAAGATCCCTTTCTTTCTTTTTTCCTTTCTCCTGCTGCTCTCTCCTTCTCACCTTGTGAATGTGTGTGTGACTCAGCAAAAGAGAAGAAAACGTGGAAGTTTTTAACACCATAAGAGAGGAGTTATTCCATACTATCAACCCCGTGAGACTATGGTGCTCCGAACAATGGAAACATTCCGTTTTGCGGACTTTCAAATAATGTCAATTAGCTCAAGTAACGTGTACAATTATGATAAACACGCACAAAATCTAACACATAAACATAATTTAAAAGTCGGGTGTTACATTTACTTTCTTTGTTTCCTAGTTCACTTCATTCAATTTAACACCATTTGATTCCTTGAGAACTTTGTAGTCCTCTTCCAAGTCCTTTGGGCCTCGTGGAACCCTTATTTGAGTCTTATGGGTCTCGTGGAACCCATGACCGAGGACGCACTGAATGGTGGCCCTAGTAGCCACATTCTCATTATCATTCAATTTCATCAAACATGTCTGTTAACTCACACCAATCAATACTCCTTCCGTTCCAAATTGATGGTTACTTTTAGGAATTCCAACTTTTTAAGCAGACATGCAATAACTACATTCAATAAATGCATTCACATACTGATTCATTAATTTTCAACAATGCCTTTATATTTCAAATTTTGAATGACATTATTGTTGTTGGTAAAAGGCTTATTTTGGAAGATTGAGTAAATATTGTTTTGATTTTTAAAAGGGGACTAACAATTTGGAACGTCCAAAAATAGTATAAGTGACGAGCAATTTGGAACGGAGGGAGTATCATAGATCCGACAAATGTTTATAATTAGCATTCATCACATGTCCAAGCATTTCATAAGTGTCCAAAGTGTTTCATAAGTATCCACACATCCTACATGTGTCCGTGTATTCCCCATGTACCCATGTGTCCCAAGTACCCACGTGTCCTATAGACATTCAGCAAGTATTTCCCGTATTCCATGAGTGTCCATGTGTCCTACAAGTACTCACGTGTCCTACCTGCATTCATCAAGTATTTCCTGTATCCCACACGTGTCAATGTGCTCTTTCGAGTACCCCAGCGTCCCTCAAGTATCTCACAAGTGTCCAACGACGTTTTAGATTCGTTTCGTTCATTAAGTTAACTTCCGGGGTTCGAACAATCCTTATCCTCTCTGTGTGTCTTATGGGTCTTGTATAATCCTTCCTAACGATCCACCGGTTAAGGGTCCAAGTAGCTTACATTATCTCCATGTCATTTGACTTTCTATATCCTTCGATCTAACCATGTTTCCTTTTATTTCATTTCCAATTGAATAGAGGGTTCCCATCGTACTACATCATTACGTGTCCACGATTGTCCACTAGGTATCATTTATTCTTACTACATTCTTGTTCTTGATTTCAAGTTCATTCATATTAAACAAGTTCCCAAGTTTGAATCATGCGTATCATGATGTACGGTGCAAACGGGGACTAAACGAGCGTCAAGGTCGGACTAGGGTTATAAAACAACACTCGAGGATCAATTTGCCAAAACCGTCTGGACGGAAATTCCAGCAAGCACATAATCAAGCAGAAATCTGCAGATTTTGGTATCTACATCCCCACTCAAGATCAATTCAAACCCATAAATTTAAGGTATTACCCAACACATGTAGCTAAAAGGAGATGGATTTCAATCAAAACACAAGAATCAAACAATCTAACCATGGCTTTAACAAGATCTCCCATTCAAACCGTAGAAACATGAGTTTTCAACAAACAAAGAACTAGGATCAAAATTTAAGAATTTCCACTACATAAACATCACAATCATCAACAAAATGTGAGAAACTCCTACATCAAGTGTGTTAGAGCCCCAACCAAAGCTTGCACCAAAACCCTAGCTTTCTCCTAGCTTGAATCCACCCAAAAATAGCCCTTCCAAGCTTTCTCACGCAAAATCCGAGCTCCACAAGGTGTAGGGATGGTAGATTTATGTTGGATTGAAGTGGGTTTTGAGTAGGAGTTTGGGATGAGAGTGGAAGAAATCAAGAGAGAGAAGAGAGGGGGAGGGCTGGCCATTTGTGGGGAGGGGGAGAATGAGTTTCTCTCTCCTCCTCTTCCTATTTATAGTGCCCTCACACTTCACACCCCTCAATTTCTAATGTGTTACATTTTAACCCTAATCCAAACTTCTCTCACGTTAACCCACTCACCAACTATCAAATGTATTTTCATAAAATCCCCAATTAAACTCGAAAAATTTTATGTGAAATTTCGGGTCTTTACATATGCTTAGGAGGAAGATAAGTATAGCTTGTCTTCAGAAGACTAAATGGGTAGGGGAAAAAGTTCGAGAGATAGAGGTGATGCAAACCAAATCAAAGGATAGATTCAATTAAGAGATAGAGGATCCTAAATGGGATACAAGGAGCAAAAGCTCTCTATATTCTTTAATCAATATATCAAAAACTACCTAATGAGGACCCAAGACACCTATTTATAGACTCCAAAACCCTACACACACTAAGGGGCATTAAAATGACATTTCTACCCTTAATTTTACTGCATCAAGAGGACACGAGGTTTAAGCTTGCAAATGGGATGAAGTGGTTCAAGGAATATCTTTAAGGGAGAAGGTATTTATAGGAGGCAATTTCAATGGTCATGAGGGAGTTAATAAGCAAGGGTATCAAAAGGTTCATGGGGGCTTTGGTTTTCATGACCTAAATGAAGCTGGTAGGAGGATTTTGGATTTCGCAGTACCATACTTTCTGTAGGAAGCGAGAGGCACATTTAATTGCTTTTAAGAGGAGAGCTAATAGAAGTTCAATCGACTACTTTCTTGTTAGAGACGTAGATCGCTTGCTATGTAAGAATTGCAAGGTTCTTCTCGGAGGGTGTCTGTGGCACAACATACACTTTTGGTGTTCGACATTTTGTCTCAAAGGGAAACATAGAATGAGAAAGGAAACTAGAAGCCCACAAACTAGATGGTGGTTCCTAAGAGGGGAGAAACTAGAGGTGTTCAAGGCAAGAAAGTTACGAGGAGTAAGGTGGGGAACGGAGGGAGATAGTGATATTATGTGGAATACACTGGAAAGAAGTTCTTGGGTAGTCGAAGGGGACATGGTGGTAGAATGACGACGTTCAAGCCATGATAAAAACCAAGAAAGAGTGCTTTAAAAGTGGTGAAATGATCGGAATGAAGAAATTTCCGGAGCTACAAAGAGGCTAACAAGGAAGGTAAGAGAGCCGTTAGAGATGCTAAGTTGAGAGCATATGAGGATTTTTACGCTAGACTCGATAGTAAAGATTGGAGAAAAGAACATCTAAAAAATTGGCAAGTTGAGGGACATGAAAACTAGAGACGTCTCTCAAGAAGTGTATAAAAGGTATTTAATTCGGTGGTGTTGATGAAAGATGAGGAGATCAAGGACAAATGGAAGACATATTTCGAGAAGTTAAATGAGAAACATGTTGAAGGCTTTGGCGATGAGGAAGTTTGTGCACCGGGCAAGAACTTAGAATACAAGTTCTATCGTAGAATTCAAAAGTCTGAAGTGGCCAAGGCTTTGAAGAGGATGAAACCGCGTAGGGCCTTCAGACCAGATGGTATCCCTATTGAACTGTGGAAAAGTCTAGGTGAAGTGGGGGTGACTTGGTTAACAAAGTTCAACAAATTATTATGATAGGAAGATGCCCGACAAATGGAGAAGGAGCATCTTAGTGCCTATATCTTATAAAGGGGATATCCTAAGTTGTAACAACTATACAAGCATTAATTTGATGAGTCATGAAGTTGTGGGAAAGCGTTATTGAGCATCGCTTGAGAATTGTGACTACGGTGTCGGAGAAACAGTTTGGATTTGTGCTTGGGAGATCGACCATGGAGGCTGGTGCAGCCAAAATATCCCATTAAGATAAAGTAGAGAGAGAAACTCCCAAAATGGGAAACAAGAGCAAAGCTCTAGATAATTCTATTCTTAAAATGATAAAAGCTACCAAAATGAAAGACTCTGACACTGTTTATACTACCATTTATACTAAAGACACAAAATGCCATTAAGACCCTTAAAACTACTGCATCAGGACTCTCCCTCTAAAAAAAAACTTGTCCTCAAGTTGGACAACAAGACTCAAACAACTAAATAAAGAAAACATGGAATTATAGAAGTATTTATTATGCAGCTCTGAAGTAGGCATGTGGCTGCATTTCCTTGATCCACGTCATCCTCACGCAATAACCCATCTTCAATATGAGCTTCATTTTATGAGCATTCACCGCATCCATACTCGTGTGCGAATAGGTCACCCATTTGGCTTGCCCCTTATGAACCACAATATCCTCGAAGTAGCACTCAACACATACTCCAAAAGCATCCCTCAAACAATTCGTTGTAGAATGTAAAGAAGGTAACTCCACATTATGTTCAAAGCTTGCTTGATTGAAGACCATGGCTAAAGGATCAATAAGTTGCCCCAAGTACTCTTTACCCCTCTTTGGTAACCCTTGATTTAGATTGGGCACCAAGGCAACACAAAGTTTAACATCTAGGGCAAACTCGGGAGGTAAAATTTCAAAGCCATCCTTCTTCGAGTTGTGGAGTTTCTAAATTGTTATCATACTCGTATGGTTGTGCTTCATCTTCAATTTGAAAGTCACGATCATCAATCTTCATTTCATTACTTTCGTCTAAGACTTGCTTACTATCTTCCAAAAGCATACGAGGCTCCTAGATCGAAAGACTAGGCATTTCATGTTTTTCATGATTACTACCAGGCCTCGTTTGATTCGCGGACTAAAACAGGTGGGATTGATGGTCCTGGGATTGATCGTCTTGGACTATTTGTCCTGGGACTAATTTAGTACTGAATCTCACACAATCCCCTGTTTGATTCATGCAGGATTAACATTGGGATATCCCATGTTTTGGTCAATCCCATGTTTGGTTCCCTAAACTACATTTCGGGATTAATTTTAAGACTCTCTCTCTCTCTCTCTCTGTGTGCATTTCAGCCCCAAAATTCAGGTAGTACCAATGCACTTCTTCAAAAACAATCCACATTCCTTGATCATTATGGCCAATTGTGAATGATTCCAAATTGACCTTACAAATTTCTTTCCTAAAATCCCCAGTCTTTGCATTTACTAAACAATAGCGACCTGATTACTGACCTTCCACTGTGAAGGAGCCAACAACACTCGAGGTCTTCAATCAGAAACCCATCTCTATAAAACAAACAAGAAATCTGAAAAATATGAAACGAGCTCATTGGAGATATCAAAACCCACCATCAAAGAGAAAGAAAGGGTTACAGACGAAATAGATCTAGAAAAAAGTTCAGACAAAGTTCAACATGATTTCACTACTTCAATTGCAGCCCGAACTGACGAAATGGGTTTGCTCGGAAAACCTAAAATTGTGAATGGAGAGAATGACGAACTCACCTTGTTTCCATAACTCGTTGAGAGAGAGGGAGAGAGAGAGAAAGAGAGTGGGCGTGAGAGGAAGAAGAATGAAACCAGGTGAGTTTCCATGGCAGTTTTGTAATTATTGAACTCAACTCCTTCCGTGTTTTTTATCCGGGACTGTTTAGTCCCCCACCCCCCAGGTATTACACAATCCCATACGTATTGGACTAAAACTGTCCTGGGATTGTTAATCCCACGTGATTTTTTAGGAACCAAACGAGGGATTATGCATGATTAGGTACAAATAGTCCAATCCCGGGTACCTAATACCCGAATCAGACGAGGCATATATGTCTTCACATCCTTCTTCTTCATGGTTCAATGGCCTCATTTGTGTACTCATCATAAATGGGAACTTCTTCGAAGTTAACTCCAAAGTCTTCTTTTGGAGACTCATCTAAGATGGGTAAATATTCAAAGCCGTCCTCAATCTCAAAGATACAATCACCTTCTAGAACACCTTCAAGTTCTTTATTTGGATATTCATCAAACATGGGAACATTATTATACTCATAATCATCATACAACATGATTCTCTCACCTCCTTAACAAAGAGGGCATTACAAGCATGCTCACAAGCCATTTCTTCAAGTTCCAACTCGACAAATGGTTCTCCATACTTGAAGCACTGGAGTATTCCACTTGGTGACGGGTTTCTAGCCTTCAAGGTACCTTGGGACAGCCCCCAAGGACTTTCTCTTACCAAAACTAGTCGAAGAATCGGCATTGGGATTATGATGGAAAAGGAAGAATTCCTCCTTGAGCTTCTTCTTCATCTTATCCCAATCTCTAATACTTTCTTTGCCTCTCCTTTGTCGACTAACTTTGAGTTGTGTCCACCAATCCAAAGCTCTTCCCTTAAGGTAACTAGATACCAATTTTACCTTGTTTTCTTTGGTAACATGACAATACCCGAAAACACTCTCAATAGAGTTCAACCAATCAACGAATTCTTGTGGATTTTCATAAAACTTGGGAAGTTCATTATCACCCCAACTTTGCTTTACGCCAATGCGGAGCTAACAAAGGATCCTCAAATTGAATTCGAGTATTCTTAACATAATCACTAGCTTTGGTTGGAGGTTGCAAGTAATGCACTTCCTCGATCGAAGTCGTAAATTGTTTACTCAACTCATCGATCTCATGGTTTTAGTTGCTAAACTCAACATCTTCACCATTATTCACCACGAATCCTTTACCTCTACCTCCTCTCCTACCTCTACCTCCTTTTTGAGCCATTACAACAATCAAAATCAACTCCGACAACCAATTCAACCTCAATCATGCAAAACCCAATCAATTGGGACCCCAAACTACAACAAAATCAGTCAACTCAGTACCCTACAACCTCAAATCGCAAGGGAAACCACAGAAATTAACACTGATCGCATCATATCGATATCGAAACAAATGAGACAACCCAGTTGAAATCTAACCTGAATTCACTGATTCGAGCAATGTATAGTGAGATTCGAAGGTCGTATAGACACTATTCATCAATTTCGAACTCAACCCAGTTGGTATGAGCCCTAGATTGTTGATTCGAACTCGATTAGGTGCTTTATACGACTGATTCGAGGTTGGGTCGAGTGCAAATTAGTCCGAAATGGTGCAAATGAGGTTTGAAACTTCGATTCATGTTCCGAAAAGGTTGGACGAGCTCAGGAATGACAGATTTGAGTTTGAAACAGGGCGGGGTGTTGTCGAAATCACCTTTTTGAGGTCCGAAACAGGTAGATCAAGTCTCGGGAAAAAATGGCTGGGTCAGAGTAGATCAAACAGTTTGAACTTCGAATGTGGGTTTTGGTTGTTCAAAATGGGAAGAATAGCTCCGAAAGTGGTCGATTAGCGAGTTTTAAGGATCGAAATCGAGAAATAGGGTCTTGGGTTGGGTAGATCTAAGAGTTTTGAGTAGATCTGAAGCTCCGGTGAGGTTCCCGGCGATCTTTTCCAGCGAGGTCTAGGTTTCAGGTGAAATTCCGGCGAGATGAAGGATATAGTTATTAGTACAGTCAAATAGACAAAATGAATGCATGTAGCCGACCCAACTAAAGGGAATAAAGGTTTTTGAGTTTAGTTGCGCCTTCGACAAGGAACTCAAAATTACTCCCAAATGACGAATTTCACTAGATTGATGATAATAGTGAATGCCAGCTATCCATTTGCATATTTACTATTTTCTTTTTCTTTTTCTTGGTGTTCACAGGTCCATAGACGCAAAGTTCGTGCATGGCAAATGATATGCATATTGTCACGATTTGTTGACAAGGATATAATGCTGGAAGTTACAAGTAGCTTGCACATAGCCCTGTATGTAAGTATACTATGCCCCATAAATTTTGGTTAAAATCTGTGTCAAGTTACCCTGCTCAATTATGTTTTTGCTTTATTCCACTTTCCAGCTTCCTTTGATTTACTAAAGCATTGCTTTAAGCATGATGTACTTTTTGTTTTTCCTAAATGTCTTCGTCAATTTAGTGAGATTAATCCTTCCGATCATTTTCTGTGGGTATACGCGAATTGGCGATGAAGTGAACTTCTAGACGTTCTCATGTTATCGGATTTCATCCAGATGTACTGCATGCCCTCTATCTGTGGATATTAAATCCATGCATAACATTGACTATTTTAAAGTTTGCATACATGGTCTTCATGCAACCAACAAAAAGTTTGTTTCAAAGTGCTTATTTTTGGGTCTGCGATCTGATATAATTTACCGGCATAGGTAATTGGATTTTTAAATCCTTGAAATGGTTGGCTAGTCTGGTTCAATTTACTTAGATCAATAGATTCCTAGAATGGCATTGTATTCGACTACAAGGCTTTGTTCATGTGCTGAGGATTTTAATTTAGCTATTACGGTTTTTTCTACCATGGGATAGGATACACAACAGCAATTGGCTGTACAGTGTTCACTGGCACCTTTTGGTCTTCTTAATTTCTGCATTGGAGATGCTAGTAATATCTATTCATATTTTTTTGCAGCGAAACAATTTGCCAGCTGTTCGCCAGTACTTGGAAACAGTTGCAATCAACATATACATGAAATTTCCATCACTGGTGAGAAATTGTTGTACTTTTTGTGAAAACTATCCCTCCAACTTTTTGCAGTGGTTGCATTTGAATAAAAAATTTGCTTTTCTTATTTTATATGTGGCTGCACAAGATTTCTCTGCGTCCCTCCTTTAATGTTAGTTTGAGCTTTGTCTATGTTATCATGTTTCTGTTACAGGTTAGAGAGCAGTTAGTTCCTATCTTCCAAGATTATAATATGAGGCCACAGGCAAGCATTGTATTAAAGTGTTTTGGTTGTTTTTCTTGAATTTACTTACCCCTCATTGGTTACATTTTTTGGTTTCTTTGGTAAGTGCCTCCAAATTGTTGGGTGCCGACAATGGAAGCGCTATTGACCCTTAATTAGCCCTGTTATTCTTATGTTAGGGAGATTGGCAAATTGTATGTAGGACTGCTGTGTTTTTGTCGAATAATATTCTTGCTTGTGACCTTACTTTGCGTTGTAATTTAGGATGCCCGAAGCGTAGGACTAGGTTTCGCGTAGCATAATACCCGGTAAGAACAGGGTTGAATCCACAGAGACCGAATGCACCTTGCGTGAGAGTTGACTTGTGAGTGAAGTTTTTAGCCTTGAAGCGCCAATTAAACTAAGGCAAAGTCTAGGGGATTTCGACAACCATAACTTAGGCTAATCCGTACCTCTCTTGATAACTGGCTTGGGACATCGTAAAATGCTCCCGAACGGAAGATTTAGAGCTTAAACCGAATTGACTAGAAAAGGTTTTTAGCAAAGATTATGGTTCTTTGACTCATTTGGCAAATGTTTAAATTGACATCGCTCTAAGTATCACACGTATCAAGTAGAATGAACCCTTGGCTACGTGAGATCAAAGAGATTAACAAACCCAAACTTTGGTACATAAAATTGAACCCTAACTCTTTGATCAACATGAGATGTATGCTTTTTAGCGAGAAGAACGGATTAAACCCAAGTCATGGAGTGTTAATCACCCCATGACCTAGCCTATTTAAACTACTCACAAACCATAGTAGGAAATAAGACTAGAAAGTTGAAGGAAATAAAGAACATGACAAACTTGAAAATAAACTTGATTTTATAGAAGATCTAAGTAGTAGCTACAACATTAAAACATGAGAAATTAAACAAACATGAAAGCTTACATGAGATCTTGAAGAGAGAGAGTGCTTACAACTATGGAGGAAAATGACTTAAAGTAAAACTAGATCTAAGGGGAGAGAGAGAGAGAGAGAGAGAGAGAGAGAGAGAGAGAGAGAGAGAGAGAGAGAGAGAGAGAAGGGAGACGGGTAAGCTTACAAAACCCCTTCTTCTCTTACAAAATATCCAAAAGCCTTCCATAAGGAATGCTTTCCATAAGTGGAAAGTAATAAAGTAGCTTTAAATCTGCCAGAAATGGCCTAGGTATCAATACCAAAGAGACGGGTATCAATACCCAAGCTTTCAAAAATTCCCCATAGAGCCTGGGTATCAATACCTACAGGTGTAGGTATTGATACCCATCTGTCTGTTCAGCTTCCCATAAAGAGGTATGATACCACCTTGCATGGGTATCGATACCTACTTCCCTCTTGGCTTGTTCTTCATGTCTTGGTCACCCCTTGGCCATCTGGCTTGGTCTCATGACCTCTAAACTTCTTGAGCCTTTGCCAAATCTTCATTCCTTGGCTCTTGAGGCTCGGTAGTGGGGTGCCATGGGGCACTTGGCCCTCAGATTCTTTGGGATTCGTCCCAAGGCGCTTCAAAACAAACTTTATTCACTTATTTAACTTGAAATTACCAAAAACAACACTACGCGCACATCAATCATATAAAGCAAGGTAAGGCGTGTGTGTGTGATCAAACGAGTGAAATAAGGTTTTCTATTTACAATATCTACGGCTTATCATTTCTTTTGCATAACATGAGTACTTCAAAGACTGTATCATACCTGCATCTGTAATGGTCCGACTACCAAGACTTCTGCATGTTACTTACATATTCCTACCGGCTACCTAAAGCATGTACTGGAATTTTTCTCACTAGATTTCTCCGTAAGAAGTACCCAATTTATGCAAGCTGTACCTCATCTAGTACTATAATTTGCACCAGATAAAACTAACTTGATAAGTGTTTTGTTATGCTTAGCTTGCCTGTTGAATTAAGATTTTGGTCTATAGTTTTCTAGTGTGATGACATTGCACTCTGGTTAGTACTTCTTTGTTTGTCGGTAAACTGTAGTTTCTATGTTTGATTCCTATTGACCCAAGTCTTTTGCTATTTCCTTTATTTGAAGTGCAATTATTGCAAGCAATTCAATACAGTCGCTTGACCCATATGCTACTTTTTATTTTTATTGATTTACCAGTACCAGTACCCTTATCCGTACTCGTACTCATACGGGTACACGTGCTTCATGATGTACTTCAACTTAAAGCTACATTTTTTTTTTGATAACGAGGTGTCCGGGCCAGCTTTCGCGCACCGAGACCAATCCCGCTATCCACTAGCGGAGGTCCTATTTAAAGCAGAGCAAAGCTGTGTATGGACTGGCCCCAAAGGAGTTGATAGCACCTACAAGGTTTCGAACCTGAGACCATAGGAGGGAGCAAACCCGTAAGTCCCAAGCCTTGATCACTAGGCCAACCCCTTGGGGTTAACTTAAAGCTACACAGCTTAAGTATAGTGGTCGAGACTTACTAATATGATCATTAAGTGTCATTGCATGATTGCTGAACTCTGTTCATTTACTATTAGTCATAAGCTTTCCAACGCATAAATTTTTCATGTGTTATATGTATTTCCTTGACCCCTTTTGATGTTTCATGTATTTGGCAGTGTTCTAAAAGTCGGCCTATGCTGCGCCTAGGCAGCCCCCCAATACCTAGATTTTAGGATCTAGGCGGTAGTTAGGGGTTTTCTTAGTAGTCGGAAATTACCTGCTGATTATCAGCTAGGTGGCAAGTAGGCGGCAATTAATTGGCTAGGCGGGGATTTACGGCTAGGCGGCGATTGAGAAGCGAGGCATATTCTGTAATCTTTAATAGTTTTGGGGTTTCAATGTGCATTAGTAAAAAATAGGGAAAAATTCAGTTTGACCCCCTGTGATTTGGGTCGGGTGCGGTTTCACCCATTCACATTTGATTATCAGCACATAACCACCCCATGGTTGTTGGACTAATGTGCACAGTTAGAGTTTCCATCTATTCTAACAGAACTTGCAAAAAGACTCTAATGCCCTAGTCTTGTTCCTCTCACTCTCCTCTTTGTTCCACCAGCCCGCCCTTATCAAATAAACTGAACCAGAACTTTTTTCAATTTACCCAAACTATAAATCTAGACTCTATATTGGCCATGTACATATGCCTAAAGAAGAAAACAGAGACATGTTCAATTATCTAGATAAAGAGATGAGCTATGGAATGATTTTCTGGAAGCAAAACTTGCTTCCCCCTGTGCCCCAAATTACCCACCCAGTAGTAACCCACAAATCGAATCCTCAAAAGCCAAAACTGCTCTAGCCTTGTTTTCAACCCCAATTTGATAATTAACATAGCAAATGATTTAAATTACCATGTCGGTTAAACAGAAGAAGAACAATAGCGGCAATTTGGGCAGTGTTTTGCAATTGGCTAATCAAAACCAACATACACCACTCCCTCTCTGCAAATCTAATTTTCTCTCTCCCTCTCTATTTTGGTAAATACACAATAATTTCATACAAATTATTACAAGAGAGAGAAGAAGGGTGGTGGCAGACGTCGGCGAGAGAAGAGGGAGAGAATGACCGACATGGTTGTTGTGGCCGACGTCGGCGATGAAAACGAGGTAAGATTTTTCGATATGTTGCTTACTCCTCGATGAATCAACTGGGGTTTTTCAATCTGGGTAAGATTTTCAATTTTCCAATTGGAGTTCAGTGGCTTGGGTTTTCAGATTAGAGTTTAGTTTAGTCATGGCTGGCGTGTTGTTGCCTTCTGAGGTAGGAACAGAGGAAAAAGGGGATGGGAAGACCAATTAAAAAAAAAAAGTGGTGGGGAAGAAGCCAGATGGCAATTGCGTAATTTTGGAGATACGTAAGGGTTTTTTGCATCCAAATTGTTGCTACATTCACATTCACTCTCAACATAGGCGAGTGAACCACACCTCCGGTTAAAATAGATGGAAACTCTAACTGTGCACATTAGTCCAACAACCACAAGGTGGTTATGTGCTGATATTCAATTATGAGGGGGTGAAATCGTACCTGGCCCAAACCACAGGGGTTCAAACTGAAATTTTCCCTAAAAAGTACAAGGTGTTAAGTCTTCTTTTAACAAAATATGTTCGATCCATGACTAACCGTAAATCGGTTTACGAGATATATATGTAATAGATGACAAAATATATATTGTGTTACTTTTTAGTTGTTCCTTTAGTCTTAAATATTATTTCATGTCTTCCTAGTCTTATGTCATTTCTAACTCAAACTTTGGGGGAAGGGGGGAACTGACTAGTTGGCGTGGGCGCTAGGTGCCTCTATTCCGCCCCACTAATGACTAGCGATTTTTAGTACTTTGGTTTTTGGTACTTGGTTTCCCTGTAAGCTGTCTAATTGAAGCCTCATTATCCGTAGGGGTAAATTTATTGGACATTGACTTTTATACTTTTCTAAACACGCTAGTCTTGTCCTTATAGCTTACATTAATTGGGCAATCTCTGTTTTAGTAATTTTTGGGCATTGATTGCAGGCACTCTCTTCTTATGTGTTTATAGCTGCTAATGTCATCCTCCATGCATCAGCAACAGTCAAATCTAGTTATTTGGATGAATTACTTCCTCCTATAATTCCACTATTAACCTCACATCACCACAGTCTACGGGGTTTTTCCCAGGTGCTTCCCTTTGAACTGTTGACAGTTGTTTCTTCCTTACCTTGCCTAGGCATTGCAACATGACAGTGCTGAGCCGCATATAACATCTCTCTATTTTGCTGTTGCAGTTATTAGTTTACCAAGTTCTTTCCAAATTATTGCCTCCTTTAGATTCGTATGCAATCATGCCCTTGGAAAGAAGGTGCTTTGAGGATTTAAAAAGATACTTGGCAACAAATTCTGATTGTGCACGGTATGATGTTTATATGCATTTGTTGGGGCCTTATTCAGCAAGTTAGTTTTCTTCTAGAATTCTTGTCGTTTTCTGTTTGTGAGTTACTTATGGACTCATGAGCTAGTGAATTCTATTGCTTTTACAATATGCTTAACGTTGACGTTGATGTACATACCTTATTGTAACTGTCTTTGGGCCACTTATTCTTTGGCATGGCATCCAAGCTTTTACAAGCAACTTGTCAGTCACAATTGACTTTCGTTTTTTGGGGTTACTAATCATCTGTTCGAGTGGATGTGGTTTCCCAGCAACAATTATTTCTGGATATTTATTTTTATATTTATTTTTGGAGAGATGATAAATACCTGATGAGATATTTGTACTTCATCCAAACATAGGTTAGATAAGAGGCATTTGATTGGGCTTTTCCTTCCTTATATCTTAAATATGTCATGTCAGTTAATGATTACTCTGTAATGCCTCCTTGAGGTGTTACCTGCGCACATTCTTTTCCAATAATGGTACTCTTTCATGGGTCTACATGCTACCAAAAGATAACTGGAAGATGTGTGATACATCTGAGCAATATATTAGGATTCAACCCTGAATGTTATTAAGTTTGAGCTTTCTTGTGAGTTGCATATGAGCTGATGAAAAATCCCATATTTGTTGTTTATTACCAAATCTAATTGGTAAAGCATAAGCTGTTCTGCTAGTTTCTGATGATTATGAGTTCCAACATACGTTGGGGATGTCTATGAAATCTTGTACCTCGACCATTCACAGCTACCAAGGGCAATAAAGGTGAATACAAACCTAGTATATAAATATATATGTATGTATTTTACATATGGTGGTGGTCAACTACAGTTCCTATGATCTACATTTTCCTGAGCCTGGTTAATTTTGGCCTTATCTTCTTTTTGTTCTTGGTACAGCTTACGAGCATCGATGGAAGGTTATCTTGACGCATTTAATCCCAAGGAGTCAGTGACCCCTGCAGGAATATTCTCTAGTCGGGTTGAGGTTTGAGATTCAACTAAATTTGATCCCGTCTTGCTTGTATAACGTCTCTTTTTTTTTATCTTTTTTTTGATGGACCTCCTCCTTTATTTAAGCCACAAAAGGTCAAATTCAGATCGATTTGTTTTTTCTAAGTGGAAGCTTCGTTATTGAATACATATACACTTGGACCTTGGTTCTAAAATTAAGATCCATTGTAGTATCAGCATGTTTAGCACCTCTGAGACGATTTTCACATAAGAGATCAGTGTCGTTCTTCCTTTGTGATATATGTATACCCTTCTTAGACCTTGCTACTTATATTCCCCTAAATCCCTCAGTTGGCCAATAACTAAGGCAATTGATAGCAAGTGCATCACTTTCTCTTGCTCTAACTTTAAGGCTCTGCCATCCTCTGAATGGAAGGGATCTTGTCAACGTTGGCTGTAAACCTTTCCTTGTTTAAACCTCTCCCTTACAGATTCGGAGCTAATGTTTAAATCAAATATCAAAATATGAGTTTTAGTAAGTTAACGCATTTGTAAAAACCAAGGGCATTAAGAGTTCCAAGAGCTGGAAATCATTTGCGAAAGTTGGATCATTTTTCAGTAAAAAGTTATGACTAGTATTAATGTTCAACCAAGGATAGGCTCCTTAGTTGGGGCATGGCCATAGATGTAGATGTTTGCTATGCCAAGCCGGGGATAAACCTATGAGCACATGTTTTTTGAGTGTGGTTACTCTAGACAAGTCTGGGGATACATGCTGGGAAAGTCCCACATCGAATGGGTACCAAAATAATGTGAAGTGTATAAGCGTGAGGGGCACCCTCGCTTCCAAAGCTAGCTTTTGGTGTTGAGCTCTACACAAGACCGTTTAATAGAATGAATATTATTGATAGGCCTACTTGTGGTTTTCAAGGGAAATCAGATTGGGTTGTGGTTGTAAAAGTTGCAATTCCAGCTCAAATAGTATACAAGCTACCCTTGGCTGCAGCTATTTACAGGCTTGAAGGGAGAGTAAACAGCAGACAGTTACAGGGACAGGGTATAACTGCTGATGCTTTGATTACTGATGGAGGAAGAGATTAGAGCATTCGTTTTCTCTTGGAGGAATTTGGAGAAGTCTGACGACAATAGGATGTTGAGCTCTCTACTTCCTTGCTGTGCTTTGTTTCCTGTTGCGTTTTCTGTTGATCAGCTGGTTGGAGTTTAGTTCTGGATTGGATGTTTGTAAGGGCTACACCCCTTGATTCTGGTTTGTTTGCTTAATAAAATTTGATTACCAAAAAAAAAGTGATGCTCAATGACGGTCAATGAGTTGCAGTTAAACAAAAGGTGTGTGTGGTCTACGAATCAATTCATTTGATGTCTCCAAAAAATTTCAAGTTGTGTTGTATTTTGGTGAACTCCATTCTGGTGGCATGGCCTATACAGATTTGTAATCATGATGTTCTTTGCTTCTGTTGTTACAAACTTGGACATCCCCTCACTTGTTATCAGTTTGACGCTGGACATCAATTACTTAATATTTTGTTTGATTTGTATTTAGTTGCTCCTGATGTTTCCCTCTTTTTGGGTTCCATGATGGTGTATATTGAAGGAACTTGAGTTTGAATGTGTTCCAACATCTCTCATGGAGCAAGTAGCTGCGTTTCTCAATGTAAGAACTTGGTCAACTATTTCTGCTATCTGTTTTTTGGTTGGTGTCTCATGATTAAGTTGTGCAGGATGTTAGGGAAGACCTCAGATATTCTATGGCTAAGGATGCTGAGACAATAAAGAATGAGTTCTTAAGGATTAACGAAGATCCAATATCTATGAAAACTTCAATAAATGCAGACAAAGAGAAATTGCAAGCCCTGCTGCCTAAGGATGTACCATTGGATTTCCAAAAAAAGGTTACTATCTCCAAACATGGTAGGCGAGATGGAGACACAGACTCTGAGATTTTGCAGGGAGAAAATGATACTTCCAAGCTTCTCATAGGTATGTCAATTCTACCAATTAACTTCTTATGGCTAAAAGAATTCTCTTCTTTGGAATAACGTCGAATTATGGTTTAGAAGCTTGGTCAAATGTTGGTATTCATTAAAAGTTTTTAGGCCTAGGCCCTAGCCCAAGTTTAATGCTAGTATTTAATACTCCACTTTCCTATTTTAGGATTATGGAATGCAGTTAACTGGCTTTTTTTACTGCATGTCATCTTTTTTCCTTTAATGTTGGACGAGGATGTTTTGCTGTATGTATTCCATTTAGAATTGGTTCATCCGTATGAGGTTGGACTGGAAACCAACTCAAAGGAAAATTGATGGTACCTGCAACATAAAAGAAATAATTTTTAACATGTGGATGTGTCAATCTGTCAGTACTTAGTTATAAGTACAGTATTTGGTTATTGTAGTGTGCGCGCGCGTGTGTGTATATGTTATATAGCTCCTTCGTTAGCTAGCATATACCTAGTCAGTACTTATTGTATTTCCGCGGTCATAGAAATAAATGAAGCTCAGATATGTTGTTTTGCTTTTCATCTTTGTGCCTTTTCATTTACTTACCTAAAAGTTAGTTTTGTAGCTTTGCGTTGAAGTGATTGTCCAAGGTTCTTTGTGGGTATTTCATGAGAAATATATAAAGCAAACATTTCATAGAAAATTGACCACTTTTGTTTTTTGAGTATTGGTTGAATGTGACTATTGTTCTTTCACTTCTTTGTTAGTAGATTTATTTCGTGGAGTTTGTAACAACTAAAATATGATCCGGTACTTGCGTGGAGACAGAAATGGAAAAGGAAGATCAGCTTCTTGATGACTTGTTACGGTCGAGAAGTTCAGTGATGGAAAAGATAAGAGGAAATCGACAGCACTTTATCCTTGTGGCGTCACTGCTTGATCGCATACCCAACCTTGCTGGACTAGCACGGACATGCGAGGTGCAATGTTGTGCTAAGAATGTTTCCCTTTCCCTAAAAAACTACATATGTAAATGTACTCATGTGCCCATATTATCCAAATTGTTTTGAAATTCAACAGAGGCCAGAAAATTATTGTTCTTTTATCCATCATGCTTCCGACAGGTGTTTAAAGCAGCAGGTTTGGCGATTGCGGATGCAAATGTAGTTAATGACAAACAGTTCCAACTCATCAGGTTATGATTTTCTCTGATTGTTTACATAATTGCGCACAATACTTCTGTTCAGCGTTTCACGAAATGGTACAATTGGCCGGTAGTTGACTCATGTTAGCTTGCATGGAAGCTCGATAAATAGAAAGTTTTTGAAAAAAAAAAAACAAAATCAAATCGGTAAAAAGAAAGTTAGCTAGGTCAGGATTGGTGAGCTTAGGAATTTCGAGGTATGGAACTGGGATATTAAGTTATAACGGGTCCAGGAACTGGTTTCTCATTTTCTTTTCAAATGAGATATAATATTTACTTTGTTGACAGTGCTTCTCTGGCGTTGATTTTCTTGAGTAATTGTTTATGAAGGATTGAACATTTTTTTTTATCCCTCCTTGGCCGATCTACAAAAGTGGTTATTAGTTATTATGAATCCGTGTATATGTGAAAGTGAAACATGAGATTCATCTTCTGCTAAATTATTAGTCCACTCCATGAAATTTTCCTGAATTGCTGTTCTGACTCCAGTCGATATCAACGTAATCTGATGCCTTTTTTATTCAGCAGCAAATAGCAAAAACTCAAGAGTATTTCATTTTTAGTTTCTGACCTCTCGGCTGCAGTTTGGTAGGTTTTCATGTCTGTATTACTGTCCTCGAATTGTAATATGGGGGGCTTTAAAAGGGTTCACATGAATCTTAATATGGGATTAGAATGGAAAAACAGGAGCAACCAAGCAATATAAATGGTGAAAAATATTCATGATCTGTCATTATATCAATGTACAAGTGTAATATTCAAAGATGTTTGGTTGGAAAGTTCAAGGTCATTTGCAATATTTGAGGGCGTGTTTGATTGGCTGGATTAGACATTGGTTGCATTACATATCCCATAGGACCGCCAGTTGTTAGAGGATTATACACCTGGTGGACAACAATTCCCCCAAAACATGGGGTATGCAGTATTAAATCCTCTCAATAATAGTCCAACAGGATTAATAATTCGTTAGACTGACCAATCAAAGAGGATTATGTGTACTTAACTGAAGTTGGGGAGTAAACCATCTGTAGCGGTAGTATTTTGTTGTTATTACACATTAACAAGCTTTGTTTGTCCTTGCAGTGTGACAGCTGAGAAGTGGGTCCCAATTATAGAAGTTCCAGTAAGTAATCTGAAAGTTTTCCTTCACAAAAAGAAGCGAGAGGGTTTTTCTATCTTGGGTCTGGAGCAAACTGCAAATAGTATACCTCTTGACCAGTATGTGTTCCCTAAAAAGACGGTAAGTCATTATAAAGACTCAGAACCATTAGTTTCTTGTTTTTATTGCATCGTTTGTACATGATGGCATTGCATAAGCGTATACTTTTTTCAGCTGCTTCTATTTTAGTGTAAGCATTGTACCTGTGAACTGTGCAGAAGTATTCCTAGTCTTTTAAACAATGTCATTTAATTTCGATTTGCCTACAGGTCCTGGTTCTTGGCCGTGAAAAGGAGGGTATACCAGTGGAGATAATTCATATTCTGGATGCTTGCATTGAAATCCCTCAGTTGGGAGTCGTCAGGTCACTCAATGTTCATGTCAGTGGTGCCATTGCTCTCTGGGAGTATACTCGACAGCAGAGATCCGTATAACTCTTCATTCTTGATGCTGGCACTGGCATGCCTCTGTTTCGGTTAGTAGGCCACTCAATAGTCATGTCAGTGGCCATGCAGTCTGAGAGTATGCACGACAACATGTCATACGTTCAAAACATAAAAGCCATCATACGGTAGTATTTTGGATCCTTGCACTGGAATCCCTCAGGAGTTGTTAGGTTCTCAACTCTGTTCATGTCAATGGTGCTGATATGCTCTGGTAGTTAAAAAAAAATTAGGACCTTTCCATGCATCACAGAAAAGGCACTTGGTTGCCTTTGTAATCGACATACAACTACTATACATGAAATTGTGACTCTATTTATGAGATATATAATTAGGCTCTATATTTTTCTTTCTTACCCTTCCCTTCACCACCTTACTGGTTTTTGTTTGTAAGAAGTGGAATGTTGGATTATGGAGAACTAAATGATCACGAACATCTTTGGACTATTGTAAAAATGCTCGTAATAATGTACATTGGAATGGGATGATGTAGGCCCAACTCTTTTTTCGGACATTATTTTGGCGGGATAAATTTGGTGTGCTTATCAGTTCCTTAAGAACTTTGGAACAATGTTATTCTAATGGATGATTTTGCCTCATTTATTTAGGTGTCTATCTATCGTAAAGAATGTGATTTTGGCTGAACGGATTGGGCTGTTGATATGCCGGCATTATAAGTTTTAATGGCTTTCTGCTATCTATTTTCGTGGATGTGAAATCATGCACTATAGACAAGCAAGATTGGGCTGTTGATATGCCGGCATTATAAGTTTTAATGGCTTTCTGCTATGTATTTTCGTGGATGTGAAATCATGCACTACATACAATCAATATCTTGCTTGACTTGATTTCACTAATTATAAATAGCCCGAAGTTGATCTTCTTGGGGCCTATTTGTGCGATATTACCATTTGAATCACATTAATGTCAATCGAATTCATGGTATGGTGTAATTCTTTTTTCTTCTCTCACTGTAGATTTATCACTTCTCCCAGGAGGTTGTCCTAATTCTAAGACCAATTCACATGCTAGCACGTACATCTTGCAGTCAATCCCTTCATCGGAAAATGGGTGTACATCCACTTGGAATTGCGTGGCTTGAGCATAAGAAAATTAAGCAGGGTCATATTTCAGAGTTCTTTTTTTTTTTTTTATCCCCTAAACTATGCATATTTTTTTTTACTTCGTCCCTAAACTATCAAATGATTTCATCCCCTTAACTCCATGTCCATTATCTACTTCCTCCAATCAATAACATAACCCAACAGTTGGACGAAAAAATGGCTCGCGTGCCTATCACAAGGGATCCTAACCCAAATAACAGGGGCAAATTAGACATTCCAATTTCCAACTCGTCTTTCCTTCTTACAATGACCTGAGCCGCTGAGTGTTCTTGCTTTGAAGTGAAAACGAGGGTCTGGAAGATTCTGTAAGCGTCGACAAATCGGGGGAAGTCTTTTAGAAGCTTCTCGATCCAACTAGGGTTGCGGCGGAGGGAGTCTTGGGTCTGGGGAGGTGGAGGATGTTATCGAGGTAGTCGTGGACAGTTTTTAACAGGGCCAAACGGTATTGGGTTTGGATCCAGCAGCGGCCCTGGAGGACTTGAGATTATTGAGGTGGTCCTTGAGTTGATAGACCAAGGGTGAGGTCTACAAGGGAGTTTGGTTGATCTGATGTGCGAGAAGGTTGGTTTTTGTGAGGTAGTAGTGTCTATTTTGGGTCTTTCGGGTTGGGGTGCTTTGGGTAGGAAAGTGATTGCCAGAAATTGTAGACCATTTTTGGATTCATAAATTGTTTTCTATTGTGTAGATAGTGTAGTGGGCTGAAATATAATCCCCTAAGGGTTCATGGTTGGCACGGTCCAAAGGCCCAAGGTCCAGGTGGAATGAGGCCCAATAATAACTGAGCCCAATATGATCACACCGAGACGGTTTGGACAGGTACGTGTGATAAGTCCTCGATATTGTGAATATAGGGGCTTATCCCTCTCATTTTTATCATGCACGGGTGCATATTACGGCTTTTATACGATTGATATTGCGAGTGGTTGTGTTTTGTTAGTTTCAGGTGAAATGAGTGAAAAAGACGTGTTTTGACGTCATGGTTCAACCAAAGGGGTACCCGAGTACCCAAAGCCACGTGACAATTCGCCACCGAGCCCCAAGAACCGAGAATGAAGCACAGGACAAGGCATGGGGAGACCAAAAGGCCGGGAGATGAACAAAGGAAGGAAGGACAAAAAGCCCAGGAGATACCGGTACCTACAAAACAGGGATATCGGTATCCCAAGAACAGAAAGACACTTTGAAGACAGATACCGGTATCTAAAAAATGGGGATACCGGTATCCCTGGCAAATTTCCAGATTTTTTTGGCCCATCCGAGTAATATCTTGAGGCACTTTTGTAATTATTTTGAACGACTTTTGGGGCCTATAAAAGGTCCCCAACTTGATATTTTAGGGGGATGCACTACTTTTACTCTCTCTCTCTCTCTCTCTCAGTTTGTAACTTAGGATTTCTCTACCTTCTCTCTAGGATTTCAAGCTTTTCCACTTAGATCCAACATAAATCCTCTTATTTAATGTTGTAGTAGGTACTTAGATCTTCGTATAAATCTAGTTTATTTCCGTTTTTACCGGTTAAATCTTGTTTCACTTTTCTAGTCATTTCTTTTGAAAAATCAAGTAATTGTTATTTGTTAATTTCTTAAGGTTTAATGTTGTAGGCAAACTTAGGGTCTTTAATAAAAATAAGTTTTTAAGTATATTTGTCATGTTCTTTATTTCCTTTAAGTTTCTAGTCAAGTTTTCTACTATGTTGTGGGAGTAATTTACATAGGCTTGGTCATGGGGTGATTAACACCCCATGACTTGGGTTTAGTCCGTTCTTGTTAAAAAGTATACATTTCTTGTGGATCAAAGAGTTTAGGCTTAATTTTATGTACCAAAGTTTGAGTTTGTTAATCTCTTTGATCAAACGTAGCCAAGGGTTTAACTACTTAGCCTGTGTGATGCTTGAGGCGATGTCAATTTAAACGTTTGCCAAATGGATCGAAAAACCCTAATTTTTGCTGAACATCTTTTCTAGTTAAATGGTTTTAAGCTCTAAATCTTCCGTTAGGGAGCATTTGATGATGTCCCGAGCCAGTAATCAAGAGAGGAACGGATTAGCCTTAGTCGTGGTTGTTAAAATCTCCTAGATTTTGCCTTAGTTTAATTAGTTGTTTTACTCTTCCAAGTCGTTCTCGAAGTTGAGAGAATTCCACCAACCAAATAAAAAATTTAGTTGGCCGCTTCAAGGCTAAAAACTTCACTCGCAAGTCAATCATCACGCAAGGTGCATTCGGTCCCTGTGGATTCGATCTGGTCTTACCGGTTATCATGCTACGTGATTCCTAGCCCTATGCTTCGGGCAGCCTAATTTACAATGCAAGTAAAGGTCGCAAGCAACGTGCCGGCGTCTCGGTCGAGCAAGGCATTGATCTGAACGAGTCATCCGAGCCAGGCGAGACCCGAAGTGACTCGCAAGGAATCTGAGAGATTGTTTATAACTCACATCACGAATGACGCCATCCGCGGCGGTTACTTCTTGTGCCAGGCTCGTGATGAGACATGTGCGTGTTATAGCTGCCCCTACGTTATCATGACGGCAGCCGATCCGTTATGACACACGTCGAGCTACGATTCGAGACAAATGTATGCAATGATAATAGATTTGGCCCTATGATGAGTCGTGACATCATCCGAGCCAAATCACTGGTTTGCCCTTGAACTTGGAGCACAAGTCAGGAGGAGCCTATATAAAGGAAGAGGAGGAACCCTAAAAGATACACAATTCACTCTCTCCTAACTCGTACCACTTCTCTTTGGTACTTCCCTTCTGCAGTTCCTTACTAGACTGTTGGAGTGCCTTCCTTGGCCAACTTCTAGCCAGGTTGGATGCTAATGGCGGGTGCTACGTGTGCAGGTGTACCTGAGGGATCTACCTTCGTCACCTACGGTGGAAAAGAGTCAACTCAGAAAGGTCATCTGAATTCTGGACACCACAATTGGCGACTCCGCTTGAGACCTCACCGCAGAATCCAGTGTTCAACCTCTAGATCTCCCTCATTTTCTCTCTTTCTCATCGAATTCTGAACCATCTCCGTTGCAAATCATGGGTGCCGAACAAACCCTCAATAACCAAACCCATCCCTCTACTTCAAAGGACCCAAAAAGCACCCCCCATATGTTTGTTTCCGTTTTACCGAGCCAGGTTGAACTCACTCCGAGTCCAAACTCTCAGTAACTTACCATCCAAAAACTCATTTAACACCTGGAGGAGAGAAATGCCAAGATGGCTGCCATGAGAGCCCAACTAGCCAAATTATACGAGACGGTAAAAAAGAAGGCGGCGGTGGAGGTTACAGCAACCTCTCATGGGGATCTCTCCGCTCAACAACACTCGGCGAAGGAACGACACGATCTCCCTATGGATGAGGGGGCTCAAAACAAGGCTCTCGTGCTTAGGCACGGGAGCCCGTCGATTGAGCACCTCTCAAGGGGAGATCGGATCCAGACCTCTCACCATTGATCGTCCTACATCTCCGAGTCTAGCACTTGGTCACCGTACTCACAGTTGTCCGCAACTCACGAGACATGTTCTATTACGAAGACGGGCAGTACAAACCCATCTATCTTCGAAAGGATCCTAAAGAAAAACATCGCCCTCAGCGCTCGGTTGACAGCTGTTGTCAAAAAACTCCTCCCCGTCAAAATAGATCCAGTGACCTTCGAGAAAGGGTCGAAGTCTTGAAGAAGCCCCCCTCCCCCCTCAAGCTGCAAATCCAACGGTCATCCAAGACAGTTACACGGGCAAATGTCACGCCTACCAACCTGAGGCTAGGGATGACAGGACTTACCATGAGGATGCTTGGGAGAAGGGGAAGGAGAAGGAATACAAAGAACGCTCCCATCACCGGGCCAAAGGGACGAAAAGGCATTCTGAGCACCGTCACATCTACACTGAGAAGCGACCTCGCATTGCAGACAATTTTACTGTCCCAACCCTTCCCCCACTACTAGCGTAGATGAACGGTTGAAGCAGTTGTCAAAATCTCCGTTCACAAAGGAGATCGCCTCGGTAACCCTTCCGGCTGGATTCACACTCCCAAAATTCAACAGCTACGATGCCCTTATCAACGCATATAACCACCTCATTTACTACAAACAGATCATTTCACTCGATACTTTGGACCAATCCATTATGTGCAAAGTATTTCCCACCAGCCTAGGGACGCTTGCTTCCCTGTGGTTCAACAAACTGGAGGAAGGCTCAACTAGCAGTTACAAGGCTCTGGAACGAGCCTTCATGTCTCGATTGGTGACTAGTAACACATAGACGAAGGAGGTGGACTCGTTGCTTGGTCTAAAGAAGCGCTCAGACGAGACGCTACGACAATATGTGACACGGTACTGGGAGATGTTTCACCAAATCCAAGGCTGCGATCAAACTATTGCCTCTACCCATTTCAAACACGACTTGGAAAGTAAGAGCCCTATCTTTAAAAATCTGATGCTACACCCTCCCAAAATTATAGATGACCTAATGGAGCGTATCAACAAATGCATCGAGCTAGAGAAGGTTCTGACCGAGCGAGACGTTCCTTCTTCTACCTTATCCACTCCTAAGGTCATCCATGTATTGGCTAGTCAGAAGAAGGTAGCAAACACAATCAAAGTAGGGTCAAAGAGGGCTTCGAAGGCAAGTGACTTTGTGGTCGAGAGAACTGTTTTCACCGAGCCGATTTACATCCTCCTTACAAAGATAGAGAACGAGGCATTTTTCTGTGGCCATACCATAAGATGGGTACTCATGATAAAACAAAGGATAAGAAGGTCTACTGTACGTACCACTGAGAGCAGGGCCACTACACCATAGTGTGCAAACGCTTCAAGGCGTATCTGGAGACTCTTGTTGCGGCGGGGAACTTAGACGGTTACATTAATTAGGCAAAAACCCTGGCTCGGGCACAACACCCTGGAGCGGCCATAGCAAGTGTCATTCTGGAGGAGGCAATCATCTTGCACGTTATACAAGGACCAGTGATGAAGATAACAGAGGCACGGTTACACAACGAGATTAATCGAGCCACATCGGCAATGCATGTGCTCTTGGTAGGACAAGCGCCGAAGTGAAAGCTCCCAACCAAGGATTCTCATTAGACCATCACGTTCACCGAGAAGGATTTAATTGAGGTGCAGTTCCCCCACAATGATGCCTTGGTGGTGACACTCGGTGTTGGCCAGGCAATGGTCAAAAGGATTCTGGTAGACCAAGGAAATGCAGCTAAAGTGATGTATTACTTGCTTTTTAAACGACTTGGATTTACCTCAAATGACCTCAAGCCTACCGAGGTCCTATTGGTCGGGTTCAACGACACACCTGTCTATCCGCTCGGATTAATCACTCTGCTCGTCTGAGCCGATTCAATTACTTAACAAGTCGAGTTCATTGTGGTAAATTCTCCGAGTCCCTACAATATCGTTCTCGGAAGAAATTGGCTCCATTCTATGAAGGCTATCGCATCCACTTATCATCAGGTGCTTCGGTTCATTGGAGCAGTAACCGATAGGAGGATATCCGAGGTGACCAGATTGCCTCAAAAAAGTGTTACATCTCAATGGTAGGAAGAAAGGAGAAAAAGAAGCCAAAACAGGTACAGTGGGTTGAAGTTTCAGATGCACGCGTACTGGAGGACGTCGGACGCCCTCCCGAGGCGAAGTCAGTTGAAGATCTAGTCACCGTACCGATTAACAAAGACGGAGGTTGTTTCTTTCTTGTCTGATTAACAAAGACCGAAAGGGGGGAGATGGTTGCATTTCTCAAAGCCAACATCGTGGTCTTCACTTGGACAGTATACAAGATGCCAGGGGTCGATCCAACCTCATCTGACATGAGCTCAACGTTGATCCACTAAGGTGCCCCATTGTTCAGAAATCGAGAAGATCTTCTGCAGCTCAGGCCGAGGCGGTGGAGTCAGAAGTAAATAAATTGTTGGAAGCTCAGACAATTCAGGGGGTTCAGTACCCAACTTGGCTCGCAAATACGGTGGTGGTCCCTAAGAAGAATGGGAAGTGGAAAGTCTGCGTTGACTACACCAACTTGGACGACGCATCTCCAAAGGATTGTTTCCCAATCCCTCGGATTGATCAGCTCGTAGATGTTACAACAGGTCACGCTAGACTTAGTTTTATGGATTCTTACAGGGGCTACCACCAGATCTTCGTGGACGAGCAAGATATGGAGAAAACCGCCTTCATCATGCCTCGGGGCTTGTATTGCTACCGAGTTATGCCTTTTGGACTGAAGAACGCTGGGGCCACCAACCAAAGGATAGTGTCCCGGATGTTTAAAGATCAACTCAAAAGTATAATGGAGGCATACATAGATGATATGGTGATCAAGAGTGTCTTCGAGTCAGATCACATCGCGTAGGCATACATTTATGTACTTAAGAAGCATGGTTTGAAACTTAATGCTGAGAAATGTGCTTTCAGGGTCGGCTCAGGAAAGTTTCTTGGACACTTAGTTACGGGAAGGGGTATTGAAGCAGATCCAGCCTAGGTCACTGCATTTCAACAGCTTGTTTCTCCGACCATGATCAAGGAGGGTCAAAGACTAACAGGAATGGCAGCAGCTCTTGACAGGTTTATTAGTCGCTTGGCTGAGGTGTGCCGACCTCTCTTCCAGTCAATCAAAACAAGCAAGAGGAAGTTCCAACGGACTGAAGAATGTGAAAAGGCATTGCAAAACTTGAAGACTTATCTTTCCGAGCCTCCTTTATTGGAAACGCCTCGGGAAAATGAAGACCTATTCTTGTATCTATCTATCTGTCTCCCCGCATGTAGTCAGTGCGGTCTCGCTGAAGTAATGGACATCAAGATCCTACTGGTTTACAGCGACTCTCAGCTCGTTGTGAACCAGCTTAATGGAGAGTATGATGCTAAGGACGAAAGAATGGCTAAGTACTTGAGCCTAGCCAGAAGTCTTACCAAGAACTTTGAAGAAATCCAGATTCATCAAGTCGGAAGAGAACACAACTCTCATGCAGACGCTCTTGCTGGACTGGCCTCAACATGCAGGGGCCTCCGAGCAAAGGACCATCTCCTTCGGTACAATTTCAACACCAAGCTTTCATCCACCTCAAATACAAGTTTAGAATATCGAGCTCGGCCCAAGCTGGATGGATGAGCTGGTACTTTTCTTACGAGATGATAAGCTGCCAACCGACAAGCGTGAGGCCCACTGAATCAGATGTAAAGTAGAAAACTATTGGCTCTCTCCAACTGGGTCACTATACAAGAGGTCTAGGTTGGGTCCATACCTTATGGTGGTCCATCAGAACCAAGTTCACACCGTACTCCAAGAGTTCCACTCCGGAAGTGGTGGTTGTCATTCAGGAGGAAGATCAATCGCTCACCAAGCCATCACTCAGGGGTATTGGTGGCCTAAGATGAAGGAAGATGCAAAGGAATTTGTCAGGAAGTGTCACAGGTCCAACTGTTCAAACCATTAATTCACCAACCAGCTGAAGACCTCCAACCAATCGTCTATCCTTGGTCGTTTGCCAAATGGGGCTTGGACATTGTTGGAGAGCTTCCACTTGCTCCGGGAGGATTCCACTATTTGATCACTGCCACTCACTACTTCTCTAAATGGGTTGAAGCCGAGCCACTAGTCTTCATTACTGAGGCAAATGTGAAGAGCTTTATTTGGAAAAAATGTCATATCTCGGTACGGAGTCGCCTATGCCATTGTCTCGGATAATGGCAAGCAATTCACAGGAAAACAGATGAAGGCAACGGCCAGGCCGAGGCCTCTAACAAAATAGTTGCAGCTCGGCGTAAGAGAAGGCTAATCTCTAAAAAGGGGTAAATGGGAGAAAGAGCTACCTCATGTCCTATGGGCATTTCGGACTACTCCGAGACGCTCTATAGGTTAGACTCCATACTCTTTGGATTACGGGATTGATGCTATCATACCTATTCAGAAGGAGCTACCTACTATCCAAACCGAGTACTTTGACGAGCCAACCAATGATGTAGACCTCAGTAACGATTTGGATTTGCCAAAGAGAAGCGAGAGGCATCTTGGATTAAGTTGGCAGCTTACCTGCAGGAGGTGGCTAAGGGTTACAACAAGATGGTTTGGATGAGGACCTTTTGCCCAAATAATTTTGGTGTTGAAAAAGGTGACTAATAAGCACAAGACGAAGAAGCTCATGCCCAATTGGGACGGTCCATACCGAGTATTTAAGAAGGTTTGTAAAGGTGCCAACCAACTTGAAGATGTGTATGGAAATGTGGTGGACAAGCCTTGGAACGCTTACAACTTGAGGAAGTACTACGGCTACAAAACAAAACCAATATTCTTGACTGTCCTTGCCTTTGTACTCAACTTTTTTTACCTTTCCCTTTATTCTAAGATTTATGTTTGGGGAGGTGAGTTGTGACACTTGGACATGCACCTGCATCCCCGCCCGAGGCTCATAGCATACTCCATACGTCAGGGGGCTAGACGATGCAAGGTGACAATGATTATGGGAGCATTTATGTGAGGCTTCCATCATGATGGTTGCATTAACACAAGTTAATTATGGCATGTTTCTATTTTGGCAAGGCTGTCTTCTTCTTCTTCTTCTTCTTCTTCTTCTTCTTCTTCTTCTTCTTCTTCTTCTTCTTCTTCTTCTTCTTCTTCTCCTCCTTCTTCTTCTTCTGCTTCTTCTTCTTCTCCTTCTTCTCCTTCTTCTGCTCCTTCTTCTTCTCCTTCTTCTGCTCCTTCTTCTTCTCCTTCTTCTGCTCCTTCTTCTTCTTCTTCTTCTTCTTCTTCTTCTTCTTCTTCTTCTCCTTCTCCTTCTTCTTCTTCTTCTCCTTCTTCTTCTTCTTCTTCTTCTTCTTCTTCTTCTTCTTCTGCTTCTTCTTCTCCTTCTTCTTCTCCTTCTTCTCCTGCTTCTTCTTCTCCTTCTTCTTCTGCTTCTGCTTCTGCTTCTCCTTCTGCTTCTCCTTCTCCTCCTTCTTCTTCTTCTTCTTCTTCTTCTTCTTCTTCTTCTTCTTCTTCTTCTTCTTCTTCTTCCTCTTCTTCTCCTTCTTCTCCTTCTTCTTCTCCTTCTTCTTCTTCTTCTTCTTCTTCCTTTTTATCATATTTTTGTTGGACACATTAGGGACACAACTCAGACACGTACATACTGTGTAGGGTTTGTAGGCACATCTCATGACGCATTTGGGACAACACTTGATGCACTTTGTAGTTTGTTTACTTTATTTCACTTTATACACTTTACGCATTTTAAATTTTTAGTAAATTGCAACAATTTGCTAACGAGTATTTCTGAGAGCTACTCTTCTGTTGCTATGGTAGTGAATTGCTCGTGTTTGTTGAATGATCTCTATATTATGCAGTGAAAGATTTGTGTGAAAGCTGTGGTTTACTACTACTATGTTGGTTTTTTTATGTAATACTTGCGTAAGTAGGAAAGAAAACTAAAAAGTATATGAGAATATGTATTTTCTGTCATATCCTTGCCTTGTCCATATCTTAATGTTGAACGTGTTAATTGTCGTATCCCTGCCAAGTTTGTATTTTGCATTTCTGTAATTGACTTTCCGGGCAATTTAAATGTACATCATTTGTTTTGTCACCACCATTAAAAGGAAAACTGCTTTAATCCAAGTCCTTCCTGGTCATTTATTTTGCCGATTCCCTGCGAGTGCGCGTAAAAACACGTTCCGAACGCATTGGACGGATCGGATCATCGAAATTTGATCGGGAAAGTGAAGGAGCAAACCTAAGCAAAAAAGTACTGATACACACACACACACACACAGTCAGCTTCTTAAACGGGATCCCATTTTTCAGTCTAAATGTGGGACTCTAATTCTGGTGTTGGCTGAGATCAGGAGACTCACGCAAAAACCATTTCGCGGGTCAAGGACCGGGTAAACTAGACCCAGGTTGGAATTACGAGTCTAAAACAAACTTGGGTCCTCAATACCCATTACGCAGTTGAGAGAGAGAGAGAGAGAGAGAGAGAGAGAGAGAGAGAGAGAGAGAGAGAGAGAGAGAGAGAGAGAGAGAGAGAGAGAGAAACGAAGAAGACAACGATCGAAGAAGGCTGAAGAAATCGATTCAAACACAGATGAACGGTGGAATCAAAGGTCTCTCTCTCTCTCTCTCTCTCTCTCTCTCTCTCTCTCTCTGGTTCAATTTTGATATCTTGACGATGCGATTAGAGTTCGAGTAAGGGTTCAATTTGTGAGTTAGGGTTCGATTTGAATATCGATTTGCGAGTTTGGGTTTGATTTGAATATCAGACAACTGTATCTTACTCGTGTTTATTCATTTAATACAAGTTCAATTCGTGGATTTGCTAAACTTATCTTCTTTACGGTTTTCATGAAAATGATGTTTTACCATACAGCTATTTCTGTGATCACTAACGTTTACTAATTTCTCGTCCAATCTAGTTTAATGCCTTATTAACGCAGTTGAGAATTCTTTTGCCATTCCCATTCACACTGCAGAAAGGTGAAGTTCATAGGTTCTTCTCATTATAAAAGTTATGGTTACAGCCTACAAGTGCAGTCTGAACTAGTTTGTGCTTGAGCTAATTTGCTCTACATTGGCTTGTTTAGAGAAATGACTGGTGTGATAGCATTGTTCTTCTCTCCTTTTTTCCCCCCTCACAATTCTCTTTTTTCCCATTCACACTGCAGAAAGGAAAAAAAATTCAATGCAGCGAGTACTTGTAAACTGTTATGCTCTCTTACATGATGTTCGCCTCATATATGTGTAAATCCTACCTCATGTGAAGGAATTGCAAATAACCATTACATTGAACATTTTCTCGTATGCCAAATTTGCCCCTTGGAATCCTCTATCTTCTAGTGTTTTTGATGCATTTTCGGATGTTAGATCAAGTATAAATCTAAGACTATCTCAAGTGCACTACCTAAAAAAATATTTGCTAAAGTGTACACCTAAGCACATGTGGGGCCTTATTATATGTTCATAATCTCTCTCCTTGGTCCCACAAAATTTCTCTCTCTCTCTCTCTCTCTCTCTCTCTCTCCCCCTTAAGTCTTTCTCCAAATTTAGGTAGTGACTTGGGGCACTTTGGCCTTGTTTGTTAGGGGGTATTTGAGGGATGGGATGTGAGATGTTAAGAGGTGGGACCCATTTTCCATTGTTTGTTGTTGCTAAATTGGCTGGGATTTCATATGCCCACCAACTTTTATCCCATTACCGTATGGTAGATAAAATCCCGGGGGTGGGGGTTGGGATTTGGAATCCCATCCATCAGATAATGAGATAAAATTACTCTCTTGCCCATGGGCTGCTCCATCTGTTTCTATTTCATCAAGGATTTGGAGAGAGACCATACAGATGCCATCTCCGGCAACCTCGAAAGCTAGGATCGGTAACCTCACCTTCTTTCAGATCTCTTACCACATGTTTTGTGGGGGGGAAAAAAAAGAGGAAGAAGAAGAAGAAGGATTTGATTTCTTCAAATCCAGCAAGAAACGAAACAGATGATTTTTATATTTTGACGCCATCCCCTCGTTTCTTGCTCGAAACGAAAAAAGTAACAAAAAAATAATAATAATTTGGAGAGAGAGCATACAGACACCATCCCCTCGTTTCTTGTTGGATTTTTTTCCTTCAAATCAAACTAGTCCTTCTGTTTCTTCTGGTAATTGAAGTTATAAGTCTATGTCCACATCTTGATTTTTACTCCCTCCGTTTCAAAATAAGTGTTCCATACTCTCTCTGCAATGCCCCCAAAATTGGGCATGTTAAATATAATACATTAATAATAAATGAGTCTTAAGATAATGTTCAAAAAGGAAAATACATAATTCCTCTTGCCAAATACATTTATTTACTATAAGGATAACTAGGGTCTCTCTACTCCATTGCACGGCCGTCCATCCCCGGCGGTGTTCTGCTCTGCTCCGTAGGCCTTCAAGCTGTAGTACTTCTCCTGTTCGCCTTTATAATCTAGCATAATACGCTAGAGTCGCAGAACAACATCGTGGTATTATGCCAGGGTTACACACGTGCAACACTGTGAGCGATAATGCCCAGTAGACAGTTCAACCCAAACCTTAACTAGCAATTCTAGAACAATATAATAATGACAAGTAAAGCAAAGTAGGCTTTATATCAAAACAGAATATCTCATGAGTGCAAATATGTTAGTGTCAATGCGGATCAGAGTATAACATGCACAATAAATCAGTATCTCGTAATATCTTTTCAGTGTCGGCATTCTTCTTCAAATTTATCAGTTTGGATTGCTTCTGACCACCGGGCTAGCAGTAAATTCACTCCGAAAGTTATTGGTTCATTTCTGTCTCCTTTTAACTAACGGCACCAACATTTCCACTCGAGGTCCCGACCGTCTTGTATCCAAGCGCACACTAACAAGACACAATGTCCGTCCACCCTGTGACTCATGTGGACATAGTCCTGGCTATCTTGTCATCATAGCGCACACTAACATGATACAAGGTCCTTCCATTATGTTGTTGTGCACAATTAGCCCTAACCACCAAGTTCACTTCACGAAGTTAGGGCGGCGCTCTCGCTGCACTACCGTATTTCTTAGTCCTAACCACATTATGGACACACCATCATGATGGGCGGCGCTAAAGTTACACTACCATTTTCATTTCTATCGATCAATCCATTTCATTCTCATCTCTATTTCTTGTCTAACGCTATTCATTTTCTCGTAAATCGTGTCGTGTCAATAACGTATCATGGCGTGATCATGAATTATGATTTATCAAACTCATTCCGTGTCAATGCATCATTTCTTGAAAAACGTGTCACATAAAATAACAGCTTTCCTACGCGCTATCCTTTTCAATCCAGTCTAGGTTTAACATAAAATTGTTACTGATCGATTATGAAGTCATTTATAAAATCTATTTTCTTTTGCGACCTTCTCTACACAAATGAAATAACCAGGAGAGTCCCAGATCGGATGGCCGGACGAGTCCAGTCAGAATCACCATTCCTTTGTTAGATAGCGCGAAGCTTGACCCTCAAGGGTGTTAGCCTTGGGTTACCTCACAGTCCAAATAGAGTCAAAACATTTTGAAGTTACTTTAAGAAAAAGTTATTCGGTTACTTTTTCCAAAAATCAGTCAGACATTATAACAGCGTAATTTCGAAAAGTCGATTTTTACTTGGGCATTATAACTGCAAATTTTCATAAGTCAATTTCCATCTGGGCATTATAACGACTATGTGTGATTAAGAAAAAGTTACTTTTAAGGACTTCTAACTTTTACCGTAAGCTTTCTAAAAACATGAACTAACTTTCCGGAAAAATGTGCTATGTAAGCAACTTTAAGGAAAAACTAAAATTAACACAAGCATTATAATGGTATGGAAATTGACTAATTAAAACTTGGTTAGGAAAGCTACCTTGATTTCCGAGTGTTAATCGAAAGCCGAAAAGCTAGGTTGATTTCCGAACTAGAACAACCGTAAGCATAAACAACTTACTACCAGCTTGACTCCTACTTTAAGGATCTAAGGGTGGTTTTTGGTGGTGGAGGGTGGTGGCTCAAGTTGAATATAAGGAAGAACACTTTGAGTTTTTCAAAGAAAACTCAAGAAACTAGAGACTTTCTCTCACTAAAAACTACTACAAAGAACTACAAAGGAAGAGAAGATTTTGGTGTGAGGAAATGAGGAGTGTGAGGGATCTATTTATAGGCAACTTGGGACACCCCCGCTCCCCTCTCAAATGGCCGGCCTCCCTCTCCCCTCCATGTGCTCCAAGATTTCAAAATTAAAACCAAGAATCAAATCCAAGATTTTATGGGATTTCAAAGAATAAAATCCTAGGGTTTAGTACACAAAATCTAGGTGAAAAGAATCTTAGGGTTTAATGGTAAAAATCTAGAGTTTTAATAGCATGAACTTTCTATGAAATTTCCTTGGCTCTAAGTAGTGTATAATTTTGCATGGCCATCTTTGTTTTAGGGAGTTTTGGGTACTAGTTTCTCCTACTAAGTCACATGCCTAATTTAGGGCTACTAACCTAGGGTATTAATGAAAAGAATAAGAATATATTCTTTATTAATGAGGGAATAAGAATATATTCTCTTAATTAATGAGAGAACATATTCTCTCAATTATTAGGAAGAAAAACCCTACTAAATAGAGTTTTGGGTGCTAGTTATACACACAAAGGTGTACTAAATAGACATAAGCCTAATAGGCTAATAAAAATCTAAGGAGATCTTAGGGTTCTACTTTACGGGATTTTTGGGTGCAAAAATAGGAAGCTTCCTCCCTCCTACTTGGAAATTACCAAAATTAAATGTAATGAATAAAATCTAGAATAGCCATGGTACCTAATAAAACTCTAGGGAAAATCTACGTAAATCTTCTAGGAAATTTCTAGGTAATTTCTAATAAGAAATCTAGGGGTATAAATACACTAGTATGCTTGCAACCACAAGTTGTATCTCAAAGTGCTTAACCCAAGCGTAGGGCTATGGAATCGCTTGCAAGTATATAACTCAGTAAGTCTGAGGTCGAATCCACAGGGAACGGTTTTCTGGAGAGAAAAGAGCTTATCGATCTAAACAGTGAATTTTTAGATGTAGGAAGCCAACCCTTTCAGAGTTTTGAGTTTTGGTGACTTAAAACACTAAGATTTAAATTTAAGACTGAAAAATACGAGTTTGCTTGAAATTAAACTAAGTGGTCAGAGCTGAGGTTCACGTCACCAATAGTCTAAATGGATTTAATTATGATTCTCACAATTTAACGCAATCGAGCCACACGGTAATTGTGCGTTCTCTTGGAAGATAATTCAATGAAATCTTTTTTTTTCCCAATGTTTTGCTTAACCAAGGCTTGATCAGAAATTTGTTAAACCCTCAAAGTGACATCGATTTAAGTATTATGCGTGCCAATGTTATTGTCGACGCAAAATAAAAATCATAACAACTTTGAGTTTTAAATCGATAGCTATGAGTCCGGGTTAAACATAAACAAACTTTGTTAGCACGGGTGTGAGAATCTTAAATCTACTTAGACCATAGAGTGATGATCACCCTAGGCCGAGCCTTTACGACTACTCCTCCATAGAAGATGAGTATGACAAGAAAATGATGAAAACTAAACTAGACATGATTTTTTTTAACTAGGTAATTGAGAAACAATTTTTGAAATGAGAAATTTAAAAGTACGAAGTTGAAACTTACAAACATTAACACAACGGAAATGAATTATAGGATTTACCTAGCACAAGTTCTTGAATTGAAATCTTCTTGAAAACTTGGGAAATGACAAACTCAGAAAACAAAAGAAGAAAACAACTGAAGTAGGAAATAAAACGAAGGGAAAATGAGAGAGAGAGAGAGAGAGAGAGAGAGAGAGAGATTGATTTTTCCTATTGGTATCCGGCTCTCCTCAAATGCAACCAAGGCTGGCTTTTTAAGTATTGAAGGAAAATGATCAAGTGCGGCGTGCGCATAGAAGGCAAAGAAAAGGAACCAACGGCTGAGATTGAAGCAGGGGATGATCGGATGCACAAGGGGCCGACAAGTGGCATGATGGTGCTGAACCTACTGAAAAGAATTCCTCCATGATTTGTCTTTGAAATAATCAATGGTCTCACTGGTGTATCTAATAAGGTAGAAAGGGAAGGGGTGTCTGCAATTGCATTGCCTCCACAGAGATGCTCCATATTGAAAATTAAATTAAATTGTCCCACGGATGTGTTTGAATAAGCAATGTAATTGCTCCACTGGGAGCTATTTGAATATTAATCTGGTTTGCGATGCTCTCGACTAATTCCCAAAATGGGGTCCGAACGGGGCACGGGAACAATCAACTTTCTTCTTTTAATGCTGGGAATGAAACGGTATAGCTCATGTAATTTATGTGCTTGGCATGTGTTTTGTAGGACAAAATCTGATATCAACAGACTCCGCAATTAATTTCCATTTTTAGATTCCCAGCCGACATTTCCAATTCCACTGCCAGTTTCCACTTTTGCTCTTTTTCATTCCATGTGGTGATGTATTGGAGAATTATCTAGTGTGATGTGTCACACTCCCCTCGGCATCGAATGTACCATATTTTTTTACATCGTTTCCTCCTGAAACACTCAAAACAAACCTTATGCGCAATATCTTATAAAAATCAACAATAAACATAATAACGCAATCAAACCGAGGACTTAAGCCCACTAATATTACATATTTGTGTGCTTATCAGCTAGTACAAAAATAATTATTGGCCCAAAAATAATTATTACCAGAGAAAATAATTAAGTAATTTATTAAAGAAAAGAGAAATCAATTTAATAAACGAAATTTTTATTTAGCAAAAAATCAGGGTTGTTACACTCTCTCTTACTGTTTTTCAAATTAAAAAATTAAGTACTTCCATGTATCGTGTTTCGAATTTTTTGCACTGAATTATTTTGGAACGGAGGGAGTATAATTTTTTTTTTTCGTTTCTTCATGTGTTAAGGACAAACCAGGAATTATTTGATTTGTATAAGGACAAAATGGGAAAAACATGCCATGATCATTTTAGGAACAGTGTAACCCGGTGGCTATAACCCAGTGAACACAAACACAGATATGGATTTTCTCCATCCATTGATATCCTAAGCAATATCCCAAGGATTTCATATCCTACACATATCCCATCCTTTTATTCTCGTCAAACAAACGAGGCCTTAGGGAGTGAGAGGTGCCACCTAGGGAGTCAATTTTTGTGCACTAGAGAACATTTTTTGAGTTTTTCTTAGTTGGGTAGGTAAGACACTTTGGAGTACTCTTTTAAATAGTGCACTAGAGATGTCCTAAGGATATGTGCATATACGGAGGTCCTTTAGGATAAAGAGAATTTGAACCTCAAATTTTTGCGTCTTGTGACATATACAACATTTTTTGGAATTATAGATATAAAAAGAATTATTTACTCATTAATTATTTAAAGAGATTAGTGATACTTGGAAGTTTCATGAGATAAACGTATACGTCTCAAGTGGATTAATTCCTATAATCGGTATTCTTCTTCAGACTCCAAAAATATTTTTTTTATTAGGTGTAAATGTGTGATGCGTGTTTATTTAATTTGAGAGGAGTGAGTATTAAATTTGAGAGTAGCTACTATCCAATTGTCTTGACATGGTGGCCCAACATCCTTCAGTATTATACTCCGATATGTTTTAAGGACTCCATACACCATGTAGTAGTCTTAAATCTAGAATCATGTAAATATACGGTATTAAAAGATATTGAGGTACGGTCCAGAGGCGGAGATAAGTATGGGCTATGCTGTAAATTTTAGCCCTATTAAATTTTAGCCAGTCCAATTAAATAGGATTCTTGATTATGTAATCATTGAAAAGAACTTGTTTAAGTTGTCGACTCAGATTTCAATAATTAATAAATTCAACTCTCTAAAACATCGTCGGGTACAACTTCAGTAGTGTACCTTATTTCTTTTGTATATTTTGAACGTTTCCGTATTTATTTATAATTTGTTGGACATTAATTATAAACCTCTTTTTAGTTCATATATATACACTCCCTCTATCACATTTTGACAGTCCCCTATAAAAAGACATGTAATTTTCAGATCAAAAATAAAATACCGTAGAAAATTATTTTTCGAGTTTCCTTGCACCAAATTAAAGATCTTGATTAGTTCGTTAATTTGGTGGAAAAAAAATTTCAAACATTATAAACGGAAGTACTTTATTTTTTGATCGAACGTCTTTTTGTACGAGATTATTAAAATAGGATGGAGAAACTACACGCGCCCGCACACACACACACACACGTATTAATTTTTGGGTTAGCCAGCCCAGGACAGATTAAAGTCCTAACTCCATCCTTGGAGGTACCACATGGCGGTGGCTTAAGAACACCCCATAAATAAAAGAATTAAGCCTAGCCGAGGCAGAATAGGATGGAGCCAAATGGGCTTGAGGTATGAGGCAAGGCCCATGGGCCCAAGGCAAAGAATCATGCTGCATGATGCAGGTTGGTGAGCTCAGAAAAGGACCAAAACTTAAAACTCATATAGAAGTTGATTAGTTAGAGCCTCCAACCGCCTCTCAATCTCTCTCGCTCATAGGTTGTTTAGGTTGAAAGGAATAAAAGGTTGAAAGGAATAAAAGGAGGTCAATTTCCTCTGTGAAGGGTCACTACTACATTTGGTGACCTCCTAAATCATTAAATTCAAGTAAGAGTGACAAGGAATAAGGCCACTTTTAAAATACAAAACAAATATGGAACCTGAAAAAAGAAAAAGAAAGAAAGAACAGTGCTAATCAACATTATTTTCTTGGCGAAAGTCAACATTGTTAGTTGCAGTTAGTGAGGTTTGAAAACTGCCTATATGCATGAGAGTATGTGGTGCATAATACTGGGCTACCACTGCACTTGTGCCCATCAACATAATTAAAAGCAACATTTCTCTATTCTTTTGATAAAATTAAAAACAAAAAGCTAAAACTTGAAAAATTAAGTACTGAAAATTGAATATTTTAAGTTGAAAAGTTGTTTGATAAAAACAACTAGAGCAAAATTAAAATAACTATTTTGATACGAGAGAAATGAAGCTCGATTATATTGTTTGTGAACATTCTCATTAGTTTTGATAGTAGATGTCATGTGTTTGTTTTTGTGGTGCTAGTTGAAAGTAGGTGAGTACATGTGGAGCGATTGTGGAGAGATGATGCTAAAGGTGATTGTGGTGGCAATTGGTAGTGTGACTGGTTGTAGTGGAGGAGGTGTGGTAGGAGGATAACCATGGTGATGGTGGTGGAGATGATGACAATAACGAACAATGTAATCATGGTGGTGAAGAAGTGGGGCAAATGTACGTAAATTTACCGATGGAACATAATTGAGAGATGGATAGACGCTAATTGGACTAGTGATGTTAGTGTTAGGAGCTGGCGGCGGTGGTGGTAGTGCAACAATTTTTTTTTAGGTTGGTTTGATTTATTACTCTTTCCTTGGTATACTCACCGATTGTCTTCTTATTTAGAATGTTGCAACTTCTTTAACTGCTGTAATTTCTACTTTGGCTAAGAGTTTATCACATTCTTATTTGTCTACTATGGGGTCCTCAAGCACAAGGAGATTTTTCTCTTTGTTGTCGATTAGCACATGTGCACTTTTGTTGCTCTCCATGGCACTTTCGGATAATGGTGGCTCTCGAAGTTTAGAACATGGTATTCAAGGTTTACCTTAACTCTTAACTTATATATACCTACAAATTTTCATACGGTAGTGTAAATAATGTCACCAGATGATACGCAGATACAAAAGACATCAAAAAATTTCTTGGTGAATTCTATGTTCTCGGGACAAGTAAAATTATACTAGGGAGAATATATACTAGTATTTATTATAGAAAATTTGTATGGGGAATAGGTTTGTACAGATTTTTTTTTTTTTTTTTTTTTTGGTATAGAGAGTTGTTTGTCATTAAGAGTGTGTACTTTGTTTTGAGCCGATGTATTAAGGGTTCCATTGTGAACCAGGATTGATGAGTACTCATAGTATAAAATTGAACGTTGCATGTGATATAAAATATAAAAGATTTTAGAGTGTTCAATTGACCATTTATGGGAAGACTTTAGTTGGGCTCTTTACATAAAACAAATTTGTGGAATGATTTGTTGAGCTTGTTGTTCAAATATTTTTTTGAGTAAGGTGTTCAAATAAGTTGAGTGTTCAACAATGGCTATAATTGTCTAAAACTAAAAAATTTACATGTATTTCAAAACAATTTTTTTTTAGGGTGTTCAGGCGACCACCCTTTGCTTTCGGACAAATAGGTTTCATGTTTCATCAATTTAAACTTACTTGTTCGATACGTTCAATTACGACCTTATAATAATGCAATCACATTCTCTAGGCCAATTGTTGTGCCTAGGCGCAGATGGTAACGGTGTTTTTTTTTTTTTTGAACAGCAAAAAGAAAATTTTATTAATCTTGCCATGTAATACAAAGATTAAAGAGAGAAGGCGAATGGGCATCACAATGAGGAGAAACATCCCAGCTAGGTTGGGACCTAACTCCTCGACAATCATTTGCCACTCCAATTCCCAAACAGCAATTGTCACCTAACTTCTAGACAATCAGTTGCCACTCCAATATCCAAACAGCAGTTGGCAAGAGGCCAACCCCAGAAAACCCAAATACAAGACGTGCTCATAGAATATGTCCCAAGATGTTACAATAAGCTTAGTACAATTACTCCTCGACAATCATTTTCCTTTGTATGCAATGACGTCTTCCTCTCTCACTTGTCTTCGTTGAAGATCTAGGAGGATAAAATTGCTCTCAGTTTTACACCGCTATCCTCAATCGCCGTCATCCATGCGGTCCTCCATATCCGTATCCATTGCCGTCGACTTGCTCTATTTCTATTTTCTTTAAATTGTCTCAATCATCGTCGATTCGCTTTGATTGTATGTCTTGACAAATCATCAGATGTTCATGGTGGGCTTCTGTTTATTGAAAAGACGTGACTAGCTTTGTAGGTTGTGTAAGGTGTGTCACATTTACCTGGTTGTTGAATGGTAAATTTACCATATTGGCTGAGCTTACTTAATTATTTGCCATGATCAATAAAAGTGTAGTGGACAAACATTTTTACCATGATCCAACTTGTTATGAATGACAAATTTACTATATTTACCTTGCCTTATTTGGGTTTTTTTACCATAGTGCTGAAAAATATGTGAAATAATATTTACCATGATTATTGGAAATTATTGTCAAACAAGATCATTATGATTCCATTCTATGAGATTTGAATAATTATAATTCCATCTTGAAATTCGAATAAACCCCAAAATGCCCTTTCTCTCCCCTAATTTTCCTAATATTTCTCTCATGATTTTCCTAATAATTCTCTCTACTAATTTCCTAACATTTCTCTCTCGTAATCATTCCTAATTTATCTCAATCTCTCTCTCTCTCTCTCTCTCTCTCTCTCTCTCTCTCTCTCTCTCTCTCTCTCTCTCTCTCTCTCTCTCTCTCTCTCTCTCCTTTCTTGAAAAGTCTCTCCTTCTTAATCTTATATTCCTCTCTCCTAATCTTCTCACACCTAAAATCTCAATAATTTTTTTTTTGAAAACGTGATAAATAATAAACAACGCAAAAAGGAAAAAAAAAAGCACGCATTGGCTAGGTATATTTGCATATATTAATTATGGTTAATTATGAAAAATCAATAAACCAATAAACCATGTTAACCATAATTCATGAAACCTAATCAACTTTATATACTCTACTACCACACCATCCATTTTATCGAATCGACCTAACATGGTAAACAAAATAACCATAATTCATGTTTAGAAAATATTGAGTGACAAATACACCATGAAACCTAGTCAACTTTGTATACTACACTACCACACCGTCTATTTTATATCAAACAACCCAACATGGTAAATAAATAAACTATAATCACTGTATGAAATAACCATCTTTTAAAGGATGAACATGGTTTATTGAAAACTTCTACCATGGTGAAACTATTTACCATGAAATTGATTGTGTTTTTCATGAAACTGATACCATGAAACCTTAAAACAAAAGGTTACTCCAAATTCAATCTGACATGGTAAATTAATCCAATCTGACATGGCAAATTAATAAACCACAATCACTGTATGAATGTGAACATGGTTTATTGACTTACAATTTTTACTTTATCACAAAATAAAACCATCAGTATTGGATCGGGAAAAAAAAACCCACCATTGAATCCGGAAAAAAAATACCGCCATTTGTAAGATTTGGAACCCACCAACACCATAAAAAAAATACATCATAGTCACCAACCACTATCATTGTCGCTTTTTCTATCGCCATTGAGATTGATTTTGTTGTCATCCGGTTCGTTCTCTTGAAGGGTTACCCGTTGGATTCTTTTTCGTCACCATGACACCATCCTCAATCATGGACCGCCACCGTTCTCAACATGTTCGCCGCCATCTCTGGGTGACAGATCTTGAGAGAGAGAGAGAGAGAGATTGATTTTAGGGTTTCTGTAAATATGGTAATCAGTTAGTATACAAAAGAAAATAGCTATATATGTATATAAATTAGAGAGAGATTGACTGCAATACCATAATTAGTGGAGAATTGATGGACCTTTAAATGACTTCTCGGAATAGTAATGACTATCAGGATGGTATCCCATATTTTTCGAGATAACAATTACTATTAGAATACATTAGATAATATACTACTAAAATAGATAATAAGGGTACAATGGTCCAATTTACATTTACAGAATGGAATCATAAAGGTTCAAATCTCATAGGATGGCATCTTAAGGATAATATTGTAATAGGATGTCTAATTAAAATTTCCAACTCAACATCATAAGATATGGTAAAATTTATTTACACATCAATTTTTTAGCTGCCATGGTAAAAACTCAAATAGGGCAAGGTAAATATGGTAAAATTTATCCTTCCTAACAGTTCAATCATGGTAAAACATTTTTTCACTGCAGTTCTATTAAAAATTTTATCAAATTAGTTCCACTATCTTCCCATCTGAAATTTATTGTACGGGGATAATTCCACGTAACCCTGGATCACGTGCTTCCTTGGGTCAACCCTAGATCTGCAAGACAGAAAAAGGGTTAGAGCACCTTTGCCTCTCGTTGGCAAAGGCCCTCCGATGCCTAAATTAGTATCACGTACTTGAGAGTTTTAAACACAATGCGTATGAAAATAGGTTTCACAGCGTACCTTTTGTCATGGTTCTTGCCTTGTATTTATAGGTGTAGATGTTCATTATCTTAGGCATCTCGTGCCCCTGGTTTCCTATTCCTTTTAGGAATCCTTCTCCTAATAGGACTTTCCTATTAGGGGCAAGTCTCCACGTCCTGCTAGATTTCGTCTAGCAGGGGTCTTTGTTTCCATATAGGATTCTTCCCTATATGGGGTATACTCCTAATCACGTTAGGACTTCCCATATTAATCCCTTATTTCACGGGTTCGCTCCTTATCTCATAAGGAGCCGCGGTAGAATATTCTGGAATGTCTCACCGCCCTTCTCGTGGCGGTGCCGTGCTTCCACGTAGCTCGGAATAACTCGTACATATTTCAGCTTATTACGCCGAGCTGAATTATGTATTCCAGAATGCTATTCAAGTTATACACGTAACCTACCTAGCTCGGCCATACCAGGGGTATCCCTTTATGTCTTATGCCGAGCTAGGGCATCCTGATATATTAACTTATTTAATTATCCTGACCTTATTCATGGTCCGGGATCAGCTCGGCACAGGGCCCACGGACTCCCTATGTGGTGCCGAGCTATTCACCCTCTCGTGGTGAACGTCATAGGCACGTGCTATGCCTAATAGTAGGGTAATCAGATTTTACCTACTCCATTTATATGTTTACATTATCATTCCCACTACTTTGAATTCCAGCAATTTTTCAAAAAATTCCCTAATTTTTGGTACTACTCACTTGAGTTATTGGAATAAATCATCTCACTCAATTTTAAATCTCCTACCATTTCAAAACTTCCTTTATTTTAGGCAATAGAATCATCCCAAGTCATTCGAAACCCCCAACAGTTTCAATTAATACATAATTTTTGGCAGTCATAAATATAAAATCCCTAAAAAAAAAAACCTGAAAATAAGGAGTCAAATTTGTTATATATATATATAAAGGGCAGTAATGGTAAATCACATATAAAGAAGATGAAAACATAACTCCGTAAAGTGGATGGAATGAAAACTTACATGGTGTCCAAAAAAGGTTGAAAATCCACTTAATTACTCGTCCCTCAATACTGAATGTATTAAGTATAGAATTAAGTTATCTAACAATCCCTTAAAAACGAAACAAACAAGGAATCAATGGCCAAAATTACTAAAGAAACACATGGCCTGTTTAACCTTAACCTCTGAGTTAAGTACATGGACGGTGGCGACCATGTCTCTGCAACTTCTTTTGTTTTTCCTAGGTTTTCTTTTCTTTATTTTGTGAGTGCCTTCTTTTATTTTGAGAAGATTTTGGCATAGATCTTGGTTTTAAAGGGTTCTCTATAGATTTTTTTTATTATTTGAACTGAGTTCTCTACAGATTTAAAAGTGGGGATTCTTTGCATTGTGAGATCACCATTTTGTTTCTCTTCATCATTTTTTGTGTTGATCGGTACCAATAGAGACTCTCTTGTACAATCGGAAATAACCCAGTATGCCGGAATCGTCCGAGATCAGCCGAAAAGTTAGGCTAAACGCCTAAATGCAATTGGAGGTTCAGTGTACCAGATTTGTGCCTAACCATACGGTATGAAAAACGGGATTTACAGCCTTGCCCTTGCCTAGTAAATGAGCGCAAAAAAAAAAGTTCCTATAATTATTGATGATTTACTAAATAAGCAATGAGCTCACATTCTCAATAACTAGCCACATTCTATGGGGAAAAAGAAGAAGCTGATAATGCTTCATATCCCCCTTTTCTGGGGATACCATATCTCCCAATTTAACAGTGAAAATCATTGTCACGTAGGCATTTTTTACCAGGTGAACCGGTCACCTCCAAAATAATTGTATTAATGTATTAACAAACCACTAATTGGTATAACAAAACCACTACATGGCATAATAAATTATACGAAAGTGGTGTAACAAAAATTGAAAGGGCATAACTTTTTTTTTTTTTTTTGATCCGCAAAAACGCCCTAAAAGGCTTACAACGAAACATCTTTACAAAGAACTGAGAAAAGAGATAAAGGAGGAAAAACAATCCAATTACAGGGAAGCAAATTCCTCAAAGCTAAGGCTGCTACTTCATGGGCTGCTTTGTTTGCCTCTCTACGGATCCACCTGAATGAAATAGCTCCTTTAAACGCGAGATGTCGGATGTCCAACACAACTGCTCTCACATCCCATGGGGGTACCGATTCCGACACACTAAGAAGGATGGCTTGCTTGTTATCAGATTCTACTACCACCTCTTTTAGCCCCAAACTAATAACCATTTCGCATGCTGCTCGAATAGCAAGCAACTCACCTTTTAGACTTGAGGCAGCGGTGATTTGCTTCGCAAAGCCGTCAAGAATTTTCCCTTTCCAATCCCTTAGGATCACAGCAACCTTGCCTTCCCTTCCATTAGGTGGGAGCGCGACATCACAATTTACCTTGAATTTTCCTTTGTCCGGAGCCCTCCAGTTGGAATTATCCTCCTGGATTGGTGGGTTATCCATTTGGACTTTTGGAATCTCTAGAGTACATGAAAATTCCAAACGGGCATGATCTATCCCGGCTAAAGTTTCTATTGGGTTTACCTTTGATTTGTGAAAAACAAACTCGTTTCTTGCTTTCCATATGTGCCAAGCTGTCAACGCAACCTTACCCATAAATTCTGTTGCTTCAGTGAGAGGCAACTTTTCCACCATCTCCGATGACCATTTAATCACTGAGGCATTCCTCCCAAGTCTCCAAAAACACGAATGTTGCATCCAAACCAAATTGCTTTAGCCCATGAACAAAAGAACAACATATGCTCAACTGATTCCACTTCTAAATCACAAATTGGGCACAAGCTTGCATGGGCACACTTTCGCTTAAACAAATTCTCCTTCGTAGCCAGACTATTAGTGCAAGCTCTCCACCAAAAATTCTTAATCTTGTTGGGAACCTTCATTTTCCACATAACTTTCCACATTGTTTTCTTCGGTTTAAAAGATGACTCTAGCTTGTCTTGCATTTGCTCCAACATGGATTGATGGGCGAGATGATAACCTGACTTGACTGTTTAAGCACCGCTTGAGTTGTAGTTCCAAACTAATTGATCAGCCCTTTCTACAATTGGGAGTGAGATCTTTAGAATAGCCAGCTTTGGAATATTCCACTGACCTGATTTGAAATCAATAACATCTGCCACCACATTGATAGAACTATCCGCAGGTCTTGAAGAGGGAATTTTGAAACCGGGAAATGAGGGAATCCATGGGTCTCTCCAAAAATCAATATTTTTCCCATTTTGAACTTGCCATCTCAATCCTTTAACAAGAAGATTTCTGCCATGCAGCAAACTTAACCAAGCCCAGGAAGCGTGATTTCCCCTTGATGCTTGAAGGAAAGATGTATTAGGGAAATAAATCCCTTTCAAAAACCTCGCCCAATATGCCTATGGATTCATCAACAATCTCCAACCTTGTCGAGCCAACATAGCTTCGTTGAAGGCTCTGTAATTCCTAAAACCCATTCCTCCTTGATCCTTGGCCTTTGAAAGGCTATCCCAGGACGCCCAACAAATTCCTCTATTCTCTGGGTTCCCTTTCCACCAGAAATTTCGAGTCAACGCGTTTAATTTGTCACACAAACTTTTCGGTAGGAGAAAGCAAGCCATGGCATAAGTTGGAATGCCCTGAACCACTGATTTAATCAAAGTCTCCTTACCAGCTAGGTTGATAAGTCTGGCTTTCCACCCCTCCATCTTTCTCATGGCCTTTTCAACAAGGAAAGTATACGCCTCTGCCTTCGAACGGCCCCAAAAGGAAGGGAGACCCAAATATTTCGAATCGCCTTTCATTGGAGCTATATCCAAAAAATCACAAAGCAATTGTTTATCTACATAACACAGATTAGAGGAAAAGAACACTCCTGATTTTTCAAAATTTATGACCTGACCAGAGGCACAACCATACTCTTCCAGTATCTTGGTGACCGATTGGCATTCTTTCAATTCAGCTTTTAAAAACAAAAGGGCATCATCTGCAAAAAAAATATGAGAAAGAGTTGGACAATGACGATTAATGCGCATACCTGATAGCTTTCCATTGTTGATCTCCTGCTGAATAAGCTTCGATAGCACATCCTTTACCAACAAAAAAAGATAAGGAGATAGTGGGTCTCCTTGCCTTAACCCACGCTCTGGAATCACCCTTGTTCTGGCTTCACCGTTTGCTTGCACCGTAAAATTTACCGTTGAAATACACTCCATGGTCCAGTGCACCCATTTGTCATCAAAACCCATTTTGCACATCAAAGCATTGAGGAAGTCCCATTCCACTCTGTCATACGCCTTGTTAAAATCCAACTTAACTGCCATGAATCCTTCTCTACCTCGTTTTTTGCGATGAAGAAAGTTGAAAGCCTCATGTGCAATCAGAATACTGTCCTGAATCAACCTTCCCGGCACAAAGGCTGATTGATTTGGGGAAATTATAGACTTCAGGATCTTCTTAAGACGATTGGCCATCACTTTGGTTATGATCTTCAAGCAAAAGTTACACAAGCTAATAGGTCTTAATTGTGAAAGAGATTCAGGATGTTGCACTTTCGGAATCAATACCAAGTTTGTGGCGTTGAACTGTTTTAGTAAGAATCCTTCATTGAAAAATCTTTCCACTGCCTTGAAAACATCAGATCCCACTATATCCCAGAAACGTTGGTAGAAAATACCTTGAAAACCATCCGGACCAGGAGCTTTTAGCGAGCCAAGCTGAAAGGTAGCCTCTTTGACCTCTTCTTCTGTCACCATTCGAGTCAAACCCCTATTCATCTCATCTGTAATACAACAATCCACCTTTTGTAGCACTGAATCAAAATTCCTTGACCCCGAAGACTTAAATAAACTGGAGAAGTAATCATACAAGTGCTCATTTATTTCATTCTCCTCAGAAATCCAATTTCCCTCGCTGTCTTTGATCCTTGACAATTGATTCCTTTGTCGTCTTTGAATTACCGTGGCATGAAAAAACGATGTATTTTTGTCTCCATACATAATCCAGTTTAACCTGGACCTTTGATGTTGATACATTTCCTCTCTAAGAAGTGTTATCTCCAGCTCCTCTTTGAGTGCTCTTTCCTGTATAAAATTCTCCTCCGAGAAGGCTTTTTGTTGAACTATACCCAGCTGAGCCTTGAGGTCTTTAACTCTTTTTTTGTTGTTGTCAAACTTCTTTCTGCTCCATGGCATTAAAGCCTCCCTGCACTTTTTAAATTTTTGGAATAAGTTAAACATAGCAGAACCTCTATGTTCTATACCCCATGCTCCTGAGATGACTTCACCACACTCATCACTAGTACACCACATAGATTCAAATTTGAATTGGTAGGGAACTTTCTTGAGAGGAATGCAAACATTGATGATCAGAGGACAATGATCTGAACCCAATAATAGATCATGAAAAACTTGGGCATACGGATACAAAAACCTCCATTTTATATTTGCCATAGCTCTATCAAGTCTCTCCCTTATATTTCCTGCCCCTCCTTGATTATTAGACCATGTGTACGCCGGTCCTTTAAATTCGAGATCCATCATCTCACAGTCAGATAGCAATTGTTGAAACCTCTCAACTCTCGAGCGTTTACACGCTTCTCCCCCTTGCTTCTCCCAAATAGAACCCACCTCATTAAAATCACCCACACATAACCAAGGAAGTTGATTTTCTGCCTGGATGGACCTTAAATAGTTCCAAAAATCTACTCTCTGTTGCCAAACTGGAGGAGCATATATAAAGGTGCCTAACCATCTATTAGAGCTCGATGGCCAAGTGATGATGCACCTGAATATATTCTTGGATTTGAACCTGACCTCAACGTCTACTTCTTCTTTCCACCACAGCGCTAGACCACCTGACAAACCAACCGGATCCACATAGCAACAATTGGAGAATTGGAGCCTTCTCCTAATTTTTTCTAGGGCATTTCTCTTATTTTTGGTCTCCATGAGAAATACCACTAGGGGGCGATGGGTTGTGCACAACCCTTGTAAGATCTGGAATGTTAGAGGTCGCCCCAACCCCTTAACATTCCAGCTGATGATTACCATTGGAGCCGTGGCTGTTTAGGGCCAGCCACCAGAGCCCGTGAACTTGAGCCATGACTATTTGGTTCACCATCAGAGAACACCTTTTCCACCCCAATATCGCAATCAAAAGAATCAAGGGAGATATCAGGGGATTGTATAACCTCTACCAAGCTTCTATCTGTAACTTTGACAATAGAACCTCCTTTCTGTCGACCACGACCCCTCATTCCTCCACCATTTTTGTTTCCTCGCTGAATTGCAGTACCAACGGTCTTCTCTTTGCCAATTGGGATATCGCCCCCTTCAATATGCAAATTAGGTCTCTTAGAAGGCACCTCAGTTTCACCATCTTCAGACGATTTCCTCTTCAAACTAAGAAATCGATTAAAAATTTGAGATAGGCCCACTTCTGTCTGTCTTGGGGTTGAGATATTTGTGGCCCGACCAACTATGGGCCTGCACTCAATGAGCCCATCTTCACTAAAGGAGGGACGTTTTGGGCTGTCTGGTTCCTCTACAAAGTACTGAACTTGTGACTCTTTGGGCCTCTCTTTTGTGCTGACAAGTGGACTAGGCTCGCATGGCAAAACATTTGACAATTTGGGCCTCCCCGAAACTGCCAAAGAATTGTTAAAACATGAAGATTCCTCTCCCGTCAAATTAGCGTCTAAATTTGTCTCATTCTCGCTCGTGCCATGCACTGGTGACGACACCTGTCCTGCCCTAGAATTAGCACCAGCGTCACCCTCTGCTACCTTTATCCCCTTTTCCGTACCAATCAATTGTCCTTCTGTTCCATACACTCCCTTTGTATGTGTGGTATTGCACGCGCCGCCTGAGAAACCTCCCGCTTTCTTTTCTATACCGCTCCGGCTAGATTCCTCCCTGATGTTAGGGTGAGCCATAACTTCTGGACCTTTGTCGACAGCCTGAACCGTGTCTACCCATGAGCTCTCTGCACGGAGACTCCCATCATACTCCAGATTCCGATTCCCATTACCACCCTTTTCCTTACAATCGTTGACCATGTGCCCTATTTTGCCGCACCTATAACAAAAATCAGACAAACGCTCGTATTTGAACTTCACCCACAGGTCATCTTCCTCAGTGCGTTTGAGAAAGAAGCCTTTCTTCAATGGCTTCGATATGTCTATCAAAACCCTCACTCTAATGTATTTCTTTAATTTGCCTTGTCCAACTGGGTCTTCCACAGCTATGACATCCCCCAAAATCTCTACTATTTTCTTCCCACTCCTTTCGTTCAAAAAACCCAGAGGCAAACCCTGAATTTGGACCTAGAATGGACTGAAGTTGAAATCCAATTCTTCCAGGGTTTTCTGCGCCTCCCATTTCCTCAGGACCATTAAACATCCCATAAACGACCATGGCCCTAGCTTCATGATCTTTCCTACATCTTCCTCTGTTTTAAAATCAAACACGTAGATGTTGTCGCCCCATGCCGAAATCGAAAAATCTTCCGCCGTTCTCCAAACCTTCTCGATAACGTTTGTAACCCCTTTCTTGATAAGAATACGGGTAGACATGATTTTACCAACGATAGTAAACTTAGATCTGTGGGCGGAGTCATTAAAGCTAGAGTCAAGACTGATGACTTCTGGTTCTTCCATAGCTAGAAACCCAGAAAGACAGAAAACTAGGGAATGAAGGAGAAAAAGAGACTATGAGTGGAGAAAAGCAAAGGGTTGGATGAGAGGCTATGAAAGAAAAAATGGTGAAAAGGAAAAGGATTCAGTGAGAAACGGGAAACGATTTTGAGAGAGACCCACAGAAAACCAGATGTGTTTCCAGCCCTTGGGGAGAAATCCCTATTTTAGAGAGAGAAGCTCTCATAGTAGAGAGAAACACTTGGCAATTGTTTTTTCAAGAACCTTTGTTTAGAAAGGGCATAACTTGAACCCGAGACAAAGGGGGATACTGAAGTCGCTCCCACTATAAGGAACACAATCCCAATATGTAAGAAAGCATCCCCTCTCCAGCTCTAATGAAACTAGATGTCTAACCCTTTCTGGAATCGGAACTACTGAATTCGTAGATCTCTATAAGAAGATAATTAGTACCAAAAATTAGTCTATGAGACATTGATAACTATCGTTAAAAAGAAGGAATATATTGAGAATTATACGATGAATTTATATTTTGCTGATAAAATGGACGGCAAATAAACCATTTATCTTGTTGCATAAATGTGTTTCAATGACATGACTAAAGAAAATTATTGAAGTTCTTACAAAATGCTAAAACAACACATTGGGTTGTTATTAAAGTTTAAAAATACAAAAAAGTTTTTATTATTTATTTATTTATTGGTAAAGTGGTATACATTAGCTGGGTCAGGGGATAGTTTAAAAGTTAGTCCACAGGGAGTTCAAAGGCTGTCTATAACCCTGAATAAAAAAAGCCCACAATGGGGCTTGAACTGTAAAGACCCGAATTTTTTAAAAATGTTCTATCCGAAAAAGAAAGTGAGAAATTTGAAAATTTTCGTTTTAATAATTAAACATGGGGTTAATGTGTTAAATTGTTGGGTTTTGGGCTTATTGGAAGCATAGGCATTGTTTAGGGATGTGAGGTGTAATATGCACTATATAAAGGATGAGGAAGAGAGAGATTTCTTCACTCCCTCTCCTCAAATCAACCATCTCCCCTCAAAATCCTTGTGAACCCACCATAGATCTTTCACCCACTCACCATTGGGGCTTGGGTTTCAAGAGTATTCAATCGGGAAGCTTTACTTCGGTAGGGTTCAAGGTCGAGAGACTAGAGTTTGATCAAGCCTTTGATTTGAATCTTAAACACCTTGAGGTAGGGGTTTCTTACACTTTTTATTGGTGATTGTGGTGTTTATGTATTATAAATCCCTGGATTTGAACTTGGTTCTTTTGATTTGTTGAAAACCCATTTTCTAGGGTTTGAATGTGAAATTTGTTAATTCTTTTGTTAGGTTGTTTGATTCCCTTGTTTTGATTGAAGTCCATCTCCTCTTAGTTACATTTTGCCGGTTGATACCTTGAATTTTTTAATTTGAGCCATGTTGGTTAAGTTTGGGCAAAAATACCAAAACCTAAAAAAATTTGTGTGTAGGGTGGTTGTCTAGGATTTCCGTCCACATGGTTGGGCCTCGACCGTCCGGACTGTTTTGGCAGATTGGTGTCCATGTTTTGTTTTGCAACCCTGGTCCTTCCTAGATACTCGTTTGTCCCTGTTTGCATCATTCGTCGTTACATGTGTGATTCTAACTTGGAAACTTAACGTGCTTGAACTTGAAATTATGAATGAGAAAGTAGTGTGAAGAGACGATACTTAGTGGGCACTTAGTGGAGTAGTATGATGGACATCCTCGATTCAATTGAAAATACCTGGCATGAAAAGCCAGGGCACACGAATACCATGAGCGAATGACGCTCAGCAAAAGTACTTCTACCCGTTAACCCTTACATTACAAGTAATACACAGTTTGAAATAAAGGCAGTACGAACAACATTAAGGATCAAATAAATTGATTCAATGAATAACATACCTTCAATACAGTGAAAATTATCTCGAGCAATCATACTCTCAATTAATCCCAATACTCTACCCATCTCATTGTTCAACTTTCTTTCCAAATTATTGTCGTACTACGATTGATACATTTTTGTTTCCCTGATTAACACGGAGTTGCATTTTCTTTTCTCACAAGTTTCGAATTCCAACCATCTCATGGATCAATCTCCAAATCAACATAACATTCAGCTTTCTATCATTTCAAGATTCACTTCCCCCCCCCCCCCCGAGAATGTACATATAGCGCATTCTTCAAGATGTACATACATCGCATAAGGATGCACATTCAGCACAAATCCTTGAGACGTACATACAACACATAGGTACATCCAATACTGCACAATTTCTCAATTTCATTATCTCTAGCTGACCACCAATCATAAAGCTGAGACTCTGCGGGATGGCCTTCCTAGATCTCATCAATCACCATCCATTATCCTTATTTAAAATTCCATTAACTTAAACATCTAGCTGATCTCTCCAAGTCCGCAACTAATTTAATGAACCTAATGCTCTTTCTACGTTATTGGTAACATTACCGCTCAATCAACAAAGTCAAAACTTGAAATGATAAATAACAATTCATAATATCACCACAGTTCAATCACAACTAAAAACAAGGATTATTCGTTAACTCGTACGATAATTTCGAATTAATCTACAAACATGAGTTTTAAGGCTTAGCTCCTTATTTACTGAAAAATACCTATTTTATTCACCTTAGTGCTTAGCCAAAATCATCTATCAATAAAAATCTGATTACTATGAAATTCTACAGGCAAGTTATTTAGGGTGTTAGGAATATTTTTGTTGAAGAACACATATCCAAAAATAGAAGTTACGCTAACCCAAAAGGGCTTTGAACAAAATCTGTCTAGTTTTGATACTATATGAAAAATAGATAGCTTAGGATTTAAGGAGATGGATTGAAGAGGTATAAAAATTCATACGTGTCACAACACCTTTTCTAACTTCCAGTAAAAACAGATTTGGAAAATAAAATGTTCAAGTCTTGTGGAGCCCTCTTTCTCTGGTAGCTCTCCCTGAAAGTGATCGACGGTGAAGATGAAGCCCTCACTCTTGAGTTGTGCCTAGACCTGCACACTCAACGCACCGTTAGCGCCAGACTGGACCGCAGAGTCCAGAACGGCACTCCGACGGTCAAGTTAGTAGAGGAAGAAGATGAAGTGTAGATCTAGGGTTTTGAGAGGAGAGTTGTACGTACCTTTTCTAGGTGATGAAGCTTACCTTTTATAGGTGAGCCTTGGCTTGATCTCCAAGCACAGCTGTGCTCATCACGTGACTTAACCGCTCGGCTGGCGTCACGGTGACGAGCCCGAATGAATATACTGCGAGCACACGCTTCCAGTGAAGTTGTTACGCGTGTCATAACCGTTCGGATGACGTCATTCGTCATGATCACAGTTTGTTACATGCACATGCTGCATTAACTGCTCTGCTGACTCAGCATCCAGTCTTTCGGCACACTCTTGAATCATAGAGTCGGTTATATGTCACCCTTCGGTCACCCCGAGGTCTTTGATGTTAACCATGAAAGGTCACCAATGAATCGAATATAGGATGGGTCTCGGAATTTATCCGAGATAGTGGACCGAAGCCCCACTCTGTTTCTTTTGAGCATGTTGAATCATTTATCCGAAGAGTCCCTCATTGACAGTTTCTCAGTGACTATCAAAGAAGTGTCTCTAGTGTCTCTATATGTAAGCCAGGTGCTCGGCATATTCGGACCCCTACAAGTCTTCCAATAAATTGTGAAAACTTCAATGTTTTACCCGAGTCTGATAGATTTTGTTATTACGAAATATATTTCAAAAGCATATCAAAACAGCTTCCAAATTTATGATATCGAACAAGATAATACAATAGGATGTTATCAACATTTGTTATAGAGAAAATATTTTATAAAAATGAGTTTAAGATATACAAAAACATCTTTCAATCTAAACCGTCCAGATTTGCCATCATTTACTAAAATCAGCTTTTGTAGAGTTCTATAAATCCAATTTAAGCGATTCCAACGGCCATTTAAAGATAAGAAGTGTATCTACAATTTGACATAAGAAACAACCCCATAAGAGGTTTGTAGTACTTTATATGAGTTTCCAAAGTTGACTGATCTAACCGGTACCAAGACAGTTTCAACACTTAGGAAGTTATTGTTGGAAATGGGGATATTTTGTTCATAATATTTTTTTGGCACTTCAAGCTAAAAATAAAGTGGGACCCAATAACCTTTTGAGGTGGGTCCGAGTGGGTTTAAAACCATATAACTAGTGAACAAAATTTATTATGAATTGAATGAGAAATTGTCTTATGAAGTGGATGTATAGGCTCCAAGTTACCCAAAGAAGCCAATACAATTATGAAATCAATTACGTGATTTCAATGTGCCCAATTGTGTTGACCATCACAATTGTGATTTGCTAGAATTCAATTAGCACAATTGATTTCAAATTCAATTACGTGAATTGAATAGACAATCATTCATGCAATTTAAATTTGGGGTTATGGAAATTCAATTTTGTATTGATTTTCGTATTGAATTTTGAGGCTCCCCATATCAAATTCAAAGGCTCCCCATGAACACTATATATTGGCATCTCTTCTCTATGTTTCATGGACTGAAAATAAACACTCCTCTATTCCTATGTAATCGAGTTCTTGTTCTGTGTGAGAGAGTACAACACAGTTTAGTTCGTCGAGCAATTCTGGTAAGGTGCAGCCGCAGTTGTGCAACCGTCTTATCCGGGGAAGCAGACGCCGAAGATACTCAAGCATCCATCAGGTGAGGCGGCACATTTTGCTTTAAGGAGACCGTATGAAATACGGGATTTGGTTTGAATTTTCCTTTATCAATTATAGTTTGTGTTCTTGTTTTTTTTTTTTTTTTGCTAAGCAAAGAATTTATTAATCTTTATAAGCGAATTACAAAGATTAAAGGGATCCGAGACTGAAAACGCCAAGGACCCAAAAGGGAGAAAAACAAGGAACAAGAAGGGTGGTAAGATACCAACCAACAACCGAACAAAAAACCTGAGACCACCCCCAAAAACTACAGCAAAAAGAAACGACCAAAAAGCTCAAACCCCTAAGCCACCCATGAGCAAACAAAACCAGAAACAACGAACACAACCAGACAAGCCAAAAACTTCCAAAACGACGAAACCTCCATCATAGATCTCCCAACACCAGACAAGAAGCGCATCAGAACTCCAAAGAAATGGAGGCATCACCCTCCAATAAGTCGAGAGCTTTAATTTCCGCTTTAATAATCTGTTCAGAAATATCGATTCCCTGCAATTCTAAAAGCTTCTTAATGTTAAAGCTCTCCCTTCCATGAAATTTAACCCCAAAGCGAACACCCATCTTCATGTTCTCCCGAGCTTCCTTGACTAAAATTGAATTCCTCTGACGAAATTTGCTACTATCCTTTTCTTTAAACAAGCTTCCTTTCGATGCCTTGTGAGACTTTTTATGGCGCTTGAGAGACTTCTTACGGCGCCTGTGTTCCACATACTTAAAAAGAGGTTCGTTCGAGACAAGATCACTGGCATCAAAATCCGTCCCCTCTGAAACTTCCTCAAGGCTTTTCGACTTCTCCACAAACTCAACATCATGGGTCTCATGGAAAAGAGAATGGAGACCCATACAGTCCTCCACAGACGGTTCCAAAACTTGAGTGGGCTTCAAGAATGTATCCATAATTGTACTCTTCCCAAACTCTCCAATCCCAACATCTTTACCAGTTTGATCAACACCCATAGGAGAGCAAGAATCCCCAATCACAGAATTGTTGATTGAATGCAAAGAAATCTCCACGTCATCCTTAGAGATCTGAAAATGGACTCCATCACTAGCCACCTCACGAGAGAGATCCTTAACACCATCCTCAAAAAAATCATCTTTCTTCTCCGTATCACTATCTGAATCCCCATATGGCTTAGGAAAAGAAACCACATTATCAATACCACATCCTTTGCAATTGCACGAAGCCTTACTGAAATAATTGATAGTAAAATGCTCCTCAATCACTCTAATAGGGTAAATATTACCATTGATATCCAAATCGATCAAAAGATTGAAAGCTTCAAAAACATTAGTAAGGATTTTCACCCTTCCAACCGAAAAAGTAGAACCATTCGAAGTAGCATCATCTAAAGAGATAGATTCACCCCATAGTTTGCCAATGTTGAAATGCATAATTTGTAAATTCAATTCCGTATAATGTTTTTTGTTTCTTTGATTTATCAATAAAATTTCAATTTGTTTTTCCACTATTTATTCCTACAATCTTAAAGCAAAATACCTTTTTGGGAAAACAGTTTCTGTTTTTATTTTGAAAAAAAAAAAAAATAGTTTACGGATTTGGTTGAGGTTCATTTGTTCTAACATGACCAGATTGTTCTTCTAAATGATTTTTCCCAGATCAGTGAGGTTTCTTATTGCTATTTACATTAACGCATTAACTAGTAATTCTCATTTGTATAGTAAGTTAATCTATGATCCAGTTTTCACTTTGGTTGTTTAATCCATTGATATTTGAAAAGTCGATCAGTACCATATTTGGTAGAAAGTTTTGCAACTCGGATCAGTGGGGTGGGTTCTCTAAAATCCATATTAGGTTAATGTTTTGGTACTCTACTGATTTGGCATAGACTAATTTTTCCTTGTGTTAATATTAGTTTAATAGTTGATCTGTAATTAGTGGATTTATCTAAATAATTGGGAGTTTTATAAATAGAAAACAATGATGATTTCATAATCAAAGTTTTCTGGGTTTTATAAAAAATAAAAAATAAAAAATAAAAAATTTATGGTTGTCTCCCTGGAATTTTGAGATTCTTGGTTTTGGATAAAAAAACATGAATAGTTGTGGAGTTTTGAGTTGAGCATTAGTAAATTAGATTACTGCTTATTCAGTTTGCAGGATCTGATTTTTGCATCAAATGGACTACTTGACTAATTGATAGCATAGAAATTGTGTTACTCATGTGATTAACATAGTTTATACAAAAGGTGCTCTCGGATCAGTGGTGGCCTACATATATACTGATTAGTTAGTTCCTATTTTTAATTTCGTGATTTGGAAATCAGTTCAATCTAATGGTCGTAAAGTCAACGTGCATGCATGTACTAATTGCTACTGACTGGAATTGAGTTTTTAGATTTGTGATATGCTAAACATGGTGATGAATATTATTGCTAATACTTTGTCTTAGATCAATGTTTTGTCTACTAGCGCATTTTACTATTCCAGTACATGCTTACCTTTAAGAAATTATCTTTTTCTTATTGGTATTCTTCGAATCAGTTGAGAATGTGTTTTGATGTTCAAAAAAAACACAATAGTTTGATTCCATTGTTGGGAAGAAGGGAGTAAATTAGGAGAGTTCTCATCAAGTGCAGCCGAGCAAAGTAGGAGTATATCTGATTGTACTGTTGTCCCCTGTACATTTCCTTCTGTATCTTAAAACCCTCGTCCTACAATACCCACAACACAACCCCCCAAAAAAACACAACAAAAGCAGTAGAGTATCATCAGAAATTGTCAAAGAAGAAGAAAATCTTGGAAAATAACGAATCAAGAAAAAAAAACTGGGAAATTAAACCAAGATTTGAAATTTTCTGCACCAGGAATTGATAGGTAGATTGTTTTCTTTCGATGTCGACTTGCATTGCTTCCATGGCGGGAAAACCCTGAAACTACGACCGATGAGTCGATGACTATTCCCTGGGTTTTGTAGGGCTTGTTTGATTAATCTTGTACTTTATGATAAAAAAATGATTGGTCAGGACAAATAGGTGATGTAGCTCACATGGTAGAGCGCTCGCTTTGCATGCGAGAGGTACGGGGTTCGATATCCCGCATCTCCAACCCTCGTCAATGCCGTTAGGTACCATCTTCATGCACTACAAGAAACTTTGTGACAGCAAAAAATATGTATTTGTGTCGGCCATATCCTTGTTGCAAAAAACTGGTGGCAAATAGGTTATTTTTGTGACAGCAAAATAACCTTCGGACGTAAATACCTCTTTTCGGAGCTCAGATCATCTGTGCCGAAAACCCCTGTGCCTCTGTACCGAGGGGGTTTTCGGCTGTTGGATCACCCAGAAAAATAAAAACAAAAAAACAAAAATCCCGATCCAACGGCCGAAAACCCCCTCGGCACAGAGGCACAGGGGTTTTCGGCATAGGGGATCTCATGCCCGCTAAAAAGAATTCCCAAACTGGCGGGGGAACGAAAAATTTCAATTTATTTCGTTTTGCCCAAGAAGCTGGATTGCCCCCAAACCCAAATAACGATTCCTCCCAAAACCCAAATCACCATTGCCGGGCATGTTTGTTACCAGGTTTCAATGGTAGGATTAGGATTGTGAAGGTGGTGGGCCATTTAATCCTTTGTTTGGTTTGTTTTTTGGGTATGGGATTGATAGTCCCTTGGATTGTCAAACCCCCAATTGGCCGGATTCACCAACCCAAGGGGGGTTGATATTGTTAATCCTATCCCAAGGGATTGAAGGTGAGAAGCTTTCACCACTCATCATCTTCTCCAGATTTCGATTTCTGGGCAAAACCTGCTGGGCTCAACGGAAAAAAGAGAGAGAGGGTTGGATTTTTTTTTTTTTTACCCGCTTGTATGTTTTGGAGTTATTCTTGCAAAATTGGAGAAAAATGGGAAAGGGGCTCTGCTGCCATGTGGGGGGAAAATTGCAACGTTCAATTCTTTTTTTGTATTTAAGTGAGTTGGAGTTATTCAAGCAAAATTTGGGGAAAATTTAAAAAAGGCAAAAATGGAAATTAATGGGGAAAATTTTGTCAACTATTGATTCGTCTCAAAAAGATAATATAATAAATTAACTAATGCCAATAGATTAGAGTTTTGTTTATTTTTTTTATTTGGAAATCTGGGAAAAAAAATATTATTATCCATTTGAAATTTGAAAAAAAGAATTGACAAAAAAAATTGATTCCAAATGAATATGTAATAAACGGTCAAATGGTTCTTGAACTCCAGTGGCATTTCATGATTTCGCTGTGATAAAAATGGTGTTTCAATGGAAGGGTAGAATTGGAAACAATTTATTTTTACCCAATCCTATTCTAAGCAAAACAAACATGTTATTAGTAATCCAATGATCTAATCCTGTGCAAAACAAACATGTGGGAATGATTTATCTCCTCATTAATAATCCCATCACATTACAATCACAATCCCAATCCCACCTCATTACCAATCCCTCCAAAATGAAACCTCGTATCAAACGGGACCTAAAACCCCAATCTCTCTCTCTCTCTCTCTCTCTCTCTCTCTCTCTCTCTCTCTCTCTCTCTCTCTCTCTCTCTCTCTCTCTCTCTCCCTCTCTCATCCTCTGATGCCTTTTCCACCCAAATCCCTCTCTCATCCTCTGATGCCTTTTCCTTTTGGCTCAATTTTTTTGCTGCTGATCGAGATGTAAAGAAGCTAGCACATGTTGATCGAAGACTACGACCACCGCGATGAACCCGTTGAACACCATGGCGTTCCTACTGCTGATCGAGATATTTGCGGTGCTACGGGACTCCTCCTCGAACTCAACTCTTCCTCTTCGAGACTGCTAAGGTAACTTGCTAGCTCAAAGTCCTCTTCTTCATCCAAGGATTAGGGCTTTTTAAAACTTATCCCCGTAATCTTCTTTTCTTCTTTTTTTTTTTTTGGGTGCAAGTTTGGTTTAGTTTTTGTTTAATTTGTGGTATTTACGTTTAATCAGTCTCTCTGATGAAGAAGTCCCATTTGTGGATCGTAATTTTACCAGAAGGTCAAATATGAGAGTGATGTACCGTGTACGTACACCAAACCACTCGAAGGTACATGCTAAGCCAAGCCTCTTCATTTGGAGTCTGCTTGATTCACAATTACTTCCATTAAAAAATGAATTCGAGCCACAAATGTATCCCTTCGAAGGAATAGTAACTTTTGTTTATTGTACTGGTTTTTGCTTGTCATCTTTTCACTTCGTTGAAACCTTTCTATGGCTCTTGGCATCAATTACCCACTACAATCTAGAACTAGAATCAGTAACTAAAGAAGGTAGGATACGGCATAGGTAGCTTCCTTATGAAAAACAAAAAGCAAGAGAGACGTAGCATTTCAAGGAAGGTAGATTGGCGACTCCGTTAACACAACCAGCTTGTTGATGGAGAGGAACTAGCTTCTAGTAAATTCAAAGTGTTGAAATGTTTTTTGGGAGATCTTCTTTGAGTTGATTGTTCTTGTTAGACGGTTTGGCTTATGTTGCTATTTTACAGAATAGTTGTTATCCAATACGTTGGGTTTTCTAATTTTATGAGAAAAGAAACAGGAGCATTCTATTAGGTAAGCAATTTGGCAATTGTACTGTTGTCATCTTCGGAAATATTAGGTAAGCAATTTGGCAATTGGCAGCGACTTAAATTTTCTCGTATCCAAAATTTGGGTTTTATTAGGCATTCTATGTACTTGTATACTCTAGTGATGGCTGATCCACTGATAGTCTGAGCTACTGTTGCAGTTATGCAACAGATGTGAACATAGAGGGTCCAGAAGACGTTCTTAGGCACATGATGTTGCTGCAACGGGCATACGACTCTTCTACTAAATCTGCGTTTGAAGTCCGTATGGTGCAGGTAATCAGCAGCAAAGCTGTCATTTACCAATTAAAACAACTTTGTATGTTTGGTTTGTTGCTGAAATTAACTTGGTGAATCGCTGACATTCCTGGTGCTTATATGGATTCTTGTTAGGTGGCTGTTCAATCTTGATATGTTGTTGCATATGGAGATTAATAAAAGATGAAGTTTGTCACCGATTTCCTTTTGGGAAGTTGCCGAAGCTCTTTCATTTGGACTTCTTTTCCCCCCTCGATGCTGGCAACCTTTTGCGTCTTAATTGTATGTTATCTGATTGTAAGTTCGTGAGTTCATCCCTGTGATTGTAAGTTCTGCTAAATGCGACTTATATCATTAGAGTACTGATTGCCTCTTATCTAAGCCAGGCCAATTGGTTGATGACGTCAATTACCATGGAGGATAAGGCGATAGTAGAACCCATGCGACTTTGTACTGAGATTTTGAAGGTTGTACTGGAGCCTAGTGGAGCTATAGGCCTTGCTGTGGTTTTGTCTGATTTCATAAACAATCTAGCTTGGAATGATTGCGGCCACGTAGAAATTGTAATTTCAGAGGGCAACGTTGACTTGTGTTGAAAATGAAAGAATATTGTAGCACATGTTGTAAATCAATTAGGCAATTAGACAATTAGGAAGTTTGTAATTAGTCTAATTAGGTAGATAGCAATTTCCTTATTATTTCCTTTCCTAAATTATCTTGTACACAGTCTATATATTGTGCCTCCTAGTGAGAAGAATATACATCAATTATAATCTTTCAACATGGTATCAGAGCGGGTTCCAGGAACCTGACTTTTCTTTCTCGTTACCTCTATCTTTTTTCGTCAATTTCTCTCTCTCTCTCTCTCTCTCTCTCAAATCAACCACAACCAAAACCTCTCTAACCCCAATACACAACCCTCGATCCAAAAAAAAAAAAAAAATTCCAGCCGTGAACAGTGTTTTTGTGCACTGTAGCAGTCGTGAACAGTGCTCGCGCGCACTGTAGCAGTCGTGAACAGTAACCCTAATCTCTTTCTGGCCCTCGATCAATCTTTCTGGAACTCGGTTTGTTTGTTACAGGTGTTATTCAGGCTCTAAATCAACCGGGTACCCTCTCTTTGCAATTGTCAATCCTCTGGGTAACAATTCCTCTCTTTTTGGCTTGTGTCTTTATCTCTTGAATCCATTATGGGTGATAAACCTAAACAACCAGACACTGCTGAAACCTCTGAAACTAAGGATATTGTTAGGGATTATCGCCGGTCTCTAACCACAATCAAATTAAATGGATCTAATTATTTGCCATGGTCACGGGCTGTGACTGTCTCTTTACGCGCAAGTGGTGAGAGTTCTTATATTACCAATGATCCACCTACTGATCCCGATTCTGCTTGGTCCCAACATGATGCTCATATTATGACTTTACTGTGGAATAGTCTTGAACCTGACATTTTTAATAATGTTGCTTGCCAAGAGACGTCCAAAGCTGTTTGGGACACCCTACGCGAGTTATATTCATCAGATCAGAATATCTCTCGAGTTTTTCAGATTTATCAGAATATTTTCTCCCTTCAACAAGGAGATAGATCCGTTGATGGGTACTTTTCCATCTTAAAGGGTATGTGGGACGAGTTAAATGTTTACCAGCCTCTCTCTACAGATTTAAAGGTTCAGCAGAAGTACAGAGACGAATTCAGAACTTGCAAATTTCTGTCCGGATTAAATTCAGACCTTACTCCTCTTAGTTCACAGATTCTTTCTAGCAGGGAAGTCCCCATCGTTGGTGAGGCCTTTGCTCGTGTTCGACGGGCTGCTCCACGTTCTTCTGATTTAGAGCATCCGGCTCCATCCGCCCTCGCTGCCCCCACAACCTCTCCTGCTTCATCTTCTGGACATTTTGGGAATCGCAACACCTCCCACAGTCGTGATAGTTCTTCTGAGCGGGGTGGTCGTCGTGGAGGACGTGGGGGACGTGGTGGTCGTGGCACCAAGAAGTGCACTCATTGTGGTGCGACCAACCACGATGTTGAATTCTGTTGGAAGCTGCATGGCAAGCCCACTTGGGCTAATCAGGCTACACTTGAGGGGGAGCCATCTGCTCTTGCTCCTACTCAGATTACTATGTCCAAGACTGAGTATGATTCTATGATTCAAAGGGCCAATGCATCTTCTTCTTCTTCCACTGCAACTCATGTCACCTCAGGTAATACGTGTCTTCATTCATCTCGTAGCACTCCTTGGATTCTAGATTCTGGCGCATCTGATCATATGATAGGTGATTTGTCTCTTTTGACTGATGTTGTTACTCCTTCTGTTAAGACTTATGTTACTATTGCCGATGGCACTAAGGTTCTTGTTCAAGGCATTGGTACATATCGTTCATCTGGTCTTGTTTTTCAGCCTGTCTTATATTTGCCACAATTTCCATTTAATCTTCTTTCGATTCATAAAATGTCTCATACTCACCAGTGTTCTATCCTCTTTTCTCCTTCTCATTGTGAGTTTCAGGATCTCAAGACAAAGGGGATGATTGGTGGGGGGTATGAGAAGAATGGTCTGTATTACCTTCAGGAGCAGCAACAACAGCAGTTATCTAGTCCTTCTGCTTTACATTCTAATGTTACACCTTATCAGTGGCACTGTCGTCTTGGGCACCCATCCTCGGCCAACCTTCGCAAGCTAGTTCCTAGTTTACCTAGTTTTTCTCCTTTTAATTGTGACACATATGAACTTAGTAAACATCGTAGAGTTTCTTTTCCTTTACGAACTGAGTCACCATGTGTAGAACCTTTTGCATTAGTTCATTCTGATATTTGGGGACCTTCGCGCACTACAAGTTTGTGTGGTGCGCGCTATTTTGTCACATTTATTGATGATTTTTCTCGTTTAACATGGGTGTATCTCCTCAAAGATAGGTCTCAATTATTTTTTGTTTTTTCAGTCTTTCATGCTGAGATTGTCAACCAATTTAATGCTACATTACGTATTTTGCGAACTGACAATGCCCAAGAATATCTTTCTCGTCCATTTAGACAGTTTAATGAAACTCATGGTATTATTCATCAGACTGCATGTGTCACTACCCCTCAACAAAATGGGGTTGCAGAACGGAAGAATGGGCCAGTTTTAGCCGTAACTCGTGCCCTTATGCTTCACATGAACGTTCCAAAACATTTTTGGGGATATGCTGTTCTTACCGCGAATTATCTAATAAATCGCACCCCTTCTCGGGTTTTGCATGGCAAAATTCCTTATCAGGTCATGTTTCCTGACAAGGATCTTTACATTCTTCCCCCAAAACTTTTTGGTTGTGTGTCATTTGTTCATAATCTCTCTCCAGGTCGTGATAAACTTGATCCGCATTCTTACAAATGTATTTTTCTGGGTTACTCTCTGACACAGAAAGGATACAAGTGTTATAGTCCCTCATTACGGAAGCACTTTGTAAGTGCTGACGTGACTTTTTTTGAAAATATACCATATTATTCTCTTGAGGGTACTCAGTTGACACCATTGTTGGCACCACCTTGTCTTCCTGAGATTGCTCAGTTACCGGCTGACCATGGTCTATCTGAGACTGCTACTCGACCATCAATTACACAGGTATATGTTCGACGTTCTTCTGCTGCCGCTACTCCTGTTGCACCTCCGGATACAGCTTCTGTGCCCACACCATCTCCTCAAGCGTCTTCAGATCCGACACTCGATCTTCCTATTGCTCACCGTAAAGGTATTCGCTCATGCACTTCCCATCCTATCTCTCACTTTGTGTCCTATGATCATTTGTCTCCCTCTTTTCGCGCTTTTTCTGTGTCTTTGTCCTCTGTTACTGTTCCTAAGTCTTATCAGGAGGCTCTTTCTCATCCTGGATGGCGTTCTGCTATGGAAGAAGAGATGCGCGCTTTATCACTGAATCATACTTGGGATCTTGTTCCCTAGCCATCTGGAGCACATATTGTTGGTTGTCGTTGGGTGTTTGTCATCAAACACAATCCTGATGGTACTCTTGATCGTCTGAAAGCTCGTCTTGTGGCCAAAGGTTTCACTCAAACCTATGGGCTTGACTACACTGAGACTTTTTCTCCAGTTGCCAAACTCAATTCTGTTCGCATTATTATCTCTCTTGCAGCCAACCTTGATTGGCCTCTCCATCAGCTTGATGTCAAGAATGCTTTTCTTCATGGAGATCTCTCTGAGACAGTTTATATGGCTCAACCACCCGGTTTTGAGTCCAAGGGGGAGTCTGTGTGTCATCTTCGCAAATCTATTTATGGCCTCAAACAATCTCCCCGGGCTTGGTTCGATAAATTCAGCAGTACCGTCGTGTCTCATGGTATGACACGAAGTCAAGCTGATCACTCCGTCTTCTTTAAAAGGACCACCAGTGGTATTGTGATTCTCGTAGTCTATGTGGATGATATTGTCATTATAGGGAGTGACAATGATGGGATTCAGGTATTAATTCGTCACCTTTGTTCCAGTTTTCTCACCAAGGATCTAGGCAAGCTTCGGTATTTTCTTGGCATTGAAGTGGCTCGTTCTAAAGCAGGCATCAGTTTATCACAACGGAAATACACTCTCGATCTCTTGAAAGATACAGGTTATCTTGGTTCTAAACCTGTAGCTACTCCTATGGAGACTAATCATAAGCTTATGCCTGACGATGGTGAGTTGGTTGACGATCCTGAGTTGTATCGGAGACTTGTGGGTAAACTTATTTATCTCACTATCACTCGACCCGATATCTCCTATGCAGTCAGTATTGTCAGTCAATTTATGACTTGTCCTCGAGTTTCTCATATGGAGGCTGTTGTTCGCATCTTGAAGTATCTTAAAAATGCTCCTGGACGTGGACTTCTCTACAAAGCGTCTGGACATCTTCGTATCGAAGGGTATACGGATTCTGACTGGGCAGGATCTCCTGCTGATCGTCGTTCTACCACTGGTTATTGCACATTTATAGGTGGCAATCTTGTGACTTGGAAAAGTAAGAAACAGTCTGTTGTAGCATGTTCTAGTGCTGAAGCAGAGTATAGAGCAATGGCTCATACCACTTGTGAGTTGACTTGGTTGCGTACACTTCTACATGAGTTTGGGTTTCCAGTACATGATCCAACTCCGTTATATTGTGATAATCAGGCTGCTATCCATATTGCTAATAATCCAGTATTCCACGAAAGGACCAAACACATTGAAGTTGATTGTCATTTCATTCGGTCGAAAGTGGAGTCAAAGGAGATCAGCACGCCTTTTGTTCCTTCAGGCTCTCAACTTGCTGATATTTTCACGAAGGCTCTTCCCAAGGCTTCCATTGATTCTATTTGTCGCAAGCTAGGAGTATACGATGTATACGCTCCAGCTTGAGGGGGAGTGTTGAAAAGGAAAGAATATTGTAGCACATGTTGTAAATCAATTAGGCAATTAGACAATTAGGAAGTTTGTAATTAGTCTAATTAGGTAGATAGCAATTTCCTTATTATTTCCTTTCCTAAATTATCTTGTACACAGTCTATATATTGTGCCTCCTAGTGAGAAGAATATACATCAATTATAATCTTTCAACAACTTGGATGTACCGTGGGATCCCTTCAGGAAATGAAAAGGTACACTAGTTCTTGGTACTCTTAGTCCTCCCATTTGGAAGGACTCCCTTGTAAGTGAATTTATTTTCTAGGCCACCACTAATCTGGGTGTACTCCGGAAATTCATTGGCTGATTAAAATGTTTTTCTTTCTCGCTTAATGTAAATTCTCTCGGGGCAATAATATTACTCACTCAAATCTCATGCATTAATATCACACGAGGCCTATTGAGTAGTACTCCATAGAGATGCACATTGGTAGGAAATTAGACAACTGGTTATATCAATGGTGCCTTAACCTGGGCTACTAGCTAAATGTATATATACTGTATTTTTTAATGATTGGGCGAAATGTCGATTTTGAGAGGAGCATGATAAGGATAGCGTGCATCGTAAGGTGCTTCGTCCATCAACCCAAACCCATTTGGTAGTGCTCTATTATTTTACTGATATGGGCTAAGCTGTGGGACTTACACATTGATATGCCCTTATGATTTTAATTTGATCATTGGTTTATATCATAGAAAATGGTAGAACAACAACTAAAATTGTGAGTGGGAGAACATAAAAGAATTGATTTTTTTTGTCAAGCATGTTAAAATTTTCTGGTTGAGGTTACTGAATTTTTTTCTACAAGTCAGGAAAAATATATGATGCATATCTCATTCTTCTATTCCTTTTCAGGTGCTTGCAGATTAAGATGGGCAATGCATTTTAAAAATCCAACACCATAAATACATTTAACAGTGCAAGTTAGATTTAATTTGTGATGTTTCTTACCGCTCCATCTATAGCTGCACCGTTGTGGGTTAAATAACATCTTGTTATTCGCTTGTACCAAACGACATAAGGATCGGCAAACGGGTACGCGCCCTCGAAGTCTGGTTCATCAGAGTCATGAAGCCTACCCATCCTCCCATCCCACTTATGTACTTCCTCTATGAAAATTGCGCCATTTTTTTTTCCCATTGCGCAAAGTATACGCATGACTACAACAATCTGACACAGAGTTAGGGAGAATGTGTTGATTGTACCCAAATTGCCGCCTTACCCGCTCCGGCTAATGCATCTCAACAGATAAGAGGGACCCGAGCCCGCCATATCGCCCTCCTGGCATTGCAATATGGTGGTAATGATGCAATCAGCTGGTCACTGTAGGGCCTCCAAATGACCTACGAAAGAGGAATAGAGGCATTGTCAAATCATGATGAAGTTATAAAGAAACTAGGTACGGAACAATACATAAAACTGCATGTGAAGTACCTGCTCAGGTCTCAATATGTCAATGGAGTAGCGAGCGATAGTGTCCCACTACACTTTTAGCAAGGTCAGGCAATTTAAACTCATCGTCCCATCTAAATTTGTCAATGTTTGTCAATACATTACAATACTATCGAACAACAATTCAACCATATATAAGTATACAAACATACATAAGTGTCGTGCAAAATATACTTTGCAACTAGTGGCGACCCTTCAACCAATCCAACACGCTTCCTTACCCGTCGAGGTGAAAGTATGGGCAACTGCTCCCAAGCCCAAACCTGTAGCAGAACCATGGCACTGGTAACCTCCTTACCATCTTTGGCTCCATGGCACAACCCATAATGCAAACATCCAAGTGAGGCACTGCCCCAACTCTTATGATCAGCAGCAGAGAAGTCCTCCAACAATAGCAACCAACACAAGTGCACAAAAGCCCCCGAATGGTCAACTAATACAGTCCCACCAAGCAATCTCAAAATGAACCCCTGAGCCTTCTGTTTAATAACCTCGTTGGTATCTCCTTCATTCACTTCTCCATCGAATCTCTCCAACCAATTAAGCGTCACCTTCTGGCCAATAAACTCTTTCCTACCCTTATCAGCAGCTTGCCCCAGAAGCCTCGCATACATGTCGTCCCCGTGACTGCATCCCCATCTATCGGTAAACCTAGAATAACCTCCACATCCTGCAATGTCACCGTCATCTCCGTCTCCCCAAGGTGGAATGTGTGTGTCTCCGGACGCCACCTTTCCATAAGTGCCGTAATTAGAGCACGGTCCAATTGGACAAAAGGCACATGCAATAGACCTTCTAAACTGGCTTGCCGCTTGCCTAATCAACTCCATAATGGCATCACAAGGTTGCATCCGACGTAATCTTGTCTCGACCCGACGAAAATTAAAGGACTCCATAATCCAGTGGAGCGTTTTCCTGCAAAACAACTTCATTTAAGATATTAGTAAGACAAAAAAAAAATCATGCATCAAAAGTCAAATGAGGTGTTGAAATTCACATAATTATTATAGACAAAATAAATCCAAACTAATTACTTACATCGTTATCCCAAATCATCTTCGACCGGTGCACATTCTGCTTTGTAAGAACTGATGGGTCAACCGGCCTAGGGTCAGGACACTTAAGCCGTACCAACTCTTCGTCGACAATATCCATAGTAAAACCCGGTAAATTTCCAGTATAAACAGAGATTACACTCATTTGGACCTATCATTCAACAAGGCACACTCATTTGTTGACAAGTAAAAAATCTTTTGACTGCTGCCCACATCATGGTTTTTAGGTAAAAGACTGTTGTCCACCATTTTTCGCTGTATGGGAGAGGTTTAAAAATCTTTTGACTGCTATCCCACATCATGGTTTTTCGGTAAAAGACAAGGTCACGTTTTTCTATGAGGGCATTTCACAAAACACTCTGCAATTCATTGACACCATGTGTAATGGTGAATTTTTAAACAAGAATCCTCAGGAGTGTTATGATTTTCTCGACCAACTCGCCGAGAACAACCAGTTGTGGGATTATTTGGATCCCTCAGACAAGATGTATCAACCGGCGAGGGCGAGTGCGAGTGCGAATCAAGGTTCGGGTGAGAGAGGGAAGTATGTGCTTAAATAACAAGATGACGTAAATTTTAAGCTTTCCCAAATCACTAAAAAGTTAGAAAATTTGGAATTGAAAAGTGTGAAGGAGTGTGTGCTTTGCGTGACCCAAGGGCATTCAACCGATGATTGCCCGACTCTTCCAAGTCTGAAGGAAATCCTTCATGGTGGGGTAGTGAACATGCGGAGGTCAATGTCGTCGGTCAACGTTCTGATCCTTTTTCGAACACATACAACCCACAAAATACATATGCTCCGTTTCCCAACTTTACTTAAAGGTTATGGCCACAAAATACAGCTAGCTTAAAATTTGAGTTTGAAAGTGAGTGTAATTAATCTGCGTATAATTATATTACATTACACCCTCTCTCAGCTAGAAGTGCACATCGGACCGATGGCCCGCCCAACCCAGCCCGATTTTTTTAAGGTTTGGGATATATATTTAGGGCTATAGGGTTGGGTTGGGTTGATATTTTAAGCCCAATTAATTAATGGGATGGGTTTGGGAAAATCCTCAAGGTCCAACCCGAGCCCGGCCCGGCCCGAATATAATTTTTTTTTGCATTTCAAGCTTTATGAATGTTGGAGAGTTCCACTTTTTGAACACTTTTATTGCCTTTTGAGAGACAATTTAATCATTAGAACCATAATATTTTATGAGTTTGTTTTAATAGTATTGCGCGAACATAAAAGTTTAAGTACTCCCAATTGTGAATTCTAATTTGTGATCGTTATAGTTGATTTATTTACGTTTGTGATATCACGCTTTAGAAAAATAAATGAGCTTGTTGGGCAGGTATAGGAAATAAAACTTTAATTGGACTGGGTTTGGGAATATAAAATGAAGCCTAATTCTTAACGGGCCAGGCTTGGGCAAGCACAAGTCTCGTTAGTATCTAGTATAAGCCTGGCCCGAACCCAGCCCGGCCCGAGATATGTGCACCCCTTAGCTAATTAAACGCGTGATTTTACATAGATTTAGTAATACAGAATTCCGTGTCACTATGATATTTCTCTTATTTCCAAGTAGTATAGTATAGGCCCAAGCATGCTGTACACTCTCACTCACTTGAACTCGCAACTTGAAAAGTTCCATCCCTAGACTTCATGCTGTTGAAGGAGCTAGTTTCAATATGTTCTATTTCTGTACGTACATTTATGAAGAAGAAGAAGAAGCTCTATTAAAGCAGGAATTTTTGCGTGAATCTAATTTACATTAATACCCTCATGTATGACCATCGTGTGGGTGACATGTTAATCCATGGACAAAAAACCTCATTCGTAACAAATAATTCACAGCCCAAATTAAATCACGAGGAACGTGTTTAATGGACACAATACATAAATAAATAAATTTAAATTTACAGCCCATAAGTTGTGGTGGATGATACTATACTATTGCTTACAGATACATGTTACCTAAACAATGACTTATTACCATAACATTAATAGTAAGTAATAATAATGCAGGCACATTTCTCGGAGAACCTCTTTGAAAATAAGTCAACGGATATTGGTTAGATTCTTGAAATTTGCAGCATTCCATATAGTATAATTTCACCCGGGGCGTGCAGAGAAGAGAGAGTCGAAAAAAAATCATGTAGCCAAATTAGGGATGTGAAAGGGGTGGCTTAAAGTGAAAATTAAAGACGTACGTAGTAGTCTTGTCTATATAAGGATACATATATCCTTGTAGCCAAGCTGGGTATGTGAAAGGGGTGACTTATAGGGAAAATTAAAGACGTAGTAGTCTCATGCGTCTATAAAAGGATACTACAAGCAAACTGTATTTTCTATTATATATAGTAATTAAACTTTTTAAACGTTGACACATTCCTTTCGAAGAGTCAATATAATATATGTGTCTTCACTAGTAAGGGCCAAAGCCTATCATGCATGGATCCCGCAAAAGCTGAGAGAAATGGAGGTTGTTAACATGTCCTACTCCTCCCAACAACCCATTTGGAAGCCCTCAACGTTCAAATGTGAAGACCAGTTTTTTTTTTTTTTTTTTAAAAACTATGTGAAAAATAGATTGTGTTTTAAAGTTACCGCTGCCATGCTTTTTCTTATCTTTTATACCGCCATTTATTCAATTAGTTGTACCAAAAATAGAGTTTTTCTTTCGTTGGAAATTTTTTTCAGAGCTTGAGGCTGCTTGTAGACGCGTGATACATAAGTACATTACACGCTTCGTATTAGTAGTATATATGACATCTTGTTGCAAGGAATTAAACTTGAGTTTTACCAAAATGTAAGATGAGTCCCTTGGGCCGGCGAGATACCTAGTAGTACTGCAGTACCTATCCCGTTCCCAACAAAAATGATAAATGTACAACAACTCAGCTCCAACATGTCTCCAACACATTAACTGCTCGCAATGTTATACATGTATAATTGTTGTACATGTATAATTGTTGTACATGTATAATTGTTGCGTTCCCAACACATTAACTGCTCGCAATGTTATAACTATAGGTTCGGCCACCCTATACTTTAAAAAAAAATAAAAAATTATTACCTGCCCTAGCTACCAAAGATTTTTGAATTTTCTTGGAAAACCTATAATTCATTACCTGCCCAATATTTTTTCTAATTGTCCAAATGATCCCATAATGGTTTAGAGATGACACTGCAACAACAGTACTGGATTAACCTAGGCCTCTTTTACAAGTCTGGATATGCGAGACCAGATTAAATAGAATATATAGTACATGGAATATCATCAATATATAGCCAACAATTCATCGTCAATGAATAATAATACATAGAATCAATCAATAGTGGAGATATAATTAATTAATGCACCAAATTTAAATTAACAATGCACAATTTTATTTATCAGTGAAAATGATACATACACGTTTGTCTCAACAAGCTAAGCTAGGTTAGCCAACCTCAGCTCAAAAATTCCCTTTCAATGGATCCCATCTTACATGCATTAATTAATAATTAAGTACTAGTAGTAGTTTTGGGCAGAATATAAAAGGTCTGGGTTTGGTAATCGTGGGCTGCAATGCAATCATTGACAACAACAAAAAAATGCACCTAACCCAGCTAGCTTAGCTTGTCTATTTAAAATTTGTCAAAAGAAAAATCGCATCTGATCTGAAATTCGGCTGGGATCCACTGTCCCCCTTTCCTGTCTCAATCTGCTGTCCCGCTTCTTCTATTGCTGCCATGTGTCCAAATTAAATCTCAGCCCTCCGTGCTCACAAACTCACTCCACTTCATTTATCTGCCGAAATCCAACTCCATTTCCGACATCTCCATACGGCCGCCGGCAAACTACCTCAGAATGTATCACCACGAAAATCTCTGGCTACTTATTGTCTGTCTGTCTGTTCAGGATCTTCAGCCAATCTCACTGTCCCGACCTTCCATAGCTCAATTTTGATACCTTTTTTTTTAATCCACGAAAATAAATGCCCAATTCATTAACAGTAAAGCACCAAAATCCACTAGAATTAACTAACAATCTCAAAGAATAACAACGTAATTAAGAACTCTCACAAGAAGTTGAAAGTTCCCATTTCATTTGTTCTAGCAGGGCAAACTCATGCTTTCTGTTGAGAACTTTCACTTTTACAGGGGTTTTCGAACACAGAGGGAAGGAGAGGGGGAGCGGACATGACACAGGGAGGTGCCGTCAATGAAATTCGGCGAATTTCGTCGCCGGCGATATAGAGGAAGCCGATATGAAGTGGGTTCACTGGAGATGTGAAGTTTGAGAGAGTGAGTGCGAGAGAGATTACTTCCAGTCTTAGACCAAGGGCTGGGATCTTACTTTTAACACGTGGCAGAAATATAAGAAGGGGGACAGCAGATTGGGACAGGAAAGGGGGACAGAGGATCCCCAGCCCTGAAATTCCTTCTTCCGCAAGTTCCGGCAGTTACAACCTAGCTATATATATATATATCTCATATATAGTGGAGTATTAATTAATTATTAATAATGGACCTAATTATTAATAATGGACCTTTAAAAGCTGTCTAATCGTGGTTTTCCATGTGATAATACATCTCTAGCTGCATGGTTTTTTTGTTTAGTTTGTTTTTCTGTGTTCCATATAGCTAGAGCTCTCCTTCATCAAAATTGATCAGAATTTTGTTGTAACCGATTGAGGCTGACGCTGAGGCCGAGGCCGAAATGGAATATAATTCCATTTTTGCGAGAAGTTTCAGTAGCCATGACAAAAAGAAGTTGGGATATTGTGGAGCTTTCGTTGGTTGCTTCGTCATTGCATTCACCATTTGCACTCTTCTTAAGCCTTATTTGGATCCTCTTCCACTTTGTAAGTCCTTTTATCTATTTCTATCAAGCTTTGATATATATAATTACGGTTAGTCGAGTGTCTAGAATTTCTATAAATCTAGCTAAGCCATCCAATTTAGATAAAGTCCAATCGACTTTATCTCTATTTCTATCAAGCTTTGATTATATATAATTTTCAAGCTCGGTTCTTGCAAATCATTATGGTTCCAATTTAGAACTACTAAATATTGCCCCAATAATGCTATTTGCATTCATGGAGACAGGGGCGGACACGGGGGGAGGGGGTGTTCGGCCCCTGCACTCCCCCCAATTTTCGACATATTTTTAGTGTACTTTGAGATTTTTTTGTAAAATTACTGAAGAGCGGCCCCTGCAAATTTGGCAAAAACGGCGATCCTGCGTCCGCCACTGCATGGAGATGAAAATGAACTTAGGGTTTTTGTCTTTGGTTTTAACAAAGAGATAATGTACATTTTGCTAATTATGAATTCAAAATTTAAATAGGAGGAGGGATAGGGTGGTTGGTTGGAGTTAGTATATATATGTCAATTGCGTGCCTTTACGCACTGACAATTGCTAGATCAATTTATATGCTTTGGTTATTTTATTTCACTTTGTTGAAATCGTTTGTGAGGGAGTTGAAATATTGCACGTGAGTTCATTCTTTATTTAGGTGTGTCAATTGTTCGAGTGTGCTCCGATTGTTTGAGCCGTGCTTTCCGGACATGATCTCTAGCAGCAATTAATATCAACTTGGGTTTTGGCAGTGAATTTGCGGGTGTCAGCAGGAGCCGGCCTCAAAATCATAATGACCGATCAGGAAACAAGCCAACTCCATCAAATAGGTAAGGTGTTTAATTGATTAATTAATTAGTTTGATAAATATAACAAGTACGTAGCGGCAAAATATGGAGCTACTACAGTAGGTGCAATTGGCCGTTTTGGGGGCGATGTCAGACTCACTTTGATGATCCAAACTGTTCTTTTGTACTGATCAAATTTTGTCTAGTTCCTGATTAAAATGCATTTATTTTGAAAAGCTAGAATGGTATGAACTTTGGACAATCAACAAAACTCGCTTTTTTAAAGATACTTAAAGATGAATCTGTTTCGATAAGATACTGATTTGGATCTGATCATATGATTTTTGACATGGTTGGTGGTCCCAACAAGCTCATGAAAGTACACCGGATCTAGAAAAGACCAACTTCACGTTGCATAATTTTCTTCTCAACTATTGATCAGAAGTCAACTCCACGAAATATTACATCCATAAAAACCAAAGTAAAAGTACGAGAGTAATTTTGACAAGGCGCCAAGTTTTTTTTTTTATCAGATCTAGCTGTAGCCCTGCAGGATAATTGATCTGAATTTCGTAGTCTAATTAACTGCAAAAGATATACACACACACACACGATAGTAAAATATTAAAATGCCTTGCTAGCTCATTGGCGTTGGTTGGATAAAGAATGGCCGGTAATGGTATTGCTTAGATCGTGGTCTTATCTTATTACAAAGTAAATTTGAAACTAAAAAAAAAAAAAAAAAAAGCAAGAAGAAGATCAAGATATTTTTTTACCAACTCCACCCCTTGTTTCACTTTTGATGATCCCTAACCTAATGGAACCATGCACCCATTGGCCCTAAAATAATGCTGCTGCTTCTTTTTCGATCTACATCAATTTTCTGTATTATTATTGCCAACGCAAAAACAGAGACTAATACTGTAATACTAATAATTAATGAATCCTATAGCTAGCATGCATTGAGCTTGATTTCCTTAATTATTTCAAAGAACACGCGCGTAGACTAATAAGTATATGATCATATATGACCAACTTATTGATATATATATATATTCCTAAGCCAATTATATTTGATGATTCAGACATCCAAACAAAGGAAATCAAACCAATCTGCGACACTTCAGAAGCATGGTCAGATATCTGCGAAATGACCGGAGACATCCGGATTCACGGCAACTCATCCACAGTTTTCGTGATCATGAATACTACTACTACTACTTCAAACAAAAATACTACTTCGTGGAGAATAAGGCCTTATGCTAGGAAAGGAAACATGATTGCGATGGGGGTGGTTCAAGAATTCACAATTAAGTTAATAGCAGCAGCAGCAGCAGCAGCAACCTCTAACCAATTACAAGAAATCCCAACTTGCACCCACCACCACAGTGTTCCGGGACTTGTTTTTTCAACAAGTGGATTCATCGGAAACCTATTTCACGATTTCACAGACGTGTTGATTCCCTTGTTTCTCACTTCCCGAGAATTCGATGGACAAGTAAAGTTTCTTGTGACTAACAAACAGTCATGGTGGATAAATAAGTATAAACAAGTGTTGAGAAAATTGTCCAACTATGAGGTGATTGATATTGATAGAGAACCTGGAGTTCATTGCTTTCCAAGAATGGTTGTTGGACTTAAACATCACAAGGAGTTCAGTATTCAACCTTTGAGATCTCCATATTCTATGAAAGATTTCAGGGAGTTCTTGAGAGGTGCTTACTCGTTAGAGAGAGAAGAAGGAGTAATAATTAGAGATGGGGCAGCTGGGAAAAGGCCAAGGCTTCTGATCATATCAAGAAAGAGAACCCGGTTACTCCTCAATGAAGGTACGTACGTTACAATGGAAATCGATCTACCGTGTAACATATTCATCTGAATATTCATTTGGAACAAGCTGGTTTATTTCATTTTGTCAATTTTTTTTGGCCAAATTTGGATTTCGAGAGTTTGGACATATCTTTGATGACTTAAAAAAAAAAAAAAAAATTCAATCCATGAAAGCAAGTTTTAAAGTTGGTTGGAAACATCTTTGATGACTTTTAAAAAAAAAAAAAATCAATCGATGAAAGCAAGTTTTAAAGTTGGTTGTACTGAGAGATTTTAATGCAAAATTAGTCGGTTTCAAAGTTGTACAAAGGGAGACAAATATGGTTCTCAAGATGTCTGATTTCCGCGCTCCCTCCTTTAAACATATACGACACATTTTTTTTCATAGCTACATCGCACGAAAAAAAATTGCGCTCAAATTTTCAACATCTCACTATTGCTTCAGTTTCTGTATTTGAATATCCATCCTTCATCTCCAAATTACTAATAACACAATTTAAATAGAGATGAAACGGGTGTTTTTTCTTCCGTGAAATTTCAATTAATAATCAGTAACTAAATCCTCCAACAGGTGAAATAGTTACAATGGCAACAGGCCTGGGATTTGAAGTGGTGTTGACAGACGCAGACGTAAACACAAACTTAACCAGATTTGCAAATCTGGTGAACTCTTGTGATGTGATGATGGGAGTGCATGGAGCTGGGCTAACAAACATGATTTTTCTTCCCGAAAATGCCATTGTGATCCAAATACTACCCTTGGGAGGAATGGAATTTCTGGCCAGGCTTGACTTTGGTGACCCTGCTCAAGACATGAACCTAAGGTACCTTGAATACCAGATTGGTGAAGAAGAGAGCTCCTTACGTCAAGAATACCCAGCTGGCCATCAAGTTTTTACGGACCCTAATTCGATAAAGAAAAAGGGGTGGCTGCCTTTTCAGGTAGTGTATTTGGATAAACAGAATGTGACGCTTGATGTGGGTAGGTTTAGGGCAACTTTGTTAGAAGCTCTAAACCTTCTGCACTAGAAGATGCGTTTTGTAGTGAAGAAAGTTCAAAATGTACCTCTAGTTATTAAGTTTTGAAAAAGAAAGATGCACGTTAATGGCCAAATCCTTTTGCACCTAAACAACCACCCATTATTTCACAGCAATTATCTTTGATTTCATTTTCTCGAGACATTGCAAGCTGCGAGTCCAAGGGGACAAGCAGGGGCGGTACTGGGGGGTGCCAGGGTACTGGGGGGTGCCAGGGGGGTGCTAGGCCCCTGCAAACCCCCCAATTTTCGACATATTTTCAATTTTTTCAGTGTATTTTTAGTACATTTTCAATTTTTTTGTATATTTTCTATGGAGTGGCCCCCCCGCAGCTACAATCCTGCGTCCGCCACTGGGGACAAGTGATTTGACAGTTATCATGAACATTGCAAATTAGTAATACTATGATGGAGAATTATAAAGCAAAAGACAAGGGTTTTTCCCCTTAATGAGATTTCTTATCTTGAAGAAGTAGTAATAATATAGATTTTCATGAATACCTTGTAGCTGTGGGCACGTGCCTACCTCATCCAAGAAAAATGGACAAGGTGGACACATCCCCCTACTACTGGGCAAGAACATGGTCACCTAGTGATGATACCTATGCTTCAAGGGGAAAGCTACAACTCGATAACTATCCAGTGTCCTATTTGACTATCCAGTACAGATCTGATCGGCAAAAACTTCACAAAAAAAATAAATAAATAAATCGGTTCTGCCCCATGGTGCACCTAACAGCACGTGAGCAGTTCCAAGACCCTGTAAAAAAGAAAAAAGATATAAAGGGAAGGCAGCTACACCTTCCAATGTTGCTCTTCTTCCATGCCAATCTTGAAATTCTAGAACTGATTCAAGTGGATAGCATAATAAGGATAGGCGTTGTCATTTCATGATTTTTACTGTTACACAAACCAAAGTCATCACCGCTCTCTTGCAAAACTACAATCACTATTTACCCAAAAAAAAAATCTACAATCACTACAAAAGGAGTAATACAGAGGGAAACTCCATACACAAGCACTCCAAAATCTCTATTAATTTGATGAATTAATGTAATCAATCTTGCCCAGACGGCAGAAATATTAAGCACTATTCAAGGTAATGGAGATGCACCAAGAAACACTAATGGTGCAATTCACATATATAAATTTTACGAAATACATAGAAAACTGCAGAACGCCTGGCATCATCTAATTCTTGAAGGAAATTTTAGTAATAAGTATGCCTCAAAAAGTAACAAGAGGTCACCTGAAGTAATAATTCCAGCTAAAGTTGATCCCGCTGGCATCGAAACGTTAACTTCTGTTCCCGCAATTGGGCTGGCCGTAAATCTCATGTTTCCACTGTTGAAAAAATCTCCTTATTTACCTCACTTGATGAACAAAGGGTTCAAAAGCACAGGAACCATTTTACTACATCTGATCCGCTAGCTCCATTCAATATAGCAGTCCCCAAAGCGAAGGAGGAACTTTTCTTCCTTTGTAAGCAATAATTATTCTCTAGTGTCCAGTCCTTTTCGTCTACTAGCAACTACCTCCACTTTGTAGCTTGAACAGGCTGTTTCTTTTTGCTCTTCTTTAAAAGCATCGACATATGGTCAACAGCTTTCTTAGATGATTGAGTTTCGCCCATCAACCATTCTAGAGCCTGAACCGCCGCATCCTTTTCCGCGAGTTTCTTACTGTTGCAAGACTGACCCACAAAATTCAGCCCATTGAATATGACAGTGGAACGAAACTTGTTTTTAAGTTGTGTTGTCTTGTATGAGGGTGCTCCATGTCCAGCCCTGGCAAGCAATGTTTGAAGCTGGTTCTTGGAATTATCACCACCAACACCATCACTACTGATTGAGTGTGGGCCCAGAAGTAGTGTCCCTTTTGTTGCCTTCTTTGATGGCGATGGCAACTGCCGGCCAAAAACAAATTTACCGTCACTTCGGTCCTCAGATATCAACAGTCTTATGGCCAAGAGGAGCTCATTGTGGTTTTTCATGTCCAACTTGGGATTCAAAAGCTGCCACAAAAATACAGCATAATAAAGAAACAGTGAATTTCAAATTGCTGGTCTTTTCTCAATTCACAGAGAGAGTGTTCCTCAGAAACCTGGCCATTGAACTTCCGTAACTACTCCCTCCGTCCCATGTTGCTTGCCCCTTTTGGGGAAGCGTGCATTTTTCACGCAAAAATTGAGGTCTTTATGAGAATTATTTTTGAAAAAAATTTACACCAAATTTTTCTACTCAATGAGATCTTTAAATTGGTAGTATAAAATTTTTGAAAAAAAAAAATGAATCCTAATACAACATTTTTTACGTGCAAAATGCACGGATTCCCAAAAAGGGAAAGCAATTTGGGACGGAGGGAGTATGGAGTACCACTATAAAGACGGGGGCAAGGATACGCAGACATTATTTTTCAAACAATAGGACATGTTGAGTACATATGGGGACATTAACTTTTCCATACCCCTATCCATGCATCTTGAAACTAGATACAGAGATTCTTCCTTGTCACTTCATTCAACTTGTTTACGTAAGTAGTACGGATACGAATACGGGGCACAGGACACGGACATGTAACTTTTCAAAAACAATGGACATGGCATGTTGGGGATACGGTGAGATTACAGATATTGTACACAAATTCACCAGGAAAATGAAAACATTACTTCTATAATAGGATAAAAATGCAAGTAATACATGCATTAGGAAGATAAAATAGAACCATGACACCAAAAAAAAAAACCATGAACCAAGCATCCATGAAAACTTTGAACTTGGCCCAGCCTAATGTTACATGGATCCTCTTTTTCGAGTACTTCCATTTCCCCGATAAAGAAGAAGAAGAGAGAGTGGTACCAGCCTTGACAAAGAATAGAGGTGCAGATTGACGAAGAAGTAGATTAGATGCGGGTTTGGAGATTGAAATCCGTTGTCAAGACGAAGCAAACCCTAATGCTGTCCACCCTTATTGACGCTGGGCCTATTTGCTCATTTTAGGCTTCAATATTGGGCTAGCACATGGTGTTGGGCTTATTTATTCCTTTTTTGCTACAAAATTGGGATTATATATAGTGCCTCCAAAATTCTTTATGGGCTGCTATAATATAATATGATTAGCTTTTATTGTATTTGTTTAAGCATCCGACTCAAAACCAATTGGCAATGAATGGAGAGGCCGCTCAAAATCATTTACTAGTTTTTGAGGTTATAATTAACCAAATGTGGGACAAGCTTCAACACTCCCCACACTTGAGACACCCCTTTGACTCGCATGTGGTGAGGTAAACAAACGATTCAATACAAATGACAACAATCAACCATCAACAACAAAAGGGTTTCCGATAAAAAAGAACGACAAACAAAGGGGTAAACAACCATCAACGACATAGAGTCTTGTCCCAAAGCCTCTAAAAGCCTAGCTCTGATATCATGTTAAAGCATCCAACTCGAAACCAATTGGACATGAGGGGAGAGGCCACCTAGGCTCATGTACTAGTTTTTGGAGGTTATAATTAACCAAATGTGGGACAAGCTCTAAAACTCCCCGCATGTGCGACCCATGACCCACACGTAGAGAGGTAAACAACGAATCTATAACATAGGGATCACAATGAACAACAAAACAAGGTACACTTAGGGCACAGACATTAGGGCAAACAATTAACAGAGTTTAGTCCAAAATCTTCTGAAAGCCTAGTTCTCAGACAATGTTAAAGCATCAACTCAAAGCCAATTGGCCATGAGTGGAGAGGCCGCCCAGGCTCATATACTAGTTTTTGGAGATAATTAATCAATGTGGGACAAGCTCCAACAATATTTTTTCTTCTTTACAAAAACCAGAAAACTATTTATTTTTTCTTATATCAAATTGAAGGCATCCTCGTGTACGTATCCATATGCATCCATATTTGTATATCTTCTATTTAACCTTTGGGTATCCAATCCTTAGATATACACCCACACTCGCATTCACGTATCATAGGGCCCAACGTTTTGATATTATAATTTGAACTGTTAATGTGTCCCTAAAGTGTCCACAATATTCTCCAACGCAGCGTGTCCCCAACTTTTATGACCTCATAACTATGATAAAAATCTGATGCATATCTAGGTGCATTTGAATTTGATACGTGCCAAAGCGTGTTGTCTCCGTGTCCGAGATGAATACGTGAGGCCCGTAGATGCGTCCATGCTGCCTAGTGCCCAGTACTAACAATACTTCATCTATATATAGTTTATACCATTGCATGAGAGAAAGACTATTATTTAGAGTTATTTATTTTACTTAGAGGGTGGGGACTAATACAAGAATGGGAGAATTTGAAGGAAATAGAGAGGTGACAAAACTGCTCCCAGTATAAGGATTTGATGATAGATAGTTGTCAAATCGCAAATCGAATCGAGAATCAGAATGACCCTTTTCCGAATCGTGAATCATAATGATTCAGTCAAAGTTTCAAAAATACTTGAAAAATGTCTCTATGCACTCGCATGATAAAGATGCATTGTAAAATTGACAAATTTATGCTTAAATCAGTATTGAAGTTTTTTTCTAAAATAAACTGATGATTACATGGTCTAATAGGAAAGATATAAATATTCATTATAAAATGGATATATTTGTAATACTCTAATAAAATGGATATATGCATATAGATATAAATATTCATTATAAAAATGAAAGCTTAGCCTTATAACAAATATAAAAATAATTCATTTTGTCCTTCCTGGGGTATGCCCCTTGTAGGTTGTACATTCGCTTAACCCTTTTTAATTTCAAGCTAATTTACCCACAAAAAAAAAACAAAAAAAAAAAAAGTTAGTAGTCTAATAGGTACAAAACTAGTTTATATGGCAAAATTAAGGTAAAACCGCTAAAGTGATTTCACATTAGTCGAATGTAATAATTGTGGGAAACCTTGATTCACTTATAGATTTGTATCGCTTTTGCATGAATCACAAATCGAACTGTGAATCATATGATTCAGTACCTATTCTAGATAAACCTTGATTCACCTATAGATTCTTATCATTTTTACTTGAATCGTGAATCGAATCGCGAATCATGCGACTCTGACAACTATGGATGATAACCCTTGAGAAAGCTTATATGTTTTGATTATGTCAAACCATGCAAGTGGATATTTGTATCTAACATATCAAATAAGTTAAGCGGAAGGTCCCAAGGAAATTTAAGATGTTGATTAAATATAATTATCTGTAATTTTGATTTAATCAACAATTATTAGGATGGAACTGCAATTATATGTCTGTAGTGGTATGAGTTATAATCTATGGAATAAGGAATTACTCCCTTTGTTTGTTTTTGTTGGTCCACAAACATACTTTTTTATGTCCCCTAAAGTTTGTCGATGTTTGAAAGTCAATGAGTAAATTGTGTCAATTTTACCTTTTTCTTCAAAATTTAATTAACAAATCAATCATGATTGAAGGGTAAAATTAGAAAGACAAGAATAGTACAAAGTAACCATGTTTGTTCCCTAAAAAAATTGGAACCCTCAAAATGGACCAACAAACACAGACAGAGGGAGTCAAATCCAAGTCGGAATAGGGGGCTATTTGGGCAACAGTTTTTCTACTTTTCACATTCTCATTTTCTTGTTTTGCTTGTTTGGCCGACAAAGATCAAAACTCATTATCTTATAGAACTCATTCTCCATTTTTCACATTCCAAGCCAAAAGCCAAAAGGAGGTCAAGAGCTCCTTTTTTATTTCTACTTCTGATTCTGATTTTCTCCTCAATTTCACTCTCCCATTTTACCCCTACTTCAACCCACAAATCTCCACCGCATCAGTCCCTTCTCTTCTTTGCTTCAATCTTCGTCCATCTTTGATTGAAACCCCACAATAGTAAAACTTTTTTTTTGCCGGCCACGACAATTTGAAGGTGGGTCGATCTGAATTCGAGTGATTTTCCTTGCGTTGGTTTGACCTATTAATCAATTTTAATTTCTGGGTTTGCTTTTCTGGGTTTTAATTTTTGGGTTTGAATTTCTGGATTTTAATTGATGCGTCGAACTGGGTTTAGAGCACTGTGGTGGGAATGGAGATTTCGAGGGGGCTCTTATTATTTATGTGGGAGACCTGGTAGTAAAATTCACTATCCAGCTTGAGACAGAGGGAGGAGTGAGTGAAAAATTCCTATGGTTTTGTGGGGAAAGATGGTGTAAAGAAAGGGGCGCTCATCAATACCGTAATAAACATACATGGGTAAAATGGTAAATAATCAACCCATAACTCATTTCATCATTATTCTCCCAAACACTACTACTTTTGCAAAATGCAGTTTTCACATTGCTCCGAAACACTCATCTCAGATTCAAAACACATTCTGACCAAAAGCCAAAAAGCTAAAAAGTTGAAAATGAAAAGTTAAAAAGTAGGCTCCCAAACACCCTCTAGATTCTCCATCAGAAGTCTAATCCTAATCTACACCGAATGGTCTCTATTGTAGCCTATTTTTATCTGCCTTTTCATCTCTTAAAATAAATAAATAAACTCAGAGAGATATCAACATTCGGGGGGGGGGGGGGGGGGGGAGAGAGAGAGAGAGACGGTTCACATTTTTTAGCCCACACTCAGTTCATGATTAGCTAAGAAGCACAGACACGACACAACACGGACACGTCATTTCTCTAAAAATTAGGACACGACACGTTGGGGATACATTGAATACAACATACTCCCTTAAAAAAAAAATCTTTATTTGATAATTTATAATACTTTTGTGATTTTAAAAACTTTGTTTAACAAAACTAAGTGAGATCTATCAAACAGGATCGATATTGCATATACAAATCATTATAAATAAAAATACATAGATAATTCTATGAGTTGTGAATAGTGTTTTTTAACATTCTTTTTGGGATGGAGGGAGGCTGCATTATATTTTTTATTGAGAACATATTTTTTACATATTTTATCCAAAAATATATATTTCTTATATCATTTTTGTTGCATAACAGTGAGCACTTTTTGACTTTTAACATACAAAATTTTAATAAAAGAAGCACTAATCTACATTTAAATAAGGGATCCCTTAAATAATAAAGATGGCCCAAGTGCATACCATAAAAATAAAGAGTAGTGCCCAAAAGAATAAAGAATTACAGCCCAAAGCCTTCAAAAAGAATAGAGCCCAAAGCCTTAAAAAAGAATAGAGCTCAAAAGAATACAGAATAAGAGCCCAAAAGCCTTAATAAGAAATACAGCCCAAAAATGGCCCCAGTCCAACCCTAAGGAATTAAAGCAGCAAACAGCAGCCGCAGAGCATCAGGTCTCTCTTTCGATAGCTGCTGGAGAGACTCGATCTGGCTCTCACGCTCTCATCGTCGGCACATCAGCTCTCTCTCTCTCTCTCTCTCTCTCTCTCTCTCTCTCTCTCTCTCTCTCTCTCTCTCTCTCTCTCTCTCTCTCTCACCTCCTTCGTGTCAGAGAAGTGTCCCTCACGTGTCCCGGAAAAGAATAACAATGCAATGGGAAACGGTCAACGACACGGCGGACACAGTCAAACGCGTCCGGGACACGTGTCCGGGGTGTGTCCAGACGTATTCGTGTCCGAGACATCTGGGACACTGGCACCTAAAGCCAACCAGCGTGTCGGTGCTTCTTAGGTGATCAGACATAGGAAGGAATAAGGCAGAAGATCGAGAGGTTCGATTGAGCTGGGGATCATTCTGCTTCAAATCAAATGTTCCTGATTTAAGCGAGATCAAGCCAAAGAAATTTTACTTATATTAGTCTGACCTGTGCTTGCCCGTTTTACTTATATTAGTCTGACCTGTGCTTGCCATCTCTGGGATTCGTTTTCGTTTCCCAACACCAACTCAGAGAAAACCCAAAATCCATTCCCTAGGGAATGCTTATTACATCCCACCTGACACCCACCTTCCCATCCATGGAGGCAATTTCCAAAGCACAACAAAATAATTACCTTCTTTTGAATAAGTTCTTCAAGCTCTTTCTTCAATCTTAGATATGTATCTGCTAAGGCAGGATTCGTGAAAAATTCCAAGTATCCTCCCAACATTTTCAAGTGTCCATCCTATGAAAAGCAGAAAATGATCCGAGTAAAAATTATGCCACAATAAAATGATAAAAACTATTTTTTTGAAACAACTGGCATTACTGATAACATTGAGAACCGATGGAATTAGAAACTTATCAGCGAGAAACTTATGATCTAGATGACAATATTGAGAACAAATGGAATACAAAACTTACCAGGCCCCCTCTAGAAACGTTTCCTCCGAATAAAAGAACCACAGAATCAGATACACCTGTTGAATCCCGAAGAAATACAGAATTCACTTTAACCTTTTCATTGAAAACAAGCCAAGGGTGTGGAATTTTGAGTTCCTTGGCATTCACAGAATTCTGCATGAAAGGAAAAGGAAACAAATTCCACATTAAAGCACATATACAATACCAAGATTTAATTATTGCTACAATAATAAACCAAAGCTCCTGAACAATGCCTCACTGAACACCATAGCAGCAAAAGATGAGAAACTTACCGAGTACAGAAGTACCTGACCATCCTCCATTGTTTTCAATGAGATAGACTTCTCTTTGTTCTGTAAATAAAAACTCAATCAGTTGTGGTTGATTTTCAATGACCACAGCAAAGAAAAAGACAACTAATATACCACCCTAACATTTGGATGGAACTCTGGAACAGAACACTTTTTCCAACCAAAAGGAAAACCAAATCCCAATGAGTAATAAATTGTGTATGCCAGAAATTAAAACAAGGAAGAAATGAAAGATTACAAGGGGGTAAAAGAAATGTTCTATGAATGTTGGTAGACATATTAAGTCACAAATGGCAGCAAAAAGAAAAATAACAAGAATATCATGTCCCCAGAAAGAAAAGACAAATCCATAACTCACCACAACAGAACATATGCCAGGGACAGACCCGCACAGATGATAGCACGGATCAAATGCTCGTCATGGCTCCACGTGTTGCAAATTTCTGTGTTATCCAGAAGACCAATGTCCTTAAGCAAATAAAAGAACTGCTTCCGAAGAGAATCAATGGCTTTCAGAGTTTGTGCAGAAAGGAAATTCTTCCAACAATACTCATAACCAGATTGATGTCTTTCAGCATCTTTCCAACCATCATATGCCCGGACAAGAGCAAGATGGTCGCTGTAATCACGTGAAGAGAACTGGGCCTTTGCAGACTCTGCAAGCTGCAATAGGTGAAGTCACTAAGGACAATTGAAAAACCATAACAGATGAGAAACAACAAAAGTTTAGAGGTTCTGAAAAGACTAGAAGGACAAGGAGAATATTAAATCCAAATCTGGTGAGATTTCAAAGGACTAAGAAAGAGAGGGAGAATGAGGTAGGGGAAATTTTTTTTCCCTATTCTGTTTTTGGACAAAAATTAGGTAGCGAGTATAAATCTTCATTACAAACAAGATGCCGCCCAGAGTTGAATTCCAATGCCACCATAGACTCCAAGCAAGCAGAGCCAACAAAATGCCACCAAAATTACAAAAACGACAATAAAAAGCCCACTAGAAACAATGGGGGCCATCCACTCCATCGCTGGGTACTCAATTTTATATGTGACACTGAGTACAAGACACAAATATTTCCTTCCCCTAATCACTCTCTCTCTTCGGGCAATATTACTGGCATGACATGTACCGGTAATAAACATTAGAACTGCATAGATTCTAGAACTACATCCACATTAAGCATGCCTCATTGCTGCACGCTGCAAATATAGCACTGAGATTTGATGCAGTTTCAGGTTGTAAACCCCAACTTAGGCATGCAGTGCTTGACCAATATACGGGGCTACAGATTGAATGAAGTTTGACGATACTAAATTCTCGTGTCCACCTAAAAACAAGAGATAACTCAATGCTCTGATGTACTTAGAGCATAAAAAGCTAATAAAAGGGCGATTATCACATTTTAAAAAAAAACCCACAACAAAGAAACAGTAGCAGCTACATCAACAACAAACAAATAAACAAAAGCAAAACATACAACTGAACTATATAAAATGAGCTTTATCAGGAACTATTAGACAACTTACATCCTTCTTGTCGAATGGCATCAGGAATGGATCTCTGGCACTTAGACCAGCAACGACAGTCATTATTGGATCCAGGCAGTTGAAAATGGCTCCAAATAAGAGCATTTTCCCCAGTTTCGGCTCAACCGGAAGCATTGACAAGTTGCGTCCTGCGAAGCAGCAAATGTAACTTTGGTTTGTCATCACGGAATACTTCTACAAATGTTTTCAGAAAGCAGCTTAGAAGGGCAACTACATGTGCAGAGAATCAATGGAACGATCCACATTATTATGTACCTAGCACCGTCAGATTTTCATTCTCATCCAAAGCCCCAATGACCATTAAATATTCAATAGCATTTTGAACCTGCAAAGAAACGATTATCCAAAGACAATACAAAGAGCTTGAAAATAGATGATGTTAATGGACAAGGAGAAGCAAATTGAACCCAGAATATAAAAACTAAAAAGCACACAAAGTTTGTAGGCATAAATGGGTGTCTGGGAGGGGTTGCTTGGGTAACCTAACCTTCTGACATTAAATGGGCAAAGTGTTTATATTCACACTCGAACCCACAATCTTAAGGTTAGAGTGTTGAGTTTTAACCCCTGAATAAGAATGGAAATTATGAAGTGATCTAATCTAACTCAAAACCCCATATTTATGTCTTCTACTTAGGTTCAAGTAACATGGTCTGAAGATTACATGCACGTATCATCTGAAACTTACAGATAAAGGCTCCGGTGGTTGCAAAGCCCTTGCCAGGAACTCTGAAATACTCCCAAGTTGCAAGGTTTTTTATTTGCAAGCATAGAGACTGCAAAGGTGTCCTTAGAAGTTCGGGAAGTTGATAATCAGCAAAAGCATCATATACACATCGAGGATATAGATGGTAACAGTCGCCTGGTTGAACACGACCAGCTCTTCCTCTTCTCTGCACAATGGAGGGAACTAGATTACACATCAAAAAAGCCGTATAAGTGGTATTCATTGAACAACTAAAACGTTGTTTGGTTGGTATCTTCAAAAGTAATTTGCATAAACAATTGTCGAAAGAACAAACCATCATTTATCTGATCAAATAAATAAATAGATATATGTATATGTATATGTATGTATGTATGTATATTTTCAAGGAGACGGTTTTCAGAATTCAAAGATTTTTTTAATATTTCCTCTGAAAACTGGAGTTTTCAAAAAGACAAACTGAATTGTCTACCAAACAAATTTCTTAAATATCAACCAATTAACATCGTGGCCTCTCTAATGCCTTCTGGCTTTGATTTAGGAGAATGGTTCAATGGAATACTGTCCCTTGAGTTTCTCGATTGTTTGAGGTATAGGAGAGCCATTATTTCGGCATTAAACTTTTTGAGAGCAGGAGTTTATTGCATATATTGGAAAAAGTTAGGAGTGTCTCCAGTCTTCCCTGGCCCATATTCCCATTTATTTGGAATTACATGGGTATTGATATTGTCATTGTCAACTAATTGACGCCATTTAAACAGTCGGTACCCCAACAAACTATTATAGACTAAGCCATTTGAAAATCATATGCAGACCAAAATAAATTACCTCGATAACCTAATACCATTCAGTGGTTTTCCCACTGAAAGGTTATCCCATAAGAAACATACAACATTTATAACTCAAATCCACATCATAAAAATTTACCTGACACACAGAAGCCTTGGAGATCCATGAAGGAAGCAAACATGGAGTATTATTCAGAGCATCATATGATGTCTCTTTGGCCTTTCCACAATCAACCACGAAGACCACGTCGTTAATCATGATGCTTGTCTCAGCCATGTTAGTGGCCAGAACTATTTTCCTAACTCCATCTTCAGGTTTATCAAATATTAACCTCTAAATTGTGAACCAGTAAAAAGAGAAAGTGAGGCCAATAAAAAGCATTAAGAAAGCAGAAATTTAAGTTATTTCTCATCATTTATGCCAGCAAAATACCAAGTACGTAATGAATTGAAAAGTAAACCATGGTCATGTTTTCCCCGTGATAAAAGACAGAAGGGTTATCTTCTAGTGCAATATTTAAATGACAAATCATCAAGCATCACAAGCAAAGCTCAAAAAAATTACAAGAAGTAAGGAATATGAAGAAAAAAGATCAATAGCTCTGATAGTGCTTTATTGTGTCCATGTAAAACTAAAATTTCAGCAAAACGCAGTAACGTACAAACATACTAATGCAAACAAGATCAAAATAATTCAGCATCTCTAAATTTAAGAATATAATTCAATAGCCCCCTGTAGTTTCTCTACTTGGTTGCGGTTCCTAAACTATCAGAGTTTTCTTCCTGATGTCAAACTGCCAAGTGCCAACGGCCATGGGGGCCTAATTTTTTGTTGTTAGGAGAAGTTCATCATATTTGTCACTACCGGGAAGGAGTTTGATCCCTTGTTTCGGCTGCTTGGTCCAACCATAAAAAATGATGACCTATTTTGTTCCACCCACTAAACAGTCTCAGAGAAAAAAAACATTTTCTTTGGGATACATATCTTATAGTTTAGGAAGAACCGATGTCGAACAGTTTTCAGCTGCAGATTTTAGAGAACTACACCAGAGTAAAAAAACTGATTGCCAATGCAGATTTCATAGAAGATATACGACAGAACTTGAAGAAGCCTAGATTTCAATTTCACCTACCAAATAATTTCTCCTCCATCACAGATTCACGGGTGCATGGGACTACAAGGAGACAACCCAAGATCTCTATAGACTACCTCATCTCCCAATCATTCAATGACTCAGGGAGGCAACATCACAAAAGATCATACCATCATCCTCAAGAAGATAGAAACCAATTGCCCCACCTCTATTTACCACAAAATGAAGAGTTGGGCAGATACAACACACCTATGTTCTACTAACCAAAACACACCACACCACAGCTAACTAAAAAAGTCTCATGCCCCAATCAAGGGTAGATTTCATAAGAGAGATAAATCTCTAAAGGGATACAAGGAGCAAAAGCTCTCGATATTCTTTAATCAATACATCAAAAAACTACATAATGAGGACTCTAGACACCTATTTATAGACCCACTAGCACAAGGAATAGACATGACATTACTACCCTTAAAATCTACTGCATCATACTCACCCTCTTAAAAAAAAACTTGTCCTCAAGTTGGACAACAAGACACAAAAACAACAAAATAACGAGAAAAAAAAAACATAAAAGCATTAATTATGCAGCCTTAGATTAGGCATGTGGCTGCATTCTTTGATCATGATCACCATTGTGCAATAACCCATCTTCAATACAAGTTTTCGCTTGTGTGCATCCCCTACGTCCATGCTTACGTGCAATGAAATCATCCATGTGCCATGCGTCTTGTGAAACAAAATATCGTTGTAGTAGCACATCACACACACTCCCAAGTCGCACCAAGAACTATCCACCTTAGCACGTTGAAAAGTCACCACGCTATATTCAAAACTTGCTTTCTTGAAGACAAAACCCAAAGGGTCAACAAGCTGTCTCAAATCATCTTTTCCCTCTTTTGGTAATCCCGAATAGAGTGTGCAAGGAAAAGGAGCCAATTCAAACACCCCTTGCACCATGTGCAACTCGGCGGGCAAATAATTGAAGCAATCATCAAGTTTTGGGTCTCCAAAATCTTCACTCATTGGTTAATCAAAAACGACTTCATCCAACTTCGGTGACACAACCAAAACATAAGGGGCTTCAACCGAAGAGAGGGATAAATCTTTAAAGGGATACAAGGAGCAAAAACTCTTAATATTCTTTAATCAATATATCGAAAAACTACATAATGAGGACTCTAGACACCTATTTATAGACCCACTAGCACAAGGACTAGAAATGACATTACTACCCTTAAAATCCACTACATCATAAGATACCACGTTACTACGTTAGATAACCAATTATACTGGTAAACTAAGCTCTTAGAAAATGGCCCAATATGTATCAAGCTATCGAACAATTTTAACCCTAGGATTGGAAAGAGAAGAAGTGCAGCATGTGCCTATCGAAGTGTTGTCCTCAAGAGAAAAGTGAAAGAGTGTTGCATTCCTTGGTGATTGAAGAAAGAAGCTAGAAGGTGAGTAAGGGGCACTACTTTTTTTACATAAAAAGAAGGGTATTTTCCGATTTTACAGCATAAGTACAGCATGTTCAGGAAGTGAACCTCCCTGAACCTCTACCACGTCGCAAACTCCTGTCAAGATGTATAACTTCCGCACCCCTGCCCCAACCCTGGTCATTTACTCCCAAACCCCACAGTATTAGTAATAGCAGGTTGATGTGGGTGCCAGATTCATCCCATTGTCATCCCTGACCGAATCTCAACCCATTCACTACCTTTTCCGAAAGGAAATCATGTTGCTTGACTTCTCCAAACTCTTGGCAACTCAGACACGAATAAAGGACAAGGATATAAAATACGAGGATAAGCTTGATAAAGTACTCTATTAAAGTCTCCTGGTATGTAGCCCCGCACAGACAAGGGACATGATACAGGCATGCCGACACTTAAATTTGCACAAAAATAGAGGACACGACACATTGGAGGACACGTTAGTGTTTTTCTACATATATTGCATGTTATATAGATGTTATAGTAAGATTAATGAAGTAAAACATCTATATAAAATGCAATATATGAAGAAAAACTGTTTTCGTAAGATTAATGAAGAAAACACCCCCAAAAAAAGGAATCTCTAGAGAAGATAGAAGTTTAGTTTATCATAAGTCATAACATACATATTCCACATTTTCACCATTGAGCCACATTCGTATTTCCACCATTATAGCTCTCACATAAATATTCCATCTTTCTAAATATATTCTCGTTGAAGCAAGAGAATGAAAGAGGCAGTAGGAGAGGAGATAGAGAGATACAAGGAAAGAAAAGGAGGGAGATTTTAGTCAAACAAGAGGAGAAAGAGACCTACCTTTCATGTTTTGGGTATGAAAAAATTTTAGTTTCTCCGCACTTAAAACTTCTGATTTTTATAATTTCAACGGATTTTGAATGATTTTATAACAGCATTTTGCCCCAAAATGTCAGGAAAGTGTCCTGAGCATTTCCATGGGGTGTCCAAGCATGTTCGAAGAGTTTTGAACTAAAAATAATGCAAAAAAATTCCAACACTTAGAAACTGAGTGTCGGACATGTGTCTAGAGCGTTTCGGGAGAGAGTTTGAGCGCGTCAAGAGTGTCCAACTGAAAATAATGCAAAAAAATTCGAACATTTTGAAATTGAGTGTCACACATGTGTCTAAAGCGTGCCCGTGTCCAGAGAGTGTCTAACGCCAGTACGTTGCCTTTGACAAAGTATCCGTGCCACATAGGCCTCATGAATTTTTTATGGTTGACGCTTTTTCAACCCTCCTAATTGCCCTGAAACTTTCAATAACAGCACCCACACGGCCTTCGCCTTGAAATCTCTCAATCACAGGATTGCATGTTTCTCAAATATAAGGCAAGCCTCAGTGCAACAGTTTACTGCTCAAACTTGATAATATACGCGCATAAAGACTCAAGTTGGTTTCTTCGAGCCAGGCCTCATAAGGCTCAAAGGCGGAGAAACCACCACCATTACCGTTTCTATGTAGAAAAAATAGAAACACACTGTACATTATCAGGGCATTCTCCCTTTACAGTCTTGAAAATGAAACACAGAATAAAAAGCTGGTGCTAAGGTTACCTGCTCGGAGCTAGCCATGGAACCATGGCATGCAAGCAGTAAAACTCTGCTTGGATCTCCCAGGAGCGGATGAGCTTGGAGCTGATCTTTTAAAGAATTTATGTCATCCCAACCAGTCATAAATACCAAAACAGCACCAGGCCTTTCCTTTTTTAAAATATGGCACAGCACGTGTTCAATAAGATTAAAGCCAATTGAATCAGGGTTCCAACAGGATAAAGACTCCCTCGTTCGTGGACCATAACCCATAAAATCAGCTGCTTCAAGTGCATCCTATTCAACATGTAAGGTTGCTTATTAACAGAATTTGCAACACAATAAGGAGAATATTACTTCATGAGATTCTTATACCTCTACAGCTGAAGCAATCTGGCTCTTCCTCTTTCTGAGAGATTGTTTCTGCATTTTCCACATCTTTTCTTGACCATAATTATCGATTTGGTTATATGAAGTTAGCCTATACCCAGTTGCTTCCAAAATGTTCTCCAAAAAATGACTTCGAACCGGGTATGTAAAGCCCTGAGAAGAGTGAAACATAGTTTATATAAGTGGTGGACATGGTTTTGAATACTAAGAATCAAAAAATAATAGAATATTCCTCTACATACTGTGAATATGCTTCCCCTTTGATCATAGTCACCAGATATTTGATTCATTAGGTGGAAAAATGCATACTAGGGGGAAAATGCCACAAGTCCAGTGGATAGATCACCACCAAAAAAAAAGGAATAAAAGCAGCCACTACATGCAAATCTAGTTTATCCCATTCGAGGTCCAGTTTGCATCTTTTTTCCTTTTCTTGTTTTCTAACATTGCAGCGCAATGAAAATTAGGTTTGAGTCTTACACTACCACCTTATTAAATGCAAAACATAAGTCTAAAACCTCCCAAAGACCGATATTGATGGAAGCCTGCAACCAATAGTGGTTGATAAGCATTATGCTTTAAGGATAGGTCAAGCAAGTCAAGCCCAAGTTCACCCAATCAACCACCGTCGAGACCAACACTATTTGGTTGACTTACCAACTCTAACCAAGAGGGCATTTTGTCATTCTTTCTTGCCAAGAAAATTAAGAAAAACAGAACATCAAATGCAATACTCTATAAGGTCATTCACTAATCAATCTAAAGAAATAGTGGGTACTTCGAGCATAACTCAGATTCTAAATTCCATCCACAATATATGCACTGCAACAGGCCTATTGTGAAATAACAAAAAAAAATACATAGAAAGGCAGATATAGATCAAAGAAACGTCGACAAGATATTTCAAGTATCAGAAACCCAGTAGCTAATAACTTTATTCCAGAAGAACATCGCAGGAAAATATAACCATTACCATAACAGATGGATTTAACATCATCCCTATAGCCCCGGTTAATTGTATGCTAAACTTACAGGAATATGGATCATAGGAGCACCACCAAAGTATGAGGAGAAAAGCTCAGCATTCAGGGTTGCACTCATCAAAATCAACCTCAATTCTGGACGACGAGGAAGGAGTTCCTTTAGAACAATAAGGAGAAAATCTGCCATAAAATTCCCTGTTTCAGCAAAAATACCCACAAAAAAAAAAAACATAATGGAAGTTCAATCAATTCCAGAATTACCTTCATTCATCCCACGTTCATGAATCTCATCAACAACAACATGAGATATCCCTTTCAAGCTTCGGTCAACAAGCAATCTCCTTAACAAAATGCCAGTGGTACAAAAGAGAAGACGAGTATCCCTCCCTTTCATTCCCTCCAACCGTACTTTATACCCAACCTTTGAAATGAAAGGAAAAACAAATGCAAAGATTATTTTAGTTCCATTTTCCAAAGGCAATGTAACTACTCAGAGGCGCAAGGCAATGCATCAAGAATTCAATAAGCTGAGGCAGAAACATACAGATTCTCCAAGATTTTCACCTCGCTCTGCAGCAACTCTTTCGGCAACTGACATAGCAGATATTCGTCTGGGTTGAGTACAAATAATACTACAGGAAGCTCCACGACCGTCTTCAATTTCAGACTCCAAGATATATTGAGGAAGTTGTGTGGTCTTACCGCATCCTGTTTCACCCGACACAACCACCACCTGCAAATTCATTACGACAAAAAAAATAGAGATGAAAACCGCATGTACTATGGCCAGATTCTCAAATAACAGCCACTTCATAGGGTTATCAAGAAGATCTGCTTGAGCATAACTTTATCTCCACATTACGCAATAGCCAACATCGGAGCAGCATAAATATTGAAAAAACGACTTGGGTGATTTTTTGAAAAAAAAAATGCAGAACACCGCCTGAGAGATACTAGAATCTATACTTCTATAATTTCCCGATGACGTAACGGAAATTAGCTATTTACAATTGCTAAGGCCACAACTCCATCGTTAAGATATTCACATAGCAAATGCTTTCTAAAGAATTCAAAACAATTGCAGAAGGTTGTTTTAGAGAATGACGTCTTCATCATTGAAATGATTGTAAACATATTTAGGGTGAATACTTTGCATAAAAAAAATGCACAAGGAAAAGCATTGAACACGCTTTGAAGTGTCCATGTTTTTGGGGCATCACAGAATAGAAACTAAAACAAGATACGTGAAGTTAAGAACCATCAATCTCTAGAACAATGAGATATTTGCCAGCACACAAAGACACTTGCCCAAGGGCCAAATACAACCACATCGATTGCGAACTAAAATAATGCTTGCTATAACATGAAGATCCTGCAGATATAATAATACAGGATTAAATAAATACAAATAAGTTCAATTACAGATTAAGAGGCTACAATTGCGCAATTAAAGTTTTAAGAAGGCCTGCCACCACAATTCCTCATGTTAGACTCCAAAGATATAAATGAAGAAAGCTTCAAATTAGCAAGCAAAATGAGATCGACAAATAAGCAAGTACCTGATTTTGTGTAATGAAGTTTAATAATGCATCTTTCTCTTTATACGCTGGGAGACTTCTTCGAAATTCTAGCATCTTTTGGCCTTCTGGAGATTCCTATAAAATAGTAATTTGTCAAAATTACATCTGGAGGCAGTTTCTTTAACATATAAAAGTGAAGGCATGGAATGTAACGCATTGAAATCATTCAAGAGGTAATTGTGATACGGGAAAATCCACCCCCATGGACCAGATAACTGAACATATGAAAATCAACATAACTTAAGCTTCCAATACTACAAAGATTATTGGGATTCTGCTTAAATTTCAAATTTCAGGGAAAGAAAATGGTAGTCTGTATACAATAAAAGGTTACCAAATTCGACAGCATACCAAAATTAGAACTGTAATTCATCAGAACATTATTTTGTGATTTATCAACCATAGATCACAAAATGCTGCTCTCTCTAGGCAAAGAACGAAGTAATAAAGCACTAGGAGGAAGTACCAAGATGAGTGCAAACGTATGCATATAAGCTAAATGACATACTCGACCCAACAATGTTTAGGGTTGAGTTGGTCGACAACATGGACTTGTTACCTCAAGTGATCTCTGTTTAAAAACGTACTGACTAGAAACTTCTTAGGAGGCAAAGCATAGGAAAGAGGAAAAGGGAATTTCTAGAACTCACATAGAGCACCCTCGCGGCTTTATATAAAATGAGTGCAGTTCCTATTGGAAAAATAAGAGTGTCAAGAATTTTTTTTTTTTTTTTTTTGGGTAAATTAACTTGAAATTAAAAGGGGTTAAGCGAATGTACAACCTACAAGGGGCATACCCTAGGGAGGACAAAATGAAAAAAAAGAGAGAAAAGAACAATGCGTGGTTCCGGCACAACCCGCCAGGGTGGAAAAATAAGGAGTACTGGCACATCCTGCCAGCATAGGTGTAAATAAGCAAAAATGCAATAAGCATAGCAAATAGCTGTTTTAATGTCGTGAACAACCCGCAAGGCTAGGGTAAAATCAAAAGCATGCACATAATTGGATAACATGTAGTGGGTCCAAGAAGCCCCCACTGTATGGAATGTGATTTAGCCCATGCTCACGTCCCATTAGCCTAGCTATCCCAAAGGAAAGAGAGGCATCAAGGACATGAGCATGGGCATTGCGGAAGAATCATATCTAAGTGGTGATAGTGTCAAATGCGTCACCTAAGTGAGGGAAATACCAAGAGAGATGAATATACCGCTACGCATATAACACAGTCCCGGTTGCGCAGAGGTGGAAGGAACCTCTAGCTTCGTGAATAGTCAAAATGAGGCAAGACAGCCCCAGAGAGAACTCCGGCTCGAAGTAAGTCTAGGCCAACACGTGCAAACACACCTCCAGACAGACCCGCCATCGGCCTCGTGCCCTCGTCACATCCAACTAAAACTGCTGAAACAACAGACAGCCCCTGAACTAAAGAATCACATATACACCAGAACACATCAACTCATATGCTTAAGATCCGCCCGACCTCAACTATGGTAGCAACAACAGAAAACTCGGCGCCAAGGGTATGAGTCTCTAGTAGAACACCGGCAAACAATAAGCCTGAGGGAACTCCCCATAATAACCCTACGCTGAACATAAGCCTAGCCCACCCGAATCTGCAAACACCCTCATCCAAGCTCCACAGTCGTCATAATCACCCATAAGCGATAGAGCAAGAACATGAAAGTAAAAGAATAGCCTGTGGTGTTATCAAACAATCAAGGATAGGGCTAGGGATAGGTGAGCTCCCCAACCAAGCTGAAGATCATGATTGACAGAGCCAGCCCCAAGGAATAATCCCCAGATCGGAGAAAACCAGGTCACCACTATGCAGAACACATCTAATGGTAATCTCCGCCGTCGGGCCTTGTACACACACAATCAACCAAACGGTGCAGCTATCCTAATCCATAAATCCCCACACACGGTAAAGTAAAGGAATGACCTCCACAGTGAATACAGAACATGCACAAAGAACTCAGGACCAAAGGTGGATGAGGCCTCCAGACCATCAAAGTCTAGGGTCAGCTCCAAAGTAAACTTCGTCCCCTTCGAAGAACCTCGGATCATAGAACTCAAGCCATCAACCTAAGTAACTACGCCATCAGACCCCAAGTCAATCTCTACCAAACGCCGCAAAACAGTGTCAAGGATTTCAGGGTCTCCCTTTTTGGAACCCTAACTCTACAATTTTACTTCTCCCTTCTAGAAACCCTAATGCTACAATTATTCCCATCAAAATCCTGACACAAATCTAGCACAGGCTAGCCAAAGTTTCCTCAAATTGCACTACATAAATCTTCGTCGATTGTCAAACTACCATAGCCTTCTTTTGGGGGCTAGAGGCTAGCTAAACAAAAATTAGGACAATAAGCAAAAAGTATGGAAAGTCTAAACCAAACCAAAATTTAAAAAAGCCTTCACTTTGTTCACTTCACATTTCCAAAAAAAAATTCAAAAATATTCTTTTCCCATCTCTCAACTCTCCAATCATTAATCATATTTCTCTCTCTACTCATACCCCATTATTCAATCATTATTCTCAGTTCTCTCTCTATCTCTCTCCAATTATTACACCTCTCTCTAATTATTACTTTTTCCAAAAACTCATCCAAACACTATCTCAAAAATATTTCTCAAAATATTCTTCTCAAAACTCTCAACCAAACACAGCAAGGTCTTTCTTATTTCTGTTTTTTTTTTTTTTTTTTGCCTTTTGTTTCAGAAACTGGCTCTTTACTTCCTACACAACGGAAATTAGTACTCCTCCCTCCCTTTCTCTTCAAATGGGTACAGAATCAACTTCATTACAAACATAGAAAAAGAGCCCCATAAAAATGCTCATAATTCGGAGGAAATTATAGGCTACACATGTAATGTTTAAGTTCATTTCGATGACATTGGAACTATTTGGTAACGGGTCTAATATGCATCTGCTCGTTGACAAATATTTCATACAAGAAATAAGAATCCACAGATTAAGATCAGAACTGCCCATGTACATTGGAGTTACAAAATGCACAATTCATCCCTCTGTTCCTGCTTTTGAAAACATGCATGCAGTCTTGGTAGCGAGGACGAAAAACATGCATCCCAAGCAGGCACTGTGGGTGGACCGAATTTGCGATGACATAACCAGGTCAGACGACTGCTAAGAGTCCAGTGAATCATCGCTAGGACTCGGACCAAGCTCACTGTCATCATCTAGCTGAGAAAATACTGTTTCCGGGAAGAATTCTTCTTGAGGAAACATATTGTGAAATAGCTGTCACATGATATCACAAGCATCAAATTCAAAAGCGTCAAATACTGAGTACATCCATGCGGAATTAAGAAAGTTCTAAGTTCCCGATACGTAAAGATTACAATACGACCTCTCTGTAAAATGGGAGCGCGAAAAAAAAAATTATAAAAAGCCACAAATGGTATAAGAGAAGAAGCCCTGTAAAAAGAGTTTGTGCAAAGTTGAAAAAAATACCTCCTTAGTTGAATCAAGAAGATCATTGTAGTTGAGACTCCCATCAGGCATAGGTGTAAAACAGAAAGGGTCAAATGAACCCTGAAACCAAAAAAGGGAACTTTCAAAATTGCACTGAGTTCAACAATGCCAACATAATCATCCACCGTTAATAGAATCTCCCATCTGGCATAGGTGTAAAACAGAAAGGGTCGAACGAACCCTGAAACCAAAAAAGGGAACTTTCAAAATTGCACTGAGTTCAACAATGCCAACATAATCATCCACCGTTAATAGAATCTCCCAACAAATAACAATGGAATTTGATGCTTCAGCAAAAAAAAACCTTCAAAATTAAATTTTTGGAAGCACAATGTAAACCCTAGGACCCCTTAATTACCATGGTTGTCACATTGTAGTATTGATCACTAATTGGTCAATAAATTGCTTCCAACCATCCTCAGAAAAGCTCCCTCACCAATTCAATACCCTGAATAAGACCTAAAGTAGGTATAGGTTGTCAGCTGCCTAAAGTCAAATCCTGAAGTGTCTGGCTTTGAAAGACACTCCCAGAGTCCCAATGAAAAAACCCTAAAAAAAAAAAGAGCCCACCTTAAGCCCCAATTCTTAACAAGGATGGCACCTCCATCCACACATTGACTGGACTTGACTCATATCCCCAATTCATATTAAGGCCAAAACTTCCTATCTGCATAGAACATGCCTTCACTAATACAAAAAGTCCCACAACATCTCCATCCCAGCTTTCAGCAGGAACCGGTTAAAAACCTCCACACTCAAAACTGAGAAGAAATGGATGAGTGACTGTCAACCTCCATAGGATGTTGCATTCTGGTTTTGTAGTTATATTAACGCTTCCGCATTTTGCTAAATCTTTTGATAGAAATCGAAATCCTTTTTCTATTGGTGATATATTCTTATCATTATAACTAATGGGATGGTTGTGCCCTATGGATATGATTTGGGACTTAATTGGCCTTGGTTGATTTGATAAAAAAAGAAGGGATAATTTGATGGCCGGTGACATTATTTTATTTTAGGCTGCGTGTTTCAAGAGTTGAGGCCTCGTGGTTCACGACCGGTCACTTCTCATTTTGGGGTGTGACAATTGTGGTATCAGAGCCTAAGTTTAAATTTTTAAAAAAATAAAAAAATAAAAAAATAAAAGTTTTTGCATTCATATTGCATCATGTCATTTAGTGGAGGTCCTAATCCCCAGTATACTTGTCTAAGCGAGCGTATGTGTTCTTAGATTTTCCTATTTGGAATATCCTTTAACTTTACAGATTATTGTTTCGCTCCAATGGTTCCTATTCTCTATGTTTTGATTAAGGGTTTAGGACTGTTTTGTTTGAAGATGAATGTCACACCCCAAAATGGGCAATGACCGGCTGTGTGCCACGGGGCAAACCCATGGAACACGAAGCCTAAAAATAAAATAAACCATAAAAACTAAATAACCATTCTTTATTGTCTCAGCATCAACATGGGGAGCAACTGTCCCATGAACCCAACAATAAAATTTTCCACCAATGATAACAAAAAGCAATTTATCAAAAAGGTTTAACAAAGAGCGGAAGCGAATAAATAAAATACTAAAACTAGGATGCAATATCCTATGGAGGTCGACACAAAGAATTCCCCAAGATGCCGCCAGAGTCCTCACCTATTGACTCGATTTTCCTGAAAATGGTGTTGGAATAAATCCGTTAGCTGACAAGCTCAGTGAATGGCAAATCATGTATAATAAATAAAGTTCTAAAGAAGGGATAAAATATTTTATCATGTAAATATAATTTGGCATGCGAGGTGTATAGCAAAAAAATAAATCCTTTTACCAATAATTAACAAGCCTCAATGGTGATCACAATACGATATTCAACAACAATGGGGAACCACAACCAATACCAAATAGTACCAAGTGCCAATGAACAAAAATCTCAGAATTGGATCCAATATCGAAACTTAGAGTCACCACGAGTAGGCAGCCCGTGGAACTTTTCCCTAAGAACGATCCGGCGAAAATCAGCCGTTGAGCATTAGGGTCACCGGCCAAAACACGGTCTCTTCCCTAATGGCCAGAGTCACCCGCACACAGAGGATTAATTTCCCTGGACTTTCAATAATAAATGTTCCCATCAATATCCACCAAGTTCTCACCAAAAAGAACTTTTTTTTTTTTATCGCATGCCAATTAAAAGATCAAACATAAACAATTCATGTTTTCAATAATTAAATGGTAATTTTCCCAAAAGAATAATTTAACGGACATGGCGAGTTCGAAAATACGTAACATGTTTAACCACTCACCTGGGTCCGAAAATAATGCAACTCGGACACGCCAAAAAGAGACTAACCTGTACAAAATAAAAGAAACACGATATAACCAACTATGCGGATAATATAACACTGATTTTATAACTTAAGCTAGAATATCTTTATACCTAAAGAACCCGATTTGCCAAATCCTGCGTTGCTACATCAACCACTTAAAACCAAACCATGTTTAAGCCTAATTCTAATTACTTACCACCACATCAGTAGGCTATTCCATTTCCTTTCTTCTTTGTTTGTTTTCGTACAACACACTTGGCTCAAAAACAAAACATATATATGTGCTGCCATTAATGCTAACTCCAAAAAAAGCACTAGCCTTCATGTCTCCCAAAATAATAATAAATTTTTACTCCCATGGACTACAACTACCTGGACCAAAATAGCGCCATCCATAGTTCAACGTGGACACCTCTATAACATGCGCATTAGATACCGCACAAAACCCAACTTCAGCTCTGTTAACACTGTACTCGGTTCTCACTCTTCCACCGAACAAACCCCACAACATCTCCAATGATTTCTCACGAACAAGTTAAATACCCAAAGGCACAAGGTGTAACCAAAGAACTTGATACTCTCTCTCAATAAACTGTTCAAAATTAATAAAACAATGAAGGTTAATGAGATACTTACCGCCACAGAGATCGAGAAGAAGAGTAGAAGAACACCTCAAAGAAAAACCCCTTTTTCACGGCTCCTGTTCTCTCCCAACACCTCCTCTCAATATTCTCTCAAAATATAACCCTAGCCCACAATATACGACTCCTTAGATGAGTAACTTATTAAAACTGCCAACTAACTAAAAAATTCCTATATTATAGCTAACTAACTAATTAGAATATTTAAATAACAAACACATCTTTAATAAAAGAAAAGGCCCAATAAATATAATCTGTGTACTAATACTAGGCTTAGACCTTCAAGCGGTAACGGTGTCACTAATACCCACAAAAATAATTAATTAGGATCAAGCCACAATACCCAATCATAAACGACGACAAAATTCTTAAATAAATAAATGGTAGGGCGTAACACAATCACTTCAAAACACGGGATGATTTTTTATTGAACCCTCACCTCTCACACGAAGAAGGAATTCCAGGCGCAATTCTCCAACGTCATCAAGAAGCAATGCTTTGACCAAAAAATAAATAAATAAATAAAAATGAAGCATGCTAGGTCGAAAACCCGAAAGGGCGGCCTAGGCAAAAGTTGAGGCAAAGCTCGCTGGATCAAAACTTTGAAGTACGATCCAGGCAAAAGTTAGAGCATATACATATTCTTTCTATCAAGTTGTGCATTTCAAAATGAAGAAAGGCATTCTTTGTTTCCATTCCCCAGATAAATATATCCCTTGATAGCCCTTTTTGAGCCTGAATTATCCTCTTTGAAAAAGAACCCAGCTAGACAGCTATCCCCCACACTGGGGCGAATTAAGAGAAATGAAAGTGCCAAGTTATCAGCAAGATGTCAAGATGAAAGTGCCGAGCACATGATCGTCAGAGAAATGTCAAATTTTCAAAAGTACCAAATGCATGGTTGCCAGTGGCACGTCAGAATGGAAAATGTCAAGTTCAGGGGCACAACCAATGTGAAGCACTGAAAAAGAAGAAAGAAAGAGAGTGCCTATCAAAAGCCAAAATGGGGCACGAAGGAAAACATTGAAGAAAACAGAAAGGGCACGGAAAAAAGAGTTCAAGATAGCTGCTAGCTCTAAAACCCAGAAAGAATGAAAATTTTTGAGCCTTTATCCTTCTTTGTTAAACCCCAAAGCCTTGGCCCCGTTATAACCTAAATAAAGTCCTTTCAGATTGAAAAACACAGCTTGATAGCAAGGATCCAGTGGGAACAATATCATCTCCCTTGGAGATCAAAAGTCAAAGCACCAGCATCCGTCAGAAATAAAAGTCCAAACCGGGGCATCTCAATGGAAAATCAATGTGTCAGCATCTCGGGGGCAAGAGTTCACAATAAGAAATCTTGTGTTTTTGATAAAAACAATCGATTTGAATGAACATCCTTTGATGGGGTGAAACAATTTCAAAACCCAAAATACTCAAGTTCATGACGGTTTCGAACATCAATTGTGTGGCACGTTTTGCCACTTCCCAAATTCTCGAGTCAACATAGTTTTGTCAGAGTCCATTCCTTTGTCACAAGGTCAATCTAGTAACAGAATAACCCGCGTCTACCAAATTCATGAGTAGTCATTCTCCGCCCAAACCAGGGGCATCTTTGTAAAGTCATTCGTATCGTCTGGGCCTTGTCCAAATTCACACAAGGTCTTTTGTCCAGTCAACCCTTGACGGTCTTGATATTCTTAAACTCGTGGAAGACGATGTCAATGTATGGAAGAGTCTATTTTTGGATAAACAAGTCAATAGGTTCATAATTGAAGCTTGTCATCTATTGGGACACATTTGTCCAAGACTGGGGCACGTCAACTCAACGCCATCTATTGGTAGAAGCACATACACCTGAGTTCAAGATTTGGGGCAGAAATGCCAAAAAGCTCAAGCCTCACAAGAAGCCAGAAAACCCGAAAGCTCAAGCTCACTGATCAAGTGTAACTTCAAATCTAGACCCTATCCAAAAGGAAAGATAGTAAAGCAAAAAGAGACACCCTGTTGCGCCACCTACTTTCAAAAAAAAAAAGGAATGTTGTCATTGTGTCATCAAATGTGAAAACCTGAGTCTCACACAAGAGTCCTCATGAGCAATTTTTCAATCAATTGTCCTTCGGGACAAGTTTTTTTTCAATCGTCCTTTCGGAATAGTTTTTCAATTAATCGTCCTTCGGGACAATTTTTCAACCAGTCATCCTTCGGGATAGTTTTTCATTCTATCGTCCTTTGGGACAATTTTTCAATCAATCATCCTGCGAGACAGTTTTTTTTTACTCCACCGTCCCTCGGGACATGTTTTCAATCAACCGACCTTCAGGAAATGTTTTCAATCAACTGTATGTCTTGCAGAACATGTTTTCAATCAATTGTCACTCGAAACATGTTTGCAGCTAACCGTCATTCGGGACATATTTTCAATCAACCACTCGTCCTTCGGGACATGTTTTCAATTAAGTGTCTCTTGAGACATGTCTTCAATCAACCATCCCTCAAGATGTGCTTTCAATCACCGTCACTCATTGCAATTTTTCAAACAACGTTTTTCAATCCACTGACCTCAGCGATAGTTTTTCAAATTTTCAATCAACTTCAATCAATTTCAACCAATTTCAATCAATTTCAACCAATTTCAATCAATTTCAACCAATTTCAATCAATTTTCAATTTCAATCAACTTCAATCAAAATTCAATTGCAAGACTAGAAATGGTCAGCTTTTCAATCAACCGTCCTTTGGGTCATTCTTTGGGTCAAGCATTCTTTGGAACAATTTTTCAATCAATTGTCCTCCAGGGACAACTTTTCAATCAAATCAATTTTAAGGTCAGTTTCTCAAATCAATCTGCCTTCTGAAACAAAATTTTCAATCCAATCTCTAAACTCAATTTCAACAACTCAAGTCAATCAAACCACGAGACCTCGCTGGTCTTGCGCACACAATTTTTCACGAGACCTCGCTGGTCTCGCATGAACCCTTTTGGGGACCTCTCTGGTATCGCACGAACCCTTTTGGAGACCTTACTGGTCTCGCTCAAATCATGTTTTCTTTGGGACCTCACTGGTCTCGCTCGAATCACTTGTCACTGTTCACGGAGCCTCACTCGCTGGTTTCGCTCACAACACATTGTCTCACTGAAAAACAAGGTAGCAATCCTCACAATCCGATCAAGGTTTGTTTTCTACAACTCATATAGTTGCATGATCCATCATTTTTCATATGCATTTAGCCCCGACGAACTACGTTAGTTTGATCCTTACAATGAGGTACGTAGGCAGCTCTTACGAGCGCGACCACATGCATCACATTTTACTTGTTTGTTTTCGTAACGAGGATGTCCACATCAAGGGGTGTCTTCTATCTTTGACGCGACTTCCGTCACACAATGATTGTAAGCCTCGTCAAAGAGGGGCAACTGTAGAGACCCCAAAATGAGACTCTCGTACACATTTTAATCCCCAATGATGAAAAGGAATGCCCGGGAGACCTCTCGGATTGAAACTCTTCAAGTCAACTCAGTCAATAGTACCGTTCGGTACTCATCTCTCACGCACGGCACAACCCCAGTCACGTACAACATTCTTTTGAAATTTGGCGGTGGAAGTGTGCCGTACGGCACAGTTGGTGTACCGCACGGCACAGTCGCAGTGCCGCACGGCACAGTGTCAGCAGCCTTGGTCACCAAGTTTTCTTGATCCCCAAGTTTTCTTGATCCCAAAGTATTTTGACGGCCAAGTATTTTTCTTTTCGTTTAGGCCAAGTATACTTGGTCCCTAAGCAGATTTTTGCCCTATATAAACACCTCCCCACTTCACTTTCAAGGAGAACAAGCCTCTCCCTCTCCATTATAATGAAAAATTGTGAGAAAACCATGAATCTCTAAGTTCTTTCAAACAAACATTCCTTTAGTCATAAACCTCCTTCATCCTTACCTATAATTCCCAGAAATTGATCTCATTCTCTCTTCCAAAGCAAAACCCAACCCAAAGTTCAATCCCCTGTTTTCGGTCCAAAGCCGTGAGGTCCATATTCAAAGCTTGTTCGAGTTCCAATCTTCAATCATCATACTCATGTTGCTAGAGTGAAGTTGAGGTTCAAAGAAGATCCAAATCGTGCCCAAGGAGTTCCAGAAGTATTTTAATCCAAGAGTTCAAAGCCAAAGGTATAATCTCGTTTCGCCAAATTTTTTAGTTTGGTATCCTGAGGGGAGGGATGCCGAGTGCGGGATGATGATCAATATTGTCTCCGCATTCGGTACGCCCATGTTATAGTAAAAACCGTTTAGTTTATAAACCTCCCGGTTGCGTCGTACGGTGAAAATTTCGCCTTGTACGGAGTAATTTTGTGAGGAGGAACATCTCCTATTTAAACATATCATTTTCCCATTCAAAATAGTTTATTTTTAACCAAGTTTCATGTCTCATATGTGTTGCCATCTTAGCATATCGGAAAATCGAAGTTTGAACTGTTTGTGGAGAAAATAGTGCCGCACGACACTCTTCCAGTGCCGCACGGTACACTTGGAGTGTTGTACGGTACTCTTTTAAAAATTTGACCGTTGGAACAATGAACAGTGCCGCACGACACACTTTTTGCAAAATTTGAAATTTTAATCAGTGCCTTGCATGAACGGTTTGGACCTTTGATTTCTGTATGTTAGTTGCTTGTTTTTCATTATTATCATCTGCTTTACTTGATAAATTGTTTATTTGAATAAAGTTCGGCATTAAAATGTTTTCTAAAAATCCCACAAATATTTAGTAAAGACCGATTTTTAATCGGGCGAGCGGGGTGCATTAAAACCCTTCCCCGCTCGTAACCTGGCTCCCGAATCCAAAACGAATCTCTGGTTTCCAAATCGTTTTCTAAATCATTTTCTCAATCCTTTTCAAAACGGTTTCTCGGGTCCTAAACCATTTTCCAAAAACCCGGGTGGCGACTCTATTTTCAAAGCATCATTTCCAAACCAACAGACAAACCAGCGTGGAGGTCGACCGTCCACAGCATTAAAGTATGTTTATAGCTGAAAATTTGGGATATATAAGATCATAATGTGGCCATTGTGATCTATATAGTGTGTGACTAGTTAAATGGTGTGATTAAGCGCATGTGTTGTTATATTATAAAGTTTAATCCTTTGATTGTAGGTAATCATGCCATTTTCTAAGGCAAACGCTCGGAGAGTTGAACTAAAGTCACGACGGTTGTCAGAAAATGAAGAACATGTACCCGATGAGGCCGGCCCTTCAGAAAATGCCGTAGAATTGGACCCCGACGGTCGTCCACACAAACGTCCACGAAATTCTGAACCCGATGAGGAGTCTTCCGATGAGGACTATAATGACAATGATTTTCCTATTTTTATGTGAGTACATAAACAAAATTTAACTCCCATATGATAATGGATAATTAGTATTGCATATTTGTAATTCCCGACTTTTGATTTAATGCAGGAAGGATTTTGGATGGGGTGTCAAGCAAGCCATGGGGGAACTAGAATATATGAAGCTCTTCCCCTGTCCGGAAGTGGTAATCATGATATTTATTTTGTAATCTTCACATTAGTCTTGTGTAGCATTTATTTGTACTTTAGGTAACTCACTTTTTCTCCTTTGTCTAAATAGTTGATGTACAGGGCTCGGGAAGTTTGGCAAGATAAAGTACCGAATTGGAAAAAAATTATGGCAAAAGGGTAGCCGAAGAGCGCAAGAAACTTCCCCCTCGTCCAAGGAAGATGAAGACGGACAGTAAACAAGTGCAGGTACGAAAACATGTCAACTCTTTCATACGTGTTTTGTAGTCCCCTATTGTCGTGATTGCTGACACTGCTTTATTTTTTATTCTTATAGACAAAGTTTAGGACTCGTTGTTCTCCAAAACAAGTTGTGGAGTTGAATTCCCAATTGACGCAATCACAAAGGAAATCATTGAAAAAGTGTAATCCATTCCATAACCTTTTATTGTTGAAATGTGCAACTCTGCATAGAGATTTTATCATGAAGTTGGCCGACCGCTTTAATCCCGACAACCGAACCTTGGAATTTAAAAATGGTCGTGTGTGCCCTATAACGGAGGAAGATGTCGCGAGGGTTTCGGGATTGCCGATTGGAGATATACTCATGCCGATTGTGTGCGAAGGCATGCACAGAGACAAGATGAATGACTATTTTAAGGAATTTAAAGGAATAAAATTGAGCGTGTTGCGAGATGTAGTGTTGAAGAAGAAATGTGATGACAAATTCCAAAGGGCATACATGTTGTTTGGTTTGGGATGTTTCTTGTGTCCCACGCAAAAGGATGTTGTTGGTAGTCGGTTGTTTCCGGGTGTGGTCACAGACGAAATGGAGAAGATAAGAGGTACAATAGGCCTGAATTTGTCCTCAATTGGTTGGTAGAAGAAATAAGAAATTATAAGATAAGAGCATCGAAAGGCCCTTCTTCCAGTGCCCAAGGTGTTGGCGGAGCTTTGTTTATATTGATGGTGTGTAAATTTTTTTCGTTCTTTAATTATTTGTAAGTTTATTGATTTCAATATTTTGTCGTGAAAGATAATGTCATTTATACTCACTATGCAGATAATATACTTTCATCATTTTCCGATGAATGTTGAGATTGGCAGCGAAGAAAGTGACCTTCCCATTGCCTTATGGACGAAGGAGTTGATTGATGACCGAATAAGTGTTGAGCCGGAGGACAAACCTACGAAGGAGTCTGTGTACTCTCAGTTCCCCCCCCCCCCCCCCCATAACATGAAGAAAGAGGTGATGTGTCTCTGAATTGGTGTATCGATTGTAACTATTGATTCTTCCCATAAAGTGCGATTTTCTTTTCCATCACTGTTTTTTACTTCAAATAATGTACCATTTATAGGCGCCTATTAAAGCATACCATGATGAGATACATGCTTTCTTAAAACGTTTAAAGAACTTGCGTAAATGGGATGATGACTTATCTATGCTGCGGGATGTTGAAGTTCGGATCCCTGACGGTTGTGAGAGATTGTTTTGCAAGGAAGATGGTCCCTCCGTTCATAATCAGGTATGGTACAAAAACATCCCCCATAGTAAATATAAAGTCTTAACTTACTGTGAATAATACCCTCACTCCTTATGCATTTACTTATGTATCTGGTATTTTGTAGGCCCCTAACGAACCCGATGTCTTCGATGACAACTACCAAAGTCCCTGTGATAAAGATGTCAGTCCCAAAGAAGGTCAACTTGATGAAACGGCGGTATGTTACAAACTTATATAGTTTTATTGTCCTAATTCCTTTCACATTGGTTTAGAACTGCCCCTTAAAAAGATTACAGAATGACCTTAAAATCTGGTTCTGCAGTACCATTTGTTGTCAGAATTACCTTTCAGAATGTTCAGTGAGTTGATTTTGATTTGCAGGAAATGCCATTTAACGACGGAGGAGAAAAAGGTGATAAAGAAGTCACCCCTATACAAGGCCATGTTGAAGCACAAACTCCGGGTGAAAAACAAGTGAAATGTTACCGTAGACGTGGAAAGGGGGATGCGTCTACTGAGCCTACAGGGAGACGAGGGTTTCGGGAAACGAGACAGAGTAAATCAACTGCAGCTCCTTACCTTGCAGCCCCACCCTTCAAAGTACAAAAGATGACACATGAGCAGAAGAAGATTATGGACTTTCTAATTTGCCAGCCGAAGCAAGACGGACCTACTAGTGCCGAGTAAGGACTCCACCTTTATGCTTGTTATTGAGGTTAACTAGTTACTTAAAAAAAGTCAATGACAAATCTTCGTAACAACTTATTTGATGTAGTGTGACATGTATAAAAATTGTGGGTGCAAAATGGCCGCTGACTTTCAACGATGTGCACCGCTCGTTCAGGCCAAGGGGCCTTGTGTCAAAGCTTGTAAGTTACTGAATTCTCATTAAAATTTGGAATTATTAATGGTTCAATTATGCATAATGAAACCATTCCAACCACCAACAGGTTATCCATACTGTAAGGGACTTGATCATGATGGATGAACTTCAGCAGAAGGAAGAAGGAAAGTTGCATCCGAAGCGCCACATTTTCCATCCTGATTTCGTGGTACGTTGTTTGGTCCGTACTTGCAACATAACATGCAACCTGGCCTACAGGGAGAAAACATAATTTGTCTTATTTTCAACTTGAGTTGTAGATAAATCTTGGTAAGGCCACTAATTCGAAGTTTAATGCGTATATGAGGGATGCATGTGATGTGAATAAAGTTCATTATGACGTACGAAAATGCAGCACGGTACGTTACTTCGGCCTCACATTTCAGCTTGTCCATTTTAGTATTTGGAAAATCTTGTCCTACTGACTCATAATTTCCTCGATGGATAATATTGCAGCTTATTCTACCTGTACTTTTCGGAGATGGTGAGACTGGTCACTGGTTTTGTGTAGCGATAAACCTTGTTGATTTGCGGGTAGAGGTTTTGGACTCTATGCAGCCAGCTGACCTAACAGATCGTACATCCACAGTCGAGAGAATTGTAATATAACCCCCCATCCATAAACCTTATTTGAATATTATCTTTTCATTTCTGTACCATTTACTACATAATCTTTGTCTATCTCTTAACTTGTTGCCTTTAATGGTTGTAGTGGAATAACTTGTTCGCACTACTCAACCATGGTCAAGGGGTGGCAAGGCATACTGCGGAGGAGTTTGAAATTGTATATCCAAAGGTTCCACAGCAAGACAATGGGTGAGTGAACATTACAAGAATCCGAAACCATACCTGTCCGAAATCCGTATCTAATTTGCTTATTGAATTATATGTTTTTTTTTTTTACATGGTTAGCCATGACTGTGGCATTTATCTCATCAAATTCATGGAGTTCTGGAAGGGACGAATGGTCTCTGCAGAATTGGAGAGTGATAATATGAATAATATTAGGAGAAGGGTATTATATGCACTCTTTATGGATGAGAGGAATCAACAACGGGACTCCGTACTAGCTGCAATTAACAAGTAATATGGACTCAGAGGTAATCTGCAACTATATCTAAATTTCTTATTTGGATATATTTTTTCTTGTATCCTTTCTTGCTATGAGCCATGCAATAGATGTATCCTTGCTTGTATCCTTTGGATATATTAACAAGTAATATTTCTTGCTTGTATCCTTAGGCAATTCCTCTTCTGATGCACTGTATGGGGTATACATACTTCTACATGAGAGTTGTATCTGGCTTCACATATGCTTCTAAGTAATCCTCTTTTGGTGAAATTGTTGTGTATTTAGCATAGAACCTGTATGGAGTATAGGTACTTGTAGATGAGAGTCGTATCCGGGTTCACTTATGCTTCTAAATAATCTCCTTTTCGTGCAATTCTTGGGTATTTAACATAGAATGCCCTCTAGGTTAAGGCCATAAGTTATAAAGTAAAGGTCATGTCTTATGTTGACATACTGAATGAGAATCTGTTATAAAGTTAAGGCCTTGTCTTACAGGTGTCATATATTGGAATCTGGGATTTCTCCATTCGGGCATGTTCAGGAAATGTTGCGCAGGAATCTTACCTTACCATCGATTGAAAGCAGGTTGATAACATGTTTCTTCTCTACCTTGTTTTGGGAGTGAATTCAGCTGCACTCTGAATCATTTTGAGTACTCGTTAATTTCTGTTAGCGAGTCTAACCTTTCAAGCAATGTGTGCATAAACGAACTGCCGTTTGATATCGGCACTCTTGATGTATGCAGTATGAGTTTGTTGCCATTACTCTCAATCCCTAGTATGAGTTTGTAATCAGACAAATACTTGCCTTGTTTTGGTTGAAGAACTATTTTTAATTCAAGTGTTTGTCATGTGCTTGGTTGCCTTTGGGTTAAAATATATCTGGTTCATGTTGGATAGCTTGCAGAATCATTATTAGTACATGCGGCTTCTGTCACAAAGATTGTTTTGATTACTTGGTTGTGGTGATTGTAAAAAGCTGCAACTGTGATCCGTTCATTGGTTGTGTGGATTTTAAGTATGCCTATTGGCTACATTGAGCTGCCAGTTACTCTGTGCAATGGGCAACGTTTTTATTAGCCCAAGGCATTCATAAGTTGCCATTTATACTTGCTGTTGATATAGAATTTTTTTTGGGCTTGTTTCCCCTTTTGACTTTCGGCAAAGCATTTAGTAAACCTAGTTTTCTCACAAGTTAATTGGGGCTTCCCAAATTTTGACAATGCCGTAAAAATAAATAACCCTAAAAAATTTAGTAGAGTATTTCAAATCAAGTCGTTTATGATAAATTTTTTTCTGATTTCTCGCGTCGACCCATAGAAAACATGATTTAAACACACACACACACACCCACCCACCAATCTTCTCTACAACAACTACTGTTGATCTTCCCACAGTAGGTCTCTCTGTCTCTCTTTCTCTCAAGTCACGAAAGCAAACGTAGAACCAAAGCTCCCAACAGGCGCACTCAAAACTGAACGACAAATCTCCGACCGATGCAGCTTTGGCTTTGATCTTTCTTCAATACCTTAAAAATCTAAGTAACACCAACTTCAATATCCGAATGATAACATATGTGGGACTACCCTTTTTAGTTTCCATAGACGGTTTCAATGTTTGCACTGGTGATATTTAAGTAGGAGATTTTTCCTGGTCGCCACAACACAATCTCTCTTAGTACGATGCAGACACCGGCCTTAAGCATCCCGTCGTACACTTGTGCTGCCTTCTCACTCACAGTCCCCCGAATCGATCATGTGGGATCCTGGTTTAAAAATCAATCAAACAAGACAAAATTATAGTTCGGTTCGTCCAAATGATGTGAACAAAAACTTACTCACCTTCAACTCAAGCATAGCTCCCCGTACTGCGTCGTGCACACATGATTTTACCAACGCAACAACCTGAACAACAATAACAACGTAGTCATTCATTTACGATTTTATCATTAAATAAAGAATTGACATATATAAACTACGTACAACAACTTACGAGTTTGAGCCGATGCAAATTAGGCATTTGATTGACACTCACCAAGTTTGTGTATCCCGGCTCAAACATGTATCCACCATGCACGACAGCTAACCAAGCTTTGTTTTCAACGAATGCGTTGTCCTCACTTGGAACAATAATGGCTCTATGTATTGCTTCTTGTGTGTTCATTTCCAACACACCCTCTCCATCCTCTCTTTTTTCCAATGCCAACTGCACAAGACCAGCCGGCCCTGGAATTAAATGCGTACGTGGAATTAAATGCCTACGTTTTTGTGGACTGCCAGAAGTGCTTTCAGCGATGCCCTTTCCTTTCCATTTAGGGTCGTCTCTGTTCATTTCTTTCTTCCCTTAAACCAACTTCCAAAATGAGTTATCCAACCAACAAACATTGGTACCTCCTTCATTTATAGTGTGCAAGTGCAATGGCATTTCTTTACCAGGGCAATGATTTCCAACCAATTATTTTTGTATTTGGAAAGGTGTATGGTCAAAGTTGAATATATTCTCCACCTTGCACCGTTCATAAGTTTAGATTGCACCTTTCGTTGAAACTCGTTGCACCCTACAAAAGCGTTATTGCGCTCGACAAACTCTTCCCCTTTGCAGTGACTTGACGACACACTGCAACCCCGTTTGGACCTGCTAGGGTGTAATTAATTTTCTGAAGGGTGCAATTATTGTTTCTGAGTTGTGCAACCATATTACATGAAAGGTGCAACCTTGGATCAGGAAGAGTGCAATTAGGAGAATATATTCCCCTGTAGTGTGACTTGACCACACACTGCAATCCCGTTTGAACCTACTAGGGTGCAATGAGATTTCTGAAGCGTGCAACAAAGTTTCATGAAGGGTGCAACTTAAATGAGGAAAAGTGCAATCAGGAGAATATATTCCCATGAAGTGTGACTTGACCACACACTGCAATCCCGTTTGAACCTACTAGGGTGCAATGAGATTTCTGAAGCGTGCAACAAAGTTTCATGAATGGTGCAACTTAAATGAGGAAAAGTGCAATCAGGAGAATATATTCCCCTGCAGTGTGACTTGACCACACACTGCAATCCCGTTTGAACCTACTAGGGTGCAATGAGATTTCTGAAGCGTGCAACAAAGTTTCGTGAATGGTGCAACTTAAATGAGGAAAAACGCAATCAGGAGAATATATTCCCCTGCAGTGTGACTTGACCACACACTACAATCCCGTTTGAACCTACTAGGGTGCAATGAGATTTCTGAAACATGCAACAAAGTTTCATGAACGGTGCAACTTAAATGAGGACAAGTGCAATCAGGAGAATATATTCCCCTGCAGTGTGACTTGACCACACACTGCAACCCCATTTGGACCTAGTTCGGTGCAATTATTTTTCTGAAGCGTGCAACCGCGTTCCATGAATGGTGCAATCTTGTATCAGGAACAGTGCAATAACGATAATATCTTTCCCATGATGCACGTTTTTTAATAGAAATATGAAGCAGGAAAATGGTATAAATATACGTTTTATCTTCTCTTCACCTCACAAAACCCATCAAGTATGTTTTATCTTCAGTCTTCAAGATTTTGTCAAAAAACCTCTCACTAGCAAGTATGTTATCTTCCGTGGTCTATGGAAGTGTTAATCCAGGAGAGCCATTCGAAGTTAAGCCGTTGGTGAGCGTCGGTGGTTGCTACATAGTTCATGTCGACTTTAAAGTCCAACAAATTTCTTTGAATTTGAAAATGACACCAAATTGGAACCCGCGGTGGCACACAGTTCGAATGGAGGCAGAAGGTACGGCAGAAGAACGCGAGCTTCAAATTCGCCGCATATTGGGTCTCAACAATGATGATGTTCTACCGGTTTCTAATTTTGGAGGGTTTAATGTCGTAGTTTATTGCTGCGGTATGTACCCAAAAATTGATGAGGACTTGCGTACGACGGTTGGTATGGTGGATGTGGGGGTGATTATGGTTGTGGAGGCCCCGAATACCATTGATAGCCATCGGGACTACTTGAGGGAGTTGGGGTTCGTTAGACATAGTCAAGTAGACTGCCAACCGAGCGGCTATGTTTGGTTGCTCGATAAGGTCCCATTTTTTAACGTGGATATGAACATGATTGGGGATGAAGAGATGAATGTGACAATAAGCTGTAGAGGATATGGCAGAAGGATCGCCTACAGTTGGTTTAGGGGATCCCTTTTCTAAGGAGGGTATATTGGTCCATAGAATAATGGGTTCCATTTATGTGCAATTAAAATTTTCATTTTCATGTATTGAGCAATTTCAGTAAAAGTACACCATGTATATGCAATAAGTTGCCCCTACCTCCATTTTTAAGCAATTTCCCCTAAAATTTTTAGCGATCCTTTTTTCTTTCCCAAGCCTTTTCCTGTTTAAAACACCCATTCACAAAAAAGAAAAGAAAAGAAAAGAAAATAGGGGCAGAGATGGGAAAAAAATCAAACGCCATCCAATATCCAATAAATAAATAAATGAACTTTATACGCACAAATGAGAGAGAAATCCCCTGATCTCGGAGCCGTCTCTCTTGTGAGAGTTTCTCCGTCCTTGGGTCGAGCTACCCAGAGAGCATAGCAGAGCTTTCACACAACATCCAATAACCCTCGATCATTGTTTGTCGGTGTTTGATTATCTTCTTACTTACACCCACACCTCTACGTAGTAACGTTATTGCCGAGACGCCGCGTCGATACATTTACCAAGTAGGGTTGGGTGAGGAACGATGGATTTGGATCTGTGGATTTCGAAGGTCAAAGAGGGCCAGCACTTGTCTGAAGACGAGCTTCAACTCCTTTGCGAATATGTATGTATCGTCCTCTCTCAATCTCTCTCGCTCTCCCTCGAGTATGTACGATTTAGGGTTTTATAGAATTTAACCTCACTTTCATCTGGTGGTTAATCAATTCTATAGCGCTGGCTATGTTGTTCCTCGAATTTTGTCTCTAGTTCCAATTAAAGCACCTGCGTTCGGAATGAAACCCTAATTTTATGTGTTGCGATTTGATTTGTAATGTTGATTAACACCCAAGTTTATGTTAATGGTTAGTTTCCTATGTGGTGATGTGGCTAGTGACATTGGTAGTGGGTGTGGTGCTAGTTCCATCTCCATTCTTGCTATGGGTGAACATTCTGTTGGCAAGTGGTGTCTGAATGTTTGTTGTGGTTTTAGCTTGCGTTCCTGGAGTTCAATCGGCACCTCTCTTTTTCTTATTGTACCATTTCCTAAATTTAGGGTAGACTGCTTACACTGTTCTTGAAGTTAACGACCCTAACATGAGTACCAAGAAATTGGGAACTCTGGTCCAGTTCATCAAATTAACTAAACCCAACTAGGAGTACTTTGAAGTGTGAACCAGCACTGTACAAATGAAACAATCTTTGTGCCTCTTGTGATTTGTTTTGTTTCGTACATTCTGTACTACTTGTCCCTTTCGCACAAACAAACTTTCTGGTTTAAGAGACAAAGCATGCAAAGAAGACTCATAGGCTAGGGGTCCTTTCATCGTGTATGATGCTTGATGCATCATATTTCTCTGCATGATACTTAGCATAGGGTTCTCAGAATAGCTACCATGCTGAAACTGACATCAGGTTGGTAATTTGATTCTCTTGTGCTCACTCAAATTTCATGTCACAAGTGCAGATGCAATTTCCAGTTTTTTTTACCTGAATATTTTCTAGTCTCTGACTCTCTGTGATCCTGTTCTTTAAGTTGTTGTCCATAAGTGGGCAGAGCTAATTGATTACATGGGTCTATCCACCTGTTAGGTCTTGTTGGTTAACGTGCACGGTCCCATTCTCATGTAGGGCAGTAGGGTGGACAAGATGTCCCCAGGAAGAAAATGGAAAGGGATATCATAACAAAAGATAGAAAGAAACCAAAGTTACAACTCGCAAACTCCTCCCCAAATTTCTCTAACCAATATAATGGTCTTTTCTTATTGTCTGATGGAACACTAAGACCCCAAAAGAAGTTTAGTAGAGAATCCCATCCAAGAAGCTCTTACTCCTTATCTACAAGGATATTAGCATTCTTTTCCAACTATCACCCACATCATGCAGGTTATACACCTCGAATACATTGCCATCCTGTTAAGGCTAAAAGCCTGATAACAATCACAAACACCTATAACACAAGAAGTAAGAACCATCTTCTCAGACCTTCATGAACCAATACAATCTCTGCCATAGGTGATAGGCCAATTCGATCTCCTCAGTCCTTCTGTACATGATGCACCATTTTGAAAACATGGGTAATTGGGTGTATTGTGAATCCTGTACTGGTATTAAGTTTTTTGTGAGCAATGATCAACCAAGAACTTTTACTGTAGGTTGCACACTTGCATACCAAATTCCTTTAACGGGATCAAAATGCTATACATTCAGTGGGACATTTATATTTCCTTTGTTTCATATCATTTAGTTTATGACTCAAGTGATGGTTCCTCTATCCAGCAGTATCATTTTGTTATTTTCTGAGAGCAGGTAACTGGTTTTTTTTTTTTTTGTGTGGCTTTTCTGGAATGCTAGTTGGAATTGTTGCCTTTGTAATAGCCTCATGAATTTGGTGTTATACTATGTTAGGTGAAGGATATACTGATAGAGGAGTCCAATGTGCAGCCGGTCAATAGTCCAGTTACCGTTTGTGGTGACATCCATGGCCAATTCCATGATTTAATGAAACTCTTCCAGACAGGAGGCCATGTACCCGAGACAAATTACATTTTTATGGTAACTTCAGTTATCCGTAGCTGATGATTTCATTTCTCTACACTTTGCTGCATTTTAATCTTTTGGTTACTTGATGGGTGTTGAACATTGATTGGAATTTACATTTCATTTTTTGATTTCCAAGTTCATATTTCATGGCAGGGAGATTTTGTTGATCGTGGTTACAACAGTCTTGAAGTTTTCACAATTCTTTTGCTTCTGAAAGCAAGGTATATGCATGCAGGTGGATGTTGTATATGTGTCTAAATGTATACTTAAGTATCACTTGCAGCATTGTCCTATTTCTCTCCAGGTGTTATACATACTTATATGAATATCCCTATAGTCTTGTTAGTGGCGGACCCAAGAATATAGCCTAGTGGGGACACCTTAATAATCATAATCATGAAAATTTATTTAAACATGTTTTCCATTGACATTGACAAGTTTTTAGAGTATGTTTTTTTTAGATATATACAACTATATATCCTAAATATACAAGGACACTTACATAATTATGTGAAATATATAAGATTATTAAAGGAATTATTTAGTTTTGAGTGGGGGCAAGTGACCGCACGGCCCCCCACTTAAATCCGACCTTGAGTCTTCTTGTCCCTTAGACTTCTTATGCTGTAATGAAGTGGAATGAAGCATAAAAATTGATTTGGAGGGCTGTGTTTCCTGTTGACTTTTAAGTTTTATGGATGCTTAGCGATATTTACTGAGTAGGATTTCCTTTATATTTATTTGTATCTTTGTGTTTGAGGTATTGCTTTTCCTTTCTTTTTGTTTGGATCTTCTATAGGATGAGTTCATTTTTGCGGGTTAAGAGATTTTCTTTTTAACAGTGTCTTTTTGAAAGAGTTAAGTACCTTTTTCTTTTTAATGTTTTCTTTAGGATTTATTGACTCAAGGTGGTGGTATTACCTTTGCTGGCTCTCTTCCTCTCTCCCACCTACTAATATATCTTTTATGTTTTTTTTCTGCTATCAGATACCCTGCCAACATTACTCTTCTACGTGGAAACCATGAAAGCAGGCAACTAACTCAGGTCATTTTTTATCCCCCGTTTTTTGCTCAGCGTGTGTTAGGTAATTGTTGCTTTTTCTTTTCTGGTTGTTTGGCAGTTTGCCTTGTTGATGAGTTATGCAGCTTTTTCTTCTTTTTACCAAATTTCTAGCAAGGTCACTCCATTTTCTTTCCTTTTTTAACTCTCGAGTTCTGTATTTTTCGACCTTCTCAAGAGCCGACTGCAATTCAAAGTTGTACAAGTGAGTGAGAACTAACATCCTGAATCTCCACCTCAATTGACCAATGGAACTCAAAGAACCTCTTCTTTAGCTTATCTTATAGTATCTGAACTCCACATCCTTGGCATAACGAAGAAATTCATAAACAATCCGCTTGGCTTTCCGGGAATGTTGTGTTCGTATCATAGTTGTCAAAGGCGAAAGGCGCACCGAGGCGCAAAATCCTGTGGGGACTAAGGCGAGAGGCGAGGCGAGGCGCGCGCCTTTTTGAAGCATGGCGCACCTATGTAAAAAAAAAAAGAAAAAATAGCATATAGCAATACTTTAACTAATAACACTAAGCCAATGAGTTTTAGATAGCATACCATCCAAAAGATACATAAAAACACCTACCAAATCGCACATAGTTTTACGGTTCTCGCATAGAGTAGAAAATTAAAGCAAGTAGTTATCCCAATTTAAAGCAAGTACTAATCATCGTCAACTTCAATCCCAAGTAAATCCACATCTTCTTCATCTTCATCAGCGGATTTGTATCCCTCCTCATCTTCCGTCTCTTCAGAATTTGCCTCTTCTTCATCTATTACATCAATTGGATTTGTTGGCCTTGCTCGTGCCCGTGTTGTTGATCTTGTTGCATTGCTACTTTCTCCCGCTCCTGAAGCTCTAGCCACATCACCCCAAGTTAAACTAGTATCCCCAAACACCGCCTCATTATCTTCATCCGATTCTCCATCCAGCACCCCACGCAACCATTCATTACTCTCATCAACATTTGTCAAAGAAATATGATCAATTGTATCTCGCATATCGTATCGGCGTTTTAATGCCCTGTTATACTTGACAAACACCAAGTCATTGAGGCGTTTTTGGTGGAGACTATTTCTTTTTTTGCTATGGAGCTGCAAGAATGATAATCAAATACTATTTTATAGAAGGATGTTAAAAAAACTAATAGAAAATAGGAATACATGCGTCTTTTGGTAGATACTTACATGTTCAAATACACTCCAATTTCGTTCACAACCGGAAGAACTACACGTGAGGCTAAGAACCTTTATCGCAAACTTTTGCAACTGAGGAGTTGTAGAACCATATGCAACCCACCAATCAGCTGTGGATTTGAACTAATTAGGCATCAATACTAGAAATTTTAAAGAAACTAAAAAGTTTATCGTTTGCTTTAAATTACCTGGTGCCCTTGTAGTTCTTTGCCTAATTGCTAGTGGCATTGAAAAAAGTCCCTCAGCTTTCATGTAAGTAGTCATCTGAGAAGTGATTTGATTTTGGGTCTCTTCTTCTGCAACTAACTTTGTTATGCAATTATATATCCCTGTCATAACCTCAACATCTTGTTCAACTTGTGGGTTTGAGTAAAGAATTCCGGATTCAAAAAATGCCCCGTGGCATGCAAAGGACGATGCAACTGGATTGACCACCTATTGTCAATAATCGTAAAGAATTCTTCGTATTTCTCAACCTTTTCGCCAAATGATTGGGCTATGGCTTCTTTCGCCCTATCCATAGCCTCATAGATGTATCCCATGGGAGGCTTCCTCTCACTATCAACCAATCTCAACACCTTAACAAGAGGGCCTGCGATCTTAAGAGCATGCACAATATTATTCCAAAATGAGGGCAACATTAGATATCGTTGCACTTGTTTACCTGCCTGCTCTTTTGCCCATCTGCTTTTTGTCCATTCTTCTGAAAGGAACATCTTCCTCAAATTGTTCTTTTGTAGATGAATCCTAGATAAAGTGAGGAAAGCAGTTGCAAATCTTGTTTTTGCATGCCTGACCATTTCCTTTTCTCGGGTATAACGCCTCATCATATTGAGTACACCGGGACGAGCATAAATGTAGCCATTCATTCTGACGGCCCTTTCGAAAACCTGCTTAAATTGTGGTATCTTGAAAATATCTTCCAACATCAAGTCAATGCAATGGGCCGCACATGGTGTCCAATAAAGATTTGGTCGCTTTGCTTCCAAAAACTTTCCTATTAGAAGTATAAACCAAAAGAAAATATTAATACAAAGTACGAACTACAAATTTGTAACTATAAAAACGAACTATAAACTTTTTTTATATAATCAAGTAAGATATAAGATTCTTAGTTTCTTACCGGCCAATACATTAGCTGAGGCGCTGTCCGTGACAACTTGAAATACATTGGCTTCACCAACGAGGTCCACATATTTGTCGAGAAGCTCAAACAATTTTTGGCCATCCTTAACAAAGCTCGATGCATCGATGGACTCGATAAACATTGTTCCTTTTGGACAATTCACTAAAAAATTGATCAAGGTCTTTTGATTCCTATCACTCCATCCATCCGACATTATAGAGCATCCATATTTCACCCAATCGTCTTTCTGATCCTTCATCAAATTTTTTGTATTAACCACCTCCTTGTTCAAATAGGTGACCCGAGTCTCATGGTAACTTGGTGGTTTCATGCCCGGACCATATTGCCCAATAACTTCAACCGCGGGCCCAAAGCTTTTGTATTTAACTGCATTAAAAGCAATACCGACATCATACATCCACCTTGCGAATTTCGTAACCGCACGATCTCTTAGTTCTTTCTTGTATGGGTCATTTGCATCAATAGTTGGCTGCTTCCCTTTCTGATTTTGCACCACAACATCCGCATCGGGAGTGAAGTATACATCAATAGGCCCTTTCCTCTTTGGCTTTTTCGGCCAAGGTTTAGAAACGGAGCCTTGACTGCTCCCCGTTGCAGCAGATTTACCTCGACCTCTGGCATTCGCAATCTCCACAACATCGTCATCGTCCTCATCAAAACCATAATCATCAATATCTGGCATCATTTGCATTTGCTCTTTCAATGATTTTTTATTTCCCATATACGCTCGAATCTCTTCTTTCACATCGGCTGGGCATTTTGGACAAGCTGTCACATCTCTATAACCTCCCACAAGGTGTTTCTTTGCCCGACTAACCCCTCCATTGGTTACTTTGTTACAAAAATTACACTTCATTTTGTTAGTGTTTGCGGGATCCAGCAAATGGTGATACTTCCATGCGGGATCCGTTCTAGTATTAACTTTATCTCCTCCGCTTGACATCTAAAAACAAAACAAACGAGTCTAATTTATTAAATTTAATTTATGCTAGTCACTTTTAACAGTAAGATAATCAGTGAATCAATCATGTAATCACTGTTTTTTTTTTGTTTTTTAAATGAATTCAAAAATTGGAAAAGAAATAAGAAGGGAGGGCTGAAATACGCCAAGTCAGATGAAATTATAATTAAAATTGGACTACAGCCTACGTACCTTCCTAGCTTGGACAGGATCGAGTTCGAGTTCGAAAGCCAGAAGACTTCTTTCACGCTGTCTGGTTGAGTTCGAAAGCCACCTCTGCTGTCTTCTTTCACGCTGTCTGATCGAGTTCCAAATCAAGGTCTGTCTGTCTTCTTCTTGATCGAATTCGACAACTCTGTCTTCGTTCTTGACTTCTTGATCGAAGACTCTGTCTTCGTTCTTGATTCTTGCTGATCGTGCGAGAGAGAGAGAGAGACAGAGACAGATTTTCGTTCGATCGAGATTCGAGATTCGAGAGAGGGCTGCTGAGGGCTTTTATTTCTGAGATCCAAAATCAACGGCTAAGGTGTGATTTTTAACCTAAGTCACAAAAATCAATGGCTGTTATTAAAATTGAAAGAAGCGCGCTTTTTGGTCGCCTCTCGCCTTTGCGCACCTTTTGGTCGCCTCTTTTAAGTCACCTCGCCTGGGTGTATCCCAGGCGCAAAGGCTGCGCCTCTCGCCTAGGCGAGCACCTGGGCGTGCCTTTGACAACTATGGTTCGTATGAACTCCTTTGAGACCATATGTCTCTTTCTGGTGTGGTCTATGAATTCATTCTATCAAATTCTTAGGCCTTGAAACAGAAAATTTCAAAAAACAATCTTTATTGGAATGTGCTCTGGGACGGGAGGATCCGAACCTCTGATTAACAGGGCCAAACCCGTTGATTTACCCCTTAGTGTGAAGCTTAAACCATGGGTGCAAAGGTTTGACAGTCTCAACTAAAAAATTGTTAATTCTAAAATACTGATGTGGGCAGCTGACTCCTTTGTTTTGTTTAGGGCTCTGCCCACGTACTTCAACTATAACTAGCGTTGTGCCCGTTCAATGCACGGAGCGCATAAAAATAAAAGTGTCCACGATGTGTTTTTTCCGTTCTATGCATCGAGCGGGCAGAACACTAGTTTTAAATATCTATAGCCACTTACATTACTTAATCACTTCGAGGTTGAGGTCGATTGTTTTTGTACGGCCATGGCCAGCATCGATGATATGTAGTTGGCCAAATCTGTAAGTTGGACCTTCAATTAGAAAAGCAATTATTGTAAACAAGAGAAAAATGGAAAGTTGGGGAGAGCAACGGTGAGAAAAGGGAACATAGTGTAAGTTAGCCCTGAAATCTAAGGTGTATATATATAGGATGATCTAATGAGGACTTGCTCATTAAAATTTCGTGAGGCCCTCATGGATCGGGTCGAATCTCGACGATCCGAACCGCTCAATATGTTTAAAATGTGTTTTCAAGGGTCACCGCGAGGAATCACCCAAAAAAAAAAAATACCCGGAAGGGCTTCATTCGAGCATTTTGCGATAAACTCTATATGTGCGGTTATTATGAAAAACTACTCGGATGAAGCCCTTTCGGGTATTATTTTTTTTTTGGCGATTCCTCGCGTTGGCCTTGGAAAACATGTTTTAAACACATTGAGCGGTTCGGATGGTCAAAATTTGGTCCGAAAAATAAAAAAAGGGGTGGTCCTCACGGAGGAGATTCGTGAGGGAGTCCTTAGGAGATCATGATTATATATATAGAGTTCACTTCTAATCCGGACTTTTAATTTCCGCACCTTATGATCCAAATTTTTTTTTGACGATCCGATCCGTCCAATGTGTTCAGAAGGTGTTTTCAAGGGTCCACGCGGAAAATCTTCAAAAAAAAATACCGGGAAGGGCTTGATCCAAGCAGTTTTCGCAAAAAATATATAAATACAGTTTTTGCGAAAAACTGCTTGATCAAGCCCTTCCCGGTATTTTTTTTTGAAGATTTTCCGCGTGGACCCTTGAAAACACCTTCTGAACACATTGGACGGATCGGATTTTCCAAAAAAAATTTGCAACACAAAAAAACCCCATTTTTTCCTTAAATCCGGGAGTGTGGATAAGAAAATTTCCCTATATATATTATATATATATAGGAAGCCGATCTACTAAGGACTCCCTCAAACAAAAATTCCGTGCGGACCTCACCATTTTTCGACTTTCCGGATCAAATTTTGACGATCCGAACCGCTCAATGTTTGTAAAATGCATTTTTAAGGGTCCACGCGGAAAATCTTCAAAAAAAAATACCCAGAAGGGCTTGATCGGATCAGTTTTTGTTAGCGTTTTTTACAAAAACTGATCCGATCAAGCCCTTCCGGGTATTTTTTTTTGAAGATTTTCCGCGTGGACCCTTATAAATGCATTTTAAAAACATTGAGCGGTTCGGATCGTCAAAATTTGATCCGGAATGGTGAGGTCCGCACGGAATTATCCTAAGGGAGTCCTTAGTAGATCATTATCCTATATATATATATATATAGAGAGAGAGAGAGAGAGAGAGAGTTGACATTTAATAGGGGACATTGAAGAGGTTGTTGACAGAGAGTGATGGGCGGAAAGTGGGGTTGTGGGATGGTTGAGCGGGAACAGTCAAGGCAAGTAGTATATTCCTGGGCTGATTAGAACAAAAGAAGAAGAAGAGAGAGAGAGAGAGAGAGAGAGAGAGAGAGAGAGTTGAGAGTTGACATTAAATAGGGGACATTGAAGAGGCTGGTTACAAATAGAGTGATGGGCGGAAAGTGGGGTTGTGGGATGGTTGAGCGGGAACAGTCAAGGCAGGTAGTATATTCCTGGGCTGGATAGAACAAGAAAGAAAGTGTGGACAAGGGTGTAAACTTTGAAGGAGAGGAATAGGGAGTGGGGTGCTGTGGAACAATTCCATGTGGTCTTTTGCAAACAAAAATAATTGAAATTTCCATGATATCTGGGATTGAGTTTTGGGTGTTTTTTAAGGCAAAATACATTTGTATATAGTAAAGATTGATTGATTGATTGATTTTGGTTGGACAAATTAAACACTAATTTCCTATCGCAACACCTAGAATAACTGTATGGCTAAAAAAGATAAAATAGACCACATCCAACTTACCCCCACGTTCCCAAAGTGTCTTCTTTCTATAAAAAAAATTAAGGAACAAACTGTAGATCAACAATATATCACTCAATTAAGAAGATAAAGTTGGTCTGCGGTGAAATTTAGAAAAAGAGCAACTACATGAATGAATGTTTTCAAAAAATGACTCAAAAGGTATGAACCAAACGGTAAGTCTCAAAATTAACCAAATCATAATATCCAATTGATCCAACTATTCATCTCCACATTCATAAAAATGACATCAGAACAAAACATTTACCATGAAGAAACAACCGAACATGACTGGAAGCCAAAAACATGAAATTTTGACAAATGGTTGTTGTCATCACACACTGTTAGTTCGAAGCCTAATAGGGATCCAGGATTGAACCAATGCTGCACTCAGGCAACCACCACCTCAGCCTCCCAACATTTCTCCTCACCGATATCTGCTTAATGGGTACTACGACTATGGACTATAGTCGAGTCGACGGGTGGTCTTAGTGGTGGTTTCTATAGGGGGAGAGAGAGAGTTGAATGTTTATGGGCAGTTGGGATGAGGCGGTAAGAGTAGTAATGGCTGGAGTAGTTGTCGGTTTGTAGAGGGAAGTGGTATGCAGTTGTATTTGATGGGCGGCAAAAGTTGAGATCAGAAAACAAATCTTGACCGTAGGTGTGCTTTCACAAAACAATGATGGACCATCAGATTCACTCCCCACGGTTTTTCTCATTCTCTCTCTCTCTCTCTCTCTCTCTCTCGATTTTTTTAATATGAAAAATCTAGAAAATTAGTAATGAGTGTTTGGAGGCTTCTGAGACTTTTGGAGGGAAAATACATCTCTGTAGAGTATTTATTGATTGGGAACTTCAAATTAGGAAATCTTCACTCTTGATTACTAAGTCTTGACCTAACACATGTATAACAACCCTTTTAATAGATTGACTTCAACAAAGCTTCATGGATCACGATGGAACCCCACGTAACCAAATTCGATATCAGTACATCACCTTCAGCCTAAAAAATAAAAAAAATCAAGAGCAAAGGAAAAATATAAAGGAGAAATGTAGATAGGAATATTAAACTGTATCGTTGACACTTCTTTTGGACCACAAAGGCTTCTCTTTATCGCTATGTAACATGGACATAGATACAGATACAGGACACAAGATTTCTATAAAAGGGACACAGACACGGCAGGAGACACGGCAAAAATAAATAAAAGTAATACAACTGGTATTCATTTTAGGGTCTTGCTAACCTCCTTCTACCCATTAGGTGGAGGATAATATGCATGCAATGACAAACAAGTTCGGATATCAGTCTACTTTCACGGATATCAACACACTTTTCTTGAATATCGATATACTTAGTAAACATTATCCTTCACCCTAAGGGTGGAGGTTAGCATTTTCCTTTATTTTATACCCTTGAAAATATAGTTATATGCATAAGCACGAAGCTTTATATAAACAACCATAATATATAAATCATATTACACTTTTAACCCAAAATACTTGATACACATTTACCCCCAAAAAATTAAAAAATTGTATATTTGACCATTGTCTGTCCCCAAACGTTTCTGTTCCGTGTCCCCTTAAATTTTTTTATTAAATTCATCGGACATGCCACACCACATGGCGTGTCCCATAAGTATTTTGCCATGTCCCTCGCATGTCCCCATGTCCAACACGTGGACATACCGGCCTCTAGGAGTGTCAGTGCTTCATAGCTTTATGGAGCTGGGTTTAGAACTCCCTCTTTGATGGATTTACTGTCTGAATTCCTGTTTAGAAGTCCCTCTTGATGGGGTTTAGACTCTGCAAAATAGAAGACCGTTAGCTACACTCCGGCCGATGTTGACAACTGGAAATGTCCTCCGACGGTCGAGTCAGTTTCCACTCAAGGGAAAGCTGCAGACAAGGAATGCTTGTCTGAGCTCACTAGTATTGCAGTAATGAAACAATAGAAGTTTCCTTACAGTACTCTCAATATTGGATTTCAGATGGATTGTTGCGTGCACTCTTCGCTATTTGTAGGCGAATTTGGCCACCCACCCATGTGACCATGGCTAAGTGCCATCATTACAATCTTTTCTACGTGATCTCCACGTGTGGTTCTGACATGCCCATGCGGCTACTAGCCTTCCCCGTTTACGATTGATGGGACGTTTATCAATCATTCTGGGGGCACACCTGCACAAGTCCTCTCGGTGGCCTTTGGGATATTATCCAACCTTTTGCAGAATGATACACTCCTTGGTCGTTGTAGATGAGCAACTACGGAGTGGATTGCCAAACTGAGCACATTTGTGTCCTTCGACAACGTCCAATTCCGAGGTCCGGGCCATAATATGTTGGCAATAACGGCGATCCAAGCATTTATACATGCTGTCAAGACAGTTATATTTCCTCTCTTGGTTTTATGTTAGCCTGTTTCTAGGGCATTCCTTATCTTGCTTACTCGGTTACTGCTGCTTTCTTTAGGCCACCATCCATCAAGGACTCAAGAAGCTGGTTGGTGGTCAAAGAAGATGATTATGCTTCAGCACTTTTTGGTGTTATCTGTGTTTGTACCTTTTTTTCTCAACTGATTTTTAAGTTTCATCATGTAGTTTAATTCCCTTGTATTGGTAAATTTAAGACTACTATAATTTTATATTCTGTGTTATCACGCCATTTTCTTATTTTATTTAGCTGTAGAAATACATCTTAAAAATTGCTTCCCCAGTAATTTATTTCTACTTTTTCACCTATTTTACTTAATTTCCATTTGGGTGTATCTTAATTTCGTTGTGAGGTATAAGCTACGTTTAGGTTATTCATTCAGAACCCGTTATGCGAATTTAGACTTGACGGGATAAAGTGATGTGCCAGATCAGATATTGTTGTATGTTCTTTTTCATATTGTATGGTTTATGAGGCTGATCTCCTGAGATGCTGAGCTTTGTATTTGTATCACTTTCTAGGTCTATGGTTTTTATGATGAATGCCAAAGGAAGTATGGAAATGCAAATGCTTGGCGGTATTGCACTGATGTTTTTGACTATCTAACTCTGTCTGCAATCATAGATGGAACTGTATGCCCTCCCTCCCCTCTCTCTCTCTCTCTCACACACACACACACACACACTCACACACACACATGCATACTTGCAGTTTCTTTTGTTATTATGATCTGATTGCCTGTATGGGGTTCCAGGTACTCTGTGTCCATGGTGGCCTTTCTCCCGACATTCGAACTATTGACCAGGTTCTGTTCTGCCAAACTACTGGCTTTATCTGTATCTTATTGCATATTTTGCAAACTTAAAAGTGCTGCTCATACTTGAGGCACAATTAGTCTGTTTTTTTCTGTTAGATCTGGTGTTTCCCGCTGATTTTTGTGGTCTATCAATCTCTAGAGTTTTATTTGGTGAACATTTTGCGGAACAATAATATGGTTTCTATTTTGCTTGTTGGATGATTATGAACACATATCCTTCCAGTTCATTGACTAAGGTGGTTTGGACAAATCTAGCGTAGACCTGTAGATGCGGTAGTTTAGAGAGTTGGTAGGATAGTTTTGGGTAGTAATGCTGCGGGGAGGGGATTGACACTGGATGGTGGAGTGGGCAAATATATGGTCTTGTTAGAGCTTGTCCCACATTGAATAATTATATCCTCCAAAGCCTAGTATAAGAGCCTGGGCGGCCTCTCCACTTATTGCCAATTGGTTTTGAGTTGGATGCTTTAACAAGTCTAATGAGTCCAAGTGGAGAAGTAGCCCTTGACAGAGCTCAATGAAAAAAACGGATTCATGTAGCCGACCCCAATTGATTGGGACATAAGGCTCTGTTGGTTTGGTTTGGTTTATATCCTTTCAGTTAATCCCCACAAAATTCACCTTGTCAATATGCAATCATTTAGAATATTGGAACTTTGGAAGTGTCTGGTGAAAATTTGCTTGTTTTAGCTTTAAGTGGACCATCGGCACTTATTCTAACATAATTGACCCATCACTTCTCTTGAGATCAGCAAAAGATTCTAGGAACTTTACGTGCTTGCATCTATTATGGTAATTTCTTTGGGCTCAATTATTAGTATGATTCTGAAAGACCAAGTATTTGTGTGTTTTTTTTTTGTCACTTGGCAGATAAGAATTATTGAACGGAACTGTGAAATTCCCCATGAAGGGCCTTTCTGCGACCTTATGTGGAGTGACCCTGAAGATATTGAAACGTGGGCAGTCAGTCCTCGTGGAGCAGGCTGGCTTTTTGGATCCAGGGTTACGTCAGAGGTAATTTATGTATACTCTTGCTCCTGTCATTCTGAGTCACACATGTTGCTAAATCGTTGCTCTCTTTTGTAGTTCAATCACATCAACAAACTTGATTTGGTTTGCCGGGCCCACCAACTTGTTCAGGAAGGTCTGAAGTACATGTTTCAAGATAAAGGCCTTGTAACTGTGAGTTCTGAAGTCTCTGAGTACTATGATGGATAGCATGTGAAGTTTGTCTTCAGCATGTGACTATTGGATGAGGATATGAAATGAGCTCGACATGTCCAGTCTTACGTATCCTACAAGCATGTTAATGTGTTATGCAGTGATATTATAAATGGGATAAAAGACACCCTTATAGTGGTTCTTTTGAGACACGTTTGATTTTGTGCAACTGGAAAACATTGCAAGCACCTTTCTGCAATCTACACTCGGAAATAAGACAAGGATGTTTAGAGTTTGGTATATCGAGTCATGTCTATGTGTTATCTCTATGGTGTCTTAAAAAATATCACAATTGCATTTGAAAGTTCTGCCGTGTCTGTGTCGAGGATCAAACTTTCTGCCTAGTCGAAAGGAATTGCAACGTACATGGGATGTTTAGTCTTACAAATTTATCCCAAGTCAGATTCATCCACTCATGCATAAAGGAAAAGGTTAAAACATCAAAGGTAAGGCCGGAAATTATTGTGTTGGCAAATTAAGTTAATTATAACATACAAGTGGATAGGACTCTGAAGTACATCCAGTGAAACGTCTTTGGAAAATTTGGCAAGATAGGAAAAGGAAAGTATTACAGTATTTCTATACAAAAAGAAATCCTTAATACATAGTAGGTGGTCTTTTATTTATTATCTCTTGTCCCCCTAGAATCTAGTGTATTGATGGGATTCTAAATCTTTCTCAGCTCTTTATGTTTTTGTCGTGTTTGATGTGTTCTGCAATGTGTTTGTGGAAATGATGGAATTCCATCCTTTTTCTAATATTAGTGTTTCAAAATGAGAGGAAACTATGTTCCTTGGATGTTGTAGATGGAGAAATGTAATTGCTTGAATCCTTGATACATGCTTACACCTGGTAGACATACTTGATCGAATAAATGTATCCTAGCTATTGCTTGAATCCTTGATACATGCTTACACCTGGTAGACATACTTGATCGAATAAATGTATCCTAGCTAGTTTATAAACCATCACTTTTAGAATTTGGTGATACTTACATTTCTTTTACTGTCTGCTTCTGGGCTTTTCAGGTATGGTCTGCGCCGAATTATTGTTATCGCTGTGGTAATGTGGCTTCAATATTGAGCTTCAATGAGAATATGGTACTACCACTAAACTTTTCACCGGTTTTTTACATTTCTGTGCATGCATAGATATTAATATGTGCATCAATATAACAAACCCAGTTTAAGGAGCTGAGAATGGGATGTTAGGAGAAAATTGTCCACCGTATGTATTATTGATTCTTACAATGCCATTGTTCTCTGAACCACTGACCCTCCAAAAGGGCTCATGCTCACAAGTTTAAAGCCTAAAAACAAAAGATAAAGCATCAAAACCACACCCTATCTAAAAATAAAAAGGAACAAATCACTCTTCTGTCAAGACACTTGGTACTCTGATCCGTGTAACAGCTGCTGCTTGAAGTTTTTATGTTTTAACACTTTGCTGGAGTCAATACTTTTGGGCGAAAGGCATAATGAAGTTGCATGGTTAGCACATTCAATTAGGTTTTTGTTGATTCTATTTGACTGCCGATTTTACAGAATTTACAGATCTCAATGCCATGACAGCTAAAGCTGATTAATTTAATTTCTGCTGTGCTGTCTTTACCAATATGTAATAGGAGAGAGAGGTGAAGTTTTTCACTGAAACAGAAGAAAACAACCAGATGAGAGGTCCCAGAACAGGAGTGCCTTATTTCTTATGATTGGGGATTTGTTTGCTTCATTGCCTGTACTATTGTTTGAAGATTGATGCATTGCCGATTCCATTGAGGGAAAGAAAGTAGATGGGCATTTTGGAGCGCCGAGAGCAACCCTCAATATTCTTGTGCCATGGAAACACGTTGAAAAGCGGTCCCTGCCCTGCTGCTTTTAAATAGCTTGTCCTGTGTATTAAAAATCATTCTTGTTGATGATACTTATAGCTGTGTGTTAGGTTTTAGTTTTATTTGAAATCAGATTTAAAAGCTTAAAGCTGCTAGCTGCAGTGGTAGAGATGATTTGTGAATTTCAATTATGATCTAAAATCTTGAGTGACTTGTTTTTTTTGTACTCCAGTATTATTGAACCCAGTATCATCTGTTTTTGTTTTCGTCTTAACACGTTAAAGTAATGGAGTGTACTTTTGCTTTTCTTTCCCAGTCACAGCATCGCCTGCTGTGACTTAGTCACAGAAACGTCCCCAATGGGAGCAATTTTCAACTGCCAAGCTACCATTGGTTTCCTAATTGATTTAGATCAGCAAGATATTAACACATAAATAAGAGAAGGAAAGAGGAGCGGTTGTGTTTCTCAGGGAACAAACCACATGCATTTAACATTTTGGAGGCTTTTCCGAGTGCTATATGACGTTCAACATGTTACTCCTCACAGTTGGAGAGTATTTCCGGAAACAAGACAATACAAACACAAACCAAGGATAGCCCAGTTTCACTAATTTGGATTATTGGTTTTTGACTTTTCACGCTTTACAAGATAGATTAGTCTCTTCACATAAATCTACCAGAAAAGCCTGAAAAGCCCAGCTGAAACTGCGCAATCATATATTTTTTAAAAAATTTGGGTTTCGGTAAAAAACTTATACTTTTATGATTCTTCTCGTCAAAGACAAATCAATAATCTCAAAAGTTTAACACAAAACTACAAGAGCAAAATTATTTTATTATTTTTATTATTATTATTTTTTTTGACAAGGACAACCCAGAAGGCCAACTTACTTATTTTGGAAAACTATAGAGGAGTGATATTGGTTGGCCAATAATGGTCTGCTAACTGTGGAGTACTATAACAGAATGTCATGCCCTCGATTTTCAACATAACTGAATAAACATTTCCTCCGCAGAGTATCACAATGATTCCTTATATATTCAACCAAAAATCACCTCACAACGTTAGTCATAACATTATAACATATAACCATGATATATATCTAGTACTCAAATCACATGTGAAAACATGTTCAAAAATATTAAAGTTATTACATTCTTCCAACATTTCAAAGGAAAGAAAAGATTAAAGTTACATATTTAATTCCCAAAGACAAGGTTTTCACAAATAAAGCATGTGCTCTTCATGCCATGCTCTCATAATGTCATGCACTTCACGCATCCCAATTCATGCTCCCCAATTGTACCTAAGAACAGCAGGGGATGAGCATACACTTTGTCCAGTAGAGGTTTCTAACAACATATATTTAAATACATGAAATGGCATGTAACGAGAAGGAGCACAATCTAATTCGAAATACTTAACACAATTCAAATATACCAACCGGTCTTGTATCTTTGGAATCAATCACCCTTCACACACACGCATACCCACATTAACACAATATAGAATTTAGACCATCGATTTACAGAGTATTCCTCTCGCCACATGACTCGTCATAACATGTCGGAATTCTACAGGCCACTCTATATGATATCTTGAAAGTTAGTCCGTTGAATACAACATCACTAATGAAGCTTCCCCTACCTTATCATAGAATTCACATTATCATATGATCCGTTTTCTTTCTTCGTTTCCAATAACCCATTAATCACAAGTTCAATAACCGATACCAAGGGAATTTGGATCCCTTAACTGAGTTTCATGGGCTTCGTTCACCCCTACTGAGATTCATGGGCCTCGATACCCCCTGCCCAGGGATGCACTGAATGGTGGCCCGAGTAATCACAACTTTATTATCATTTATCTACTCGAAAATATTTAAGTATCCTCTTTCAAGTTCCACACATGTGTCCATTAACTCCCATTAATTAAGGTCGTACATCTGACTAATACTTATAGCTAGCATTCATCACATATCCAAGCATTTCATAGTATTCAAGATATTTCATAAGTATTCACATATTCTACATGTGTTTGCGTATTCCCCGTGTGTCCCACCACTACTTAATAAGTGTCTCTAGTATCCTACGAGTGTCCACGTGTCTTACAAGTACTCAACAAGCATTCCTCACATCCCACAAGTATCCACGTGTCCTAGAGAACTTTGTAGTCCTCTTCTGAGTCTTCTGGGTATCGTGGAACCCTTCATAGCGGCACACCGTGTGGTGGCCCTAGTGTTTCATCTCATGATTATTAAACCTCATTAATCTTTCTATTTACCAAGTGTCCGATCCCGCTGTTCGTCATAAATGTCATTGTTTCCAATGAACAATACCTCTACGCATCCCGAAGAGTACACAACCTATCGTTTTCCTATATTTCGTTATCACCCAAAATATAAAGTTCGTACGCATTAAACAAATTCCCAAGTCGAAGATACGCATTCTAGACGAATAGTGCGAAAGGGGGCCAAACGAGTGTTAAGGGAGGGTCGGGACTGCACAACATATCAAGGGGTTCTTCCTGTCAAAACCGTCTGGATGGTCAAGGGATCCCCACCGGTCGGAAATTCTCGGCAGTGACACTTCGAACAGTTTTCTCCAGGTTTTCAGATTTTGGCCCAAACACAACCAATAGAGTTCAAACCCAGAATTTCAAGGTACAAACTATTAAAATGCAACTAGGATGAAATGTATTTCAATCCAAACAATAGAGCTAAACAATCTAACACATGGATACAACTAGATTATCAAAATCAAACCCTAGAAAGTGAGTTTTCAACCAATCAAGATGACTAAGATCAATTTAGAGGTCTAATACTACACAAACAATCACAAACACAGGGAAATTATGCAAGAAACCTCTACCTCAAGTGGATCTAAACCTTCTCCAAGCCTTGAGCTCAAAACCCTAGCTTTCCACTTGAAATCTACCCGAAAATCAGCCTCCTCAAGCTCCACACACAAATCCCGAGCCCCAATGACGTGTATATGAAGTATCATGAGTGGATCTATGAGATCTTCAAGTGGAAGAGGTGAATTTGGGTGAGGGACTAGGAGAAATTTTATAGAGAGAGGGGGGAGGGGTGGCTGACTAGGGTTAGGGGAAGGGGAGAATGATTTTCTCTCTTCCTTTCCTATTGATATGATCAATTTCACCAATTACAACCCATAACCCTCAATTCATTAATGTGTTACTAAAAGGACTACAACCAATTCATTTCACATTCACCCACACGTAAACATTTAAAAAGAATTCCCCAAAATCCCAATTTAAAATCGAAAAATTTATTGTGAAATTCCGAGACTTTCCACGGTATGACCCTCAAGCTTGCTTTTCCTATACATGTCCAACGGATTCAAGCACAACCATTTACAATCGCTGATGTGGCAGTGCCATGTCAGCGTAGGGGCCCAACAACTTACCAAAAAAAAAAAACTGAAGATTCAAAAAACGATCGTTGCTTTTGGTTTTCAGTTTAAACAGAAGGAAGAGAAAAGAGAGGGGCGACAGAGGGGGAGAGAAGAGAGAGGGGCGATGCACGACCACCATAATGACCGACAGAGCCTCTCTTGCCGCCGCCCAACACCACCGCACCGACGACGGACTTCGAACCAGAGAGAGAGGCGACGAGGTGAAATGCAAAGACGAGATTAGGGATTTTGAACCCATCGATAAGCTTCGGACCAGACTTTCAAACTTCGACCAAGGTCTCTCTTTGTCGCGCGCCTGTGTTTTTCAATTACTAGAGATTTTTGATTTTTTCACAAAAATTAGGGTTTCAATTTGAGAAACCTTTAACTGAGTTGACTTACTGGGTTAATTAAAAAAAAAAAAAACCCTAAATTGGAGTACTTTCTGGTGATTTCGTTGTTGTCACTGAAATTTTGGTGAACCCGTTGCTGGCCAAGCTTGACACAATTTCGAACCCTTTGTTTGCCAAGGAGAATAACAGGCATGTAACACAAAACTTGGGTAATGCTTTCGTCTCGTGCAAATTGATGTTGGTTGCTCAAACTTGTTCGAGAGAATCTTTGGCAATTGGATGTCTTCTAAGCATGAATTTAACCATTTTCATTGTATAATTGTCGTGTAAGGATGTAACATGTCGTCTTCTATATTATCATCTGGCCTCAATTGCAATAATGAGTCGGCAACACGAAAGAGTGAACAAACCATCTGTGGGCATTGCTACTCCGATGGTCCTCTTTGGACCTTTTGGAACAAGCACAAGGAATAGAAGGACGAGTAAGCTTCGAGTGAAACCTAGTGAGCTCGCCTACGAAGAAGACCTGCACAAGTAACACCCGCGTTAGTGCCTAGCCCGGACGGTGGTGGTCCGGGAAGGCACTCCTACGATCTAGTGAGTCATCGCCGGTGAGAAATGTGACTAGAAATGTGTATAGGAGAGTTTCTAGAGAGAGTGTGTCAAGAAGAGGCCCCTTCTTGAAGGTGAGCAAGTCTTCCTTTTATAGGCAAAGAGAAGCTTGCTCACTAAGTTAGTCGTGACCCCCATGCGCGCCGGCCGTACCTAACTTAGCACATGGGCAAGCAATGAGTGTTTTGGGTACATCCGCCGCTTCAGCTGATGTCACGTTCTAACATGCCCGATAAGTCAACAAACTTGGGGTACTTCCCAATTTGTCACGTGGTCCGCCAAACGTCTCACGCACGTCGTCCAGACACCGCCTGACACCACTTCAATCACATCCGTCACTTGTCAAATCAATAATCCTTTCAGTAGGAGTCTCCAAACCCTAAGGCGCTTCACTCAACATCTTTCGTGCTCAACCGCGCTTCCACCCGATCGGCGGGGAAAGTTGCCTCGGTCTTGCTGGTCGGCCTATCCTAAGACTCCACTGACTTCCATTGGTTTAGCGAAGGTTCCGATGCGGCACCGTTCTGCACGGTCGCTTGGCGACGAGCTCAACTGACCTGAGGGAGATAGCCTTCAACCGTCCGGCCAAGAGTGACGCCGTGCAGGGGGCCCCTTTTGGCGTGTAGGCGAGGGCAATGAGATCGGCCCCATTTTTGGTCCCTTGGCGACCTTGGCTGCTACACCATCATTGATTTTCTCACGTAATAAGGGGGATACAATACCAAATACAACCCCTTAAATACGCATGGGTCTCACGTGAATGTATGTAGACCCTAAATGTATGTGAAGGGTTGCATTTCCCAAAGTTCAGACAAAAATAAAACTCCTTAAGGCCACAGGCATCCCTAAGGTCTCTCTCTCTGTCTGCCTTGACTCTTTCTTGCTCCGCACTGGGCCATTCTCCTCACCCATGGAATTTGGTGAGTCTACTACAAGATTCCTGAGTACATTCGACCTGACACTGAGCCGTCCGCTTGGCACACAGTCGTCCATAGTAACAAGTATAAAGACCCTGACTAATTCTATGAAGGTGTGGTAATAGAAAAGAAATTCAGTTGTGTGTCTCTTTAATTATGTGAATGCTTATTCCAAAACTAATCTTTACAGGAATTCAGATCCTTGTTAGATGCAAAAGCTGTTGATCTTTCCGATAATTTTACAAATATTGAGTAAAATACAATCCCTTCCCTGCATTTCATTTCATTTCATTTCCGGCTCGTCATCTCGTCTGGAAATTCGGATTTCGAAGCCATTCACTAATCGAGCTGAGGGAAAGAAAGACATGCGATCTTCCTTGAGCTGGGTCCACCTGTCAAAAAGTAGTAATTGAAGCTTAATTTCAAGAACATCATGACATTAAATGATCCAAAAGCCTTTCAATTTTTCTAGGTGTTCTTCCTTCAAGCTTATGATATATTGCATACAATGTACAAATATAGTAGTATAAAATACAATCATCGTACAAAATACAGTAATGATTTCGTGACCATGTATGATGACCCCGTTTTCAATATCATGGAATGCATCATTAAAGTTAAAAAATTACACTAAAAATTATGCTTTTATGTAGTGGAATTAGGGCCGGCCTTGATATTTTGATTGTCCAAGGCGACTCCTTATTTGGTTGTCCACGTAGTATTAAGCCATAAAAAATAAAAATGCATACAATTTTAAAAATTACAAAAATTCAAGAGTTTTTTGAGCGGCCCGAAGCAAACTTCCAATATTGAGGCTCGCATTGGTGCACGTCACTGTTTTCTCCTAGTTTCTATTGTCTGTTTTTGGTTATTACACCCGCTGGTCATCATAGTTGGATGTGGCCGTCTATAGGCCTAATGGTATTGAGTCTTCGTGGCTGCTGATGGATGGTTGGGATTTGGTGGTGGCGGCTAGGTTTGGTCGGCGGAAGGCTTGAGGGTGGCGGCAATTGTTTGAATCTAGGGTTTCTCCTATTGTTGGGCTTCATTGTTTATATTGGATATGCCATTTTGGGCTAGGCATTAGTTGTATTGGGCTCAACCCATTGGGTATTTTTAGGCTTTTATCCATCAAGTGTTTTAATTTGTCAAGTTTTCATCAATAAACTTTTTTCCTATGAAAAAAAAAACTATGTATTTCTGCAGCATATTCTAGAAAATCCTTTTTAATTAAATGAATTTTTATTATCAGATGATTTAGATAATGCCTCTTAAAATCGAGGTTACATGAAGGTTATGAATACATGTGGATTAAACCAACTATGTTGTCCGGTAAAAATAGATCCTATTTGTCATGGTTTTGCTAACAATTGTTTTGTTTTAAATAACGTGCGATTGGACCCAATCATAATTTTTCCGCGATTAACGATTGTTTTGTTTTAAATAACGTGCGATTGGACCCAATCATAATTTTTCCGCGATTAACGATTGTTTTGTTTTACATAACGTGCGATTGGACCCAATCATAATTTTTCCGCGATTAACGATTGTTTTGTTTTAAATAACGTGTGATTGGACCCAATCATAATTTTCCCGAGATTATTAATCTTGTCGTGCATTGGTTTGTAACACAATATGGCATGTGAATTTGAACGTGGAGGCATACAATCAATGTATGTATTTGTTATTATGTACCTCCCCTGTGATTTCTTACAACAACAACGACCTCCTTTAGGTTTCTAAAATGACATTTATTTCCCTTACTTTTTTTTGGCAATGTACATAAACCTCCACTTTGTTAACTTTCTGCTGAGAGTTCTTTGTTAACACTTTCTGCTGAGAGTTAACCGACTTTTTAATATCATCAATATTTAGTCTCAAAAATACCTGAAACACCCTTTCTTCATCCGCAATCCAGACAACAACCATGAGTTAAAACAAAACAAAAAAAATTAAAAAAATCCAACAAACTACTTTTGATCCTAAAGGAATTGGATCCTCTCTGTGCCAAGTTTGGTTGGGAGACAATTCACATCTAATCGTCTAATACTATAATCAATGGTTTGGATTTTCTCATAGTCTGATCCGATCTTGACCCTAAACTATCATTGACTGTACCTATTGTTAAAAGGGTCTCGCTAATCTTCACCCAATGAGTGGAGAATAATATGCATTTTAATAAGAAACAAGTTTAAATATTAATAAATATTTCTCATATATCGATACACTTTTACAGATTATTCTCTATCCTAAGGGTGGACGTTAGCATTTTCCTTCTTAAAATGATCTTTTAAATTAAAACTAGTCATTCACCTTATATTTCTTTCTCGATTTGTATATATGCACACAAATTTTCCCATCCTTCCCTGAGAAATTAAACTCCGTCTAATTTGTGTTATTATAGTGATTGGATAATAAGTGGGACAATATGGGTAATACACTTTAAATGTTTATTATTTATAACCCTCACAAAGTATTGGTTTTAAGCGGTGAAAGAAATTTTTATGAACAAAAAACCCATGTTCGATCCCCTCATTAGTTTGTAGATAGTGTAATTAATATTATCAGATCAACCACACATATTTCAATGATTTCCGAAGCAATAAGGCACAAGGTGAATTGGTTGCCCCAACGACAAACGAACCGAACTGAACCTACACGCGGAGCAATTTCTCAATCTTGTGTATACTTCATTTAAGTAGTCATTTTTTTTTTTTTTTCTCGACTTTGCAAATTTCAACCAAGTATATTCTTTCCTCTTAACATCACCTAACCTTTATGGCAATATTCATATAGTACCTAATTTCTTGAGATCAAACCAGATAGCTATCGAAAGTATAAATCCTAATTCCTCCAAATAGCTCAAAAACTTTTGTCGGTAGTATAATATGTATCTGATATCAATTTTTATCTGGAATTTGTTCATGCGACTACTATACGTATTGGTAACCGTTAGAACTATTCCACCAATTAGATGATTAATATACGTATCAGTAACAGTGAGAGCTATTGGACCAATGAGACTATTGTTGTACCTATTTGTGGGGAGAGAGAGAGAGAGAGAGAGAGAGAGAGAGAGACCTGAATGAAGTAACAAAGTAATGAAGAAAAAGAGCAATTTGAAGGCGAGCCAACTCTGCCCCTGGACAAAATCGAGCTCCTCCACCAAAAGGAGTGTAAATAGGGCTGCTTCTCCAACTTCTTTTTTCCTTTGTTTATGAATTAAGAAGAAGTTTAAGATCGCTAGCATAGAAGAAGAAAGCAAAAAAATCTAGTAGTACTGAAGTTTTGAAGAAGACAAGTACGAGTACAATTAATTAAACTGACCTGATTTAAAGGGTCCATCCATCTCCATGGGTTAAAAGTGTGAGCCCCTTCATATAAATTTTCATCTAAATGGACTGCTGAAAGAAAGGGGACCACAAAGCATCCTTTTGGAACTAGATAACCTACCAAATCCAACATTAAACAAATAAAAATAAATAAATACTACTATATTTAGCCTCTTTAAATACGATCCCTTAATTTTTACTAACCATGAAACCGAAATATATGAAGCTTATCTAACACTGCTTAGAATAACATTTACCACTTTTTTTTTTTTGTCAAATGGTAAAAGTTTCATTGATAAAAGAGATCATACATCCGATGTAGCGCCCCGATTTTCGGAAGCATTATTTAAAGTATTTTTAAAAGATTTATTCAAAAGAGTTTCATTGATTAGCAGCAAAAATAACATAAGTGTCTTAATTCGATTACAACAATAACATAGTACTTTGTTGGGAAATTAGATTACAGTTTTTCAACACAAAAATAAGGGAGGTTGGCTCTACGGGTTAAGGTTGACATCTTGATCCCAATGCTCCTCTTGAGCCTGATCCACTGGAAACCTTCTGTTCCAAAATAAGCGTCGCCCTTGACACCTACACCTCTTGTTTGATCACAATCTGGCATAATACGTCCGAGACGCGAAGCAACATCATGGTATTATACCAGGGTCACAGGAAGTGTAACACCGTGAGCGATAAATCACTCAATAGCTACTCTCCTACATAACATACAAGAACAACATATATGATTGAAAAGCAGTACGTAAAAGAGTAGACACATAACTGAGTTCATTACTATCCATTAACTTACATTTTCATCTAAGTTCTTAACCTAGAGAACTTTCCTCCCAAATAACCACTAAGGAATATGACCAATCCGTGATTAAACTTCCCCCTTGCTTGCCCTGACTGGGAGCCCGGACGGAAGACATAAGTTACGTACTTAATCCAATCGTCAACCGCCTCACAAGAATAAATTTCCCAGGGACTGACTGTACCACTGGGGTACGAGTGACAACTGTCAGCTCCTGTAGGTATAAATAGCTGTAACTCGGTCTATAATACATCCACCCTTTTAACGCCTCAGAATCCAAATGAAGTAATCACAGATTGTCATATCCTAGGGTTTCAAAATCTTGGTAGGCTGCCAAATAATCCTCGAAACCAAAATCACTTGGCTGTCTGCCATTCAACAAATCTCGGGGTGACTCCCCATAAATCAATTCATTTCCAATTTCCATTAACCTCAACGTCTACGTGAAATCTGCGTACGATTACCCAACCCAGGAACCTAAGTGTCCATTCTAACATTCAACAATTTCATGATAAGTGCGCACAACAGAAGAAGCAAAGCGATAACGATATTCTAAGGGTTACAAAGTCAAATAACACGATTCACAAGTCATCACAAACCAAAGTAATTGAAAACAAGGGGTCTTAACGTGATTAAATAAAGTATAGGGTCATAAATGTAATTTATAGAAATAAGGGGTCGCCCTCGAAATTTTAAGTAAGTATAAGAGTAACAAAAGTAATTTCACAGTTCTAGGGTTCTTCGCAAAATTTTTACTAACTTAGGGGGCCTTTTGTAAATAAAACTTTATACAAGGGTAAAATTGTAATTTTGCCACAACGAAGGGTAAACACGTAAAATTCCATATTAAAACCCACGTGATAATATAAGAAATGTATACCATTTTCTAAAATCTTGATAGTTGCAATAATAATAATCAACATGTCTAATAAATAAACAAGTACGGTTGCAAAAATGGTCAAGAGATAATAATCACGGGCACATTTCCTAGTCTGGTCATGTACTTGGTAATTAAATTAGATCATGTTTAATCTAATGTGATACAAAATTTTGCAATACAAGGTTAAAATATAAAGTAACCAAAATCCGTGATTAAAATGTTAAAAATCTAAAGTTTAAGGACCCAACAATAATAAATCTAAAGTTTAAGGGTCAAGCTGTAATTAATAAAAAATTAGGCCTGGTGTAGTTGACTACCCAAACTATTCACTTGATTACAAGTTGGTGGCTATACCGAGTGAGGTGATAGCCATGCGCTCCACCGATCGAAACGTCCGAGTTTTGTCTATACACAATGAAAATTTACAAATAATATGTAAAAATGTTCGTTAGGACATCACAGAAAAAGTTGGATTTGAAGTGGTTTGGACGTGAACCAGTAGCTCGAAAAGTCAAAAACGCATATACGCTACTTCTCAAAGATCGAAACACTTGGGTTTTGTTTCTACTTAACGAAAATCAACGTATTATATATCAAAACGTTTGTTATGAAATGAACTACAACTCTATCATGGAAAAAGGTGGGTTCGGATTGTTTTGGATGGGACCCAGTAGCTCAGAAGTTCAAAAACGCATAGACACTGCTCCTCAACGATCGAAACGCTTGGGTTTTGTTTCTACGTAACGAAAATCAACGTATTATATATCAAAACGTTCGTTATGAAATGAACTACATCTTCATCAGGGACAAAGTTGGGACAAAGTTGGGTTTAGTTTGTTTTGGACGGGACCCAATAGCACGGAAAGTAAAAAACGAATTTACACTACCTTGCAACTAACGAAATCCTCGGGTTCTATTTCTACTCAACGAAAATCGACTTATTATACGATAGGTTCAGTAGGACGTAACCTACCTCTCTTCCGAAGATTAAGCTAAACCGTAGTGAATTGGATGGGTCTCGGTCGCATCGAAACTTCTTCTCCTTTCTTCTTCTTCTTCTTTCTTCTTTTTCTTTCTTCTTTTCTTCACTCCCCCAGCCAACTCTCGGTAAATAACCAGAAAAGAAGAACGGGCTGGTAGCCCAGTGATTAAAAGAAGAAGAACAATATAGTGGAGAATGTGGTTCTTCTACCGAAAAAAATTAAGGGGGAAAGGTAATAAAAAGGGGTGGTAGATTAAGCTCAAATCTCATAGGTAAAGAGGTGTGAGAGTGAGGCTTATAACCATGGGTTAGAGGAATGCGTTATAGGGGTGTGTTAAGCTCTAATTGGATGAGATAAAGGGATGGCCAAAAATGGCTAAACAAGAGTGATGGATAGATGTGATGGAAATTTGAATTTGATGTGTATGAATTTTGGGTTTAGTTGGGAAGTAAATGGAGTTTAGGAAAAATAGTTAGGACACTAACTATATACTACTCCCTCCGTCCCCAAATTTTAGTCCCTCGTCCTATTCTAACCGGATAAAAAACTAGCTATAACTTTAAATCGGTAATGAATTATATATTCAATATGGATCTTGTTTGATAGATCTCAATTAGTTCTATAAAACAATGTTTTCGAAATCATGTAAAACAATATAAATTACGAGATATAATCAATTGAAAAGTAGCACGAACTCCCAAAAGGGACAAATAAATGGGGACGGAGGGAGTATGTATAAACCATGCATAGTTACTATAGGAACAGGAAAAAAAAATTTAAGTTAGGATCCTAGCTCAATAGTAACTAGCGAATAAATATCACGAATTAGAAATAAACACGCGAATAATAATAATAATAATAAATAAATAAATAATAGAGCGAAAATCTGGGTCGTTACATCTGAATGGGCCAACGTTCCTCCGAAGAGGAAACGAAGCCTCAAGGAGGCCTAAACAAGAACCAGATTTAGGACCACACACAGAATAGGAGCAGAACACCGGCAACTCATTGCCACTCCAACAATAACTACCACAACCATCTAAAACATCCTTGGATGAGAAAAGCCTGTAGGAGGAGAAAAACCAGCAAAACTAACTAATATAAAAGATAACGAAAAACTACAAGCCAACAACCACTCAAAGACCCAAAGAACTAGTAACCCGAGTTACCAACACTAAGTCGCACCGAATCGACCCAGTCACCCCGAGTTGAAGACGAGTCGCTCTAACACATCCCATCCGTAGGCCAAAGCTTCATCTCCGGTAAGATCCTGACACCTACACCGCAGAGCTTACCACCGACAACCACAGGTCTTGATGCCCCTCCAACGACCCATCAGGAAACTTGGTCAACACGAAGGAAAACAAAGCAGGTAGGCTTTAAAAAAAACGGAGAACGGTGGAGTGGTGGCCAGAGGAAAGGAGAGCTGCAATTATTTTGGAAAGCAGGAAACAAAGCGAGAAACTACTAGATCTAGGAAAGATGAAGGGAAAACACCCATAAGGATGGAGAACCCCTCCCTCCCGCCATCGTAATAGGGTAGAAAACCCTAGGGGAGGGGAGGGGAGGGGAGGAGAAGGGAGGAGGGAGTGGAGGCTGTAGAAAACCCTAGGAAGGAGGAGAGGGTTTAGAGAGAGAGAATTCGAAGGAGTTGAGACAAGAGAAGTATATTTACCATTTGTTACTTATCACAAAAAAAAAAACATTTACCATCTCAGATAAAGTCTTACTCTTTCTTTGAGCCACTCCATTTTATAGTGATGTATATGGTATAGTTTCTTCATGAATTATTAAAGTTTCACAATAATAAGGAAATAGTATTCACCATCTCTATCAGACCTAAGAAGTTTGATCTTAGTTCCACGTTGATTTTCAACTTTCGCTTTGTATGCCTTAAACTTATTAGGACCTTACATCTTTTGAATGTAGATACACATAGTAATATTTTCTATAACCATATGTGGATGTAACAACAAATTTCTTTGCCTCCTTCAGTAGGGGTACTATGAAAATCACACACATTGCTATCGATCAATTCAAGTAAAGAAGATGTTTGTTCAATTTTAGGAAAAAACATTATAGTTATCTTTGTTTGTGAACAAATTTTATGCTTATCAACCATATCAACCTCGTACTTATGAATTATATTTGATTCACAAAAGGACAATGGATGATAGACCATTTACATCTTTCTATTGCGAAATGCTGTATACACCTCATATTTGGCTGTACATGATATGCACCTCTTGAGTTTTATGGATTCATTTCATTTAATTTGAAATTTCTGTACAGAAAATGATAAAATTTACACGTCGATAAGTGTTATGTTTTCTTTTTTATTAATATGATGCATGGATCAGCTTACGCGCACCTCGATTAATCCTGAGAAACCAATCTCATTGTCCATTACCGAGAGTCCTATTTAAAACTAGAACAAAATTCTGTATGAACTGGCCCCAAAGAAGCTTAACTTAAGAAGTTTCAAAGCTGAGATCTTAGGATGATGCAAACCTCTAAGTCCAAGATCTTAACCACCAGGCCAACCACTTGAAATTGTTCATAAGTGTTACGTTGGACCGATTTTATAAAATTTATGCAAATACTAAGAAGTTCTAAGAAAATGTAATGTAATGACTTTGGTGGATTGAAGGGATGCACATTGAACACAACAAAAACAAAGGCGTGAAAATTGTACCAATTCTCATTTGCCCCAAATAGAGATAAGTTATTTGTACCTTGATATTCAACATCTTCTTTTGCCTCTCTCATTAACCAAATTGCAATACCCCCAAGTCGAAGTGTTTCATCTATAACCTGTATACAGTAACCGTCTTGTATCAAATTCTGATGACCCGAAAATCTAAGTTAGTTCTCAAGAAACTTCTGATTAAGATGTTTATCAAGTGAGGATTAGCTTACATAGCGTGCGCTTGAATGTTTTTTAAGGTTCATTTGGAAAATATTTCAGCTAGTATTACTTTCAACGTAACTTGTAGTTCAAATTTTGGTCTTCAAAACTCTACAAAAAGCACAAGCAATGAGGACTTACACTTTGAGTGAAAGGCATTTGTTTGTAATCTTGCCATGTTATGAACATGTCTTCGCCTTTATCATCGCGCTTTCCACTTCTTAGTATTTGTTGCTCATCCTGTTTTCATATAACAAATATGAGTGTTTTAAATGTAGAGACGACAGTGGCAAGAAGTTGTAAAATGAAATTCGAGAAATAACCCAAAGTTTCCAACATATATCATGTTTGGTTGTATATATAGCAGGAGGCAGGCAGGAGTAGTACCAATAGTTGCTTTATAGCACATGGAGACTGAGTGAGGTAGAAAACAGCAAAGAGCATGGTCTTGGCTGTTGTTTCATTTCCAGCAAATATAAGGTTGATAATGAAATCAACAATTGTATCGTCGGGTAAGCTTTCTTCCTCTATTAGTCTTCCGAGTAGGCCGTAATTCCCAACTTCCGACGTCCTATCTTCTTGTCGTCTATGCATCTCTATTGTGGTCTTGATTTTGGTTACTATGATTTGCCGTGCCTGTTGTTGAACAATACATGCTCCGTTAACTTTCGTTTTTAAATGGAAGTGAGAATTGATGTGGTTTTCTCGATATATGTTTGTTCTTTTGTTACCTTCATGGCACTGTGGTATGCAAAACCTGGGAAATTGACAGGAAGAGAAAGACAACCGTCCACAAAATCAGAAAACAAACGAGCCATCTCATCTTCTTCCCTCTCTTTAGATGCTCCGAGCAGTTGATTCACCATCAGATTTATAGCTACCTTCAAATCATCATTGCAAAAACCACCCTAAAAATACTAAAATGCATTGAATGAGCCAAGTCAAAAAATTTGCATTCACATATTGACTCACACAATTGATGATCAAGAGAACATGCACGTAAATAAGGTTTACGTGTACAAAATGAGGTGAATGATCGAACACACTGACAAAAACAAATAGCGTACACAAATGCTTGTACTCCGTATATACTATCGATGATAAATTGAGCATGCAAAATTTAACAGAGGATGATCATTCTCATCAAAAAATTAAATGGAGTAGACTATGGATCATAGATTCCTCCCAAGGACAAATAAAGTTGGTGTGGTTGAGTTGTAGGTCTTTCACATCAATATGCATTCTAATTTGCAGGAATGCCATTGTCCTATCATCCTTGTGACACACTCACTATGAATTTTTTTATTTTTTGTCAATAGCAGATTTTCCAAAATAAATTTTTTCTAGTTGTTAAGTTGGGTTTTAGGAAATGTTTATGAAACTATGGAACAACGTGCTTCATATGCTCTTTGGTCTTGTACAACTTGGAGATAATGTGTGAACTAGGACGGAGATAACTGTAAGAGGGCCATCCCCGCCAGAAAAACCCTATATATAATATAAAATACACATTACGTATACATGATGTTCTATATCGGCCCCTCTAAACTTCAAAAATTTAAATGAAAACATGGCTATGTGATGAAAACCAATTGCTTCCTTTTATGTGTATATGTATTTTGGACAAACATGAACAGAAAATGACTATTTTCATGTAGAATATCACTCCTTAGATTTCATGCTTGAACTTCAAAATATACGTAAGAAAAATTTGGAAACTCAACAACCATGTGAAATATAATTTCAGGTTCTAAATTTTGACCTCCAATCTGAGTTAAACCTAGCTCCGTTCTTGATTCGAACATTCAAACAAACGGAGAAGAGGAATCATGTCAACGAATGAAGAACAGAATGTATAATTCAGATGGGAAATCAGAGCATACGAAAGAATTGAATCCAAAACCTTCCATAGATAACAGAATTCCGATATCACGTAAAATCACCATTAATTGTTCTAAAAGCCTCGATCGGGTGATGTTGAAGATTACTTGCCTTTCTGCAAACATCTTGGAGAAGAATGACTTGGTTGTCGCGGAAATTTTTGAAAGTCTGAAGCATAACAAATTGAATGTCCTTCAAGAAATGGAGCCTGAGCTTCTCTAACCTCATCATGTTGGAGGCGATTCCGTGAAGCTTCCTTTGTTGATCTCCTTGGACAGTGATCACCCCATTTTTCCCTACTAAATCTCTGAATGATTTGGGATAGCTGGACTGGAATAGCTTCCCTTCATTCTGCATTATGAATCGGTTAAAACTCGGATCCGCTGATACCACTGCCCGCATACCAAACAGACTGCAAGAGAATATCTTCCCATACCTGCAGATTAAGACGAATTTCAATACTAAGTATATAATATCATGAACATATGTATGTATGTATATAAAGGGAAAGAAAGAAAGGTACCGTTGAACCTGTTGTTGAACGTAAGTAGGGGGATGAGAACTTGCGACAGCATTGTACCAGTTTAAGCCATCACCAATCAACGGCCATCCTCGTCCTCCCGGCGGCAATTTACTACCATTTTCTAGTTTCTTCTTATTGATGATGAGTTCAAATTTTGAAAGAAATAGTACTGATCCAATGAAAACTACAGTTGCAATGATCAGAGATGCCCAAACACCATAACTTGTTTCCCACATCTTCCCAGACTATCTAGCAGCTCTCTGCAGCCTGCAGCCTATGTTTGTGTGCTAAGATCAGAGAGAGAAAGAGACCTCACCCATGTAACAATTGATCACCAAGAAACACTTAAAAACGTTAAGTTAAAGATAGGTAAGTTTATTGGCGGATGATCTTCGTTGACCCAATTGATTGCTGCTTTGGAAATCTAGTACTAGTCGACCCACATCTCTATCAAATGTTAATATTGTGTATGACATATTATTCCACCAATTGATACTCCCTTCCTTCGTCCCATTGTTCCATTTTTCGATGTCCCAAAATATATGTCAATTTTAACTTTTCAATACTCAATAGGTATAATTGGGTATATTTCCTTTAATTTTTGCGATTTCTTTTAAAGTAATCATTAACTTTTAAACACTTTTTTGAGCTTAGAAAAGATGTCAAATCAAGGTATGGTCGGAAATTATTATTATTATTGTTTGTAACGATGATGTTCCTTGAATTTGTCTTTATTCAAAAATAGGTTTGAACATTATTTTTTATTTTTTTAGATTCTTCCTGTAACGCCCCGAATTTCGGACAAGTTAATAAAACATTTTCCAAAATGATTTCATTAAATAAAAGTCAATTTCTTTAAATAACAAAGGAAGCATAGTTAGATTTCATTAACTTAAACGAAATACATAAACTTCAAAATAAGATAACAACTTGAAATCGAATTTCAAAAAGGAACAGAGCAATAACTAATACAGAATCTAGGATTCGACATCTTTTGTCCTCTAGTGGGCTCCACCTTTAGCTCCATCTTGACATTCAATTCCATCTCCAATACCTGGCATAAAAAGCCAGGGTACGAATACCATGAGCGAATGACGCTCAGCAGCTAAAGCCTACCCGAAACCCTTACTTTACAAGCAATACACAATTTGATATATAGGAAGCATAACATTAAAGAACAAATAATTTGATTCAATATCAAGCACCAACATAGTGAAAGCTACCTCGAAAAAATAAAACTCTCCAGTAATCATAGTACTCTACTCATCCCATTGTTCACCCTTCTTCTTGAATTATTAACATGTTATGATCGACACATTTTCGTTCCTTCATTATCACTGAGTTCCATCTTCGTTCATCACGAGTTTCGAATTTCAACCATCACAAGGATCAATTTCAATCAACATAGCATTCAGCTTTCCATCATTTCAAGATTCACTTCCCCCCTTGAGAATGTACATACAGCACATTCTTCAAGATGCACATACAGCGCATAAGGATGCACATTCAGCACATATCCTTAGGACGTAAATTCAGCACGTGAGGTTGTACATACAGCACATTGCCTCGGGATGCACATACAGCACATAGGTAAATCCAATACCGCATAATTCCTCAATTCCATTATCCTTGGTTGATTGCCAATCATTAAACTTAAACTCTGCAGGATGGCCTCCCCAACTGTTATCAACCACGTCCACCGTTTACTCTCCAAATCAAATACCACTCATGAACCTAATGTCCGTCTAAGTTGATGGGTAACCCCCAGGGAACAACAACTATATTAATAACAACATTTTAACCAATACAAGAGAGATTCATGTGATAATGATAATAAGGAGTCATGGAATCAATAGTGGAAACGGGTAAGCAACACAACAACCTATTGTAAACAAATATACACAATGCATAAAGAGCTCAAGTGAACAATATTAACGCAATTCAAGAAATATCATTAGTATTCCACCCCATACATTCCAATAGCACTTACACACAACATTTAAACACAATATTATCCAATTATAGATACATTCAAATATATTTAGGGAGATAGGTTTAACTACCTCGGATCCGTAGTTGTAGCGCGTCACGATACCTTTGCTAAATATGCAAGCTAAGGGTCCTTGAACTCCGGACCTAATATTAGCAAATCCAATTCTCAGTACTTGGTGCAAGAACACTACTAAAGTAATACTCTCGACTCATGTGACCAAAATGTTCGTGGATACAAGACTCGATTAGTCTAGGTTACCCCATCGGCTCATACTGCCCAGAATACAACAACATCTCCTTTGTTTGAAAATCTACATAAAATAGAAAATAGAATTTATAAACTTATCCTTCACACCAGTCTTGCAAAATTCCGTCAGGAAGACAACGGTACTCTCGGATTTCCAAATGGAAGTCTATAATATGAGTTTTTAAGGGAAACATCAGTGCTAGTCTAGAATGGACCAGCCATCGGAAAATGGCCATAACTCACTCGAAACTTCATCATATCAGACGAGACTAGTTGGGTTTGAAAGATAAGACATTTTTCTAACTTCTCAAACAAGAATCGCTTGAAAATAAGATTTGTGGAGAAAATGGGTTTGTTTCAAAGTTGACAGCTGTCATGGAGGAAACACAGGCATCCGAAACATGTTGGATTTGATCCATTACTTTCAAAGAATCCATGTCCACGAAAAATCACACTTATACTAGTCACTAAGTAGAGTAATCAGTCCAAAAATCAAAACATTTAAAGGCCATATGATACCCTTAAAAAATTGTACAAAATCAGTCCCCTGCAGAGAGCAGAGACAGCAACATGTCTCTTGTTTGCAAAAAGCATAACTAATTCATTTGGGGTCCAAAAAGGGTGAGACTAGTTCTCAAAGATAGATAACTCTAAATGGTATTTCTAGAAAATGATTGAAAACCAAAACTCCAAATATATTAACCATGGCAAGCCAAACAAATAGCTCATTACATGTGGAAAACATCTCAGGACAGCCTCGACTTCGCAAAATCACCATAAATTGAGTTCTTAATATTTTTGAGTGATTCTTGTGCCAAAAGTTTTGTAGAAGAACAAAGTTCGAAAGCTATGAAGGGACTAAAGTCAAATTCATACTCCAAAGGGGAGAAAACGGGCAAATACAGTGGCCATACGAATCTGTCTCAGAACACATTTCCAGGTTGTAAACCAGATTTCAAAAATTCATATTAAATCGAATTCTTAATGGATTCGGATGATTCCAGCGGCAAAAGAAAGAGCTTTGAGTTTACTTTAAATCATAAGAAGGAATCAAAACCTAATTAGCAGTTTACGAAGGCGAAATTGACCAAAGTCAGTGACCTAGTTTCCTGTACGAAATCTGCTGTATATCATTATAAATACACGAATATTTTTTTATTAAAATTGATAAAAAGGAGGGAGGTGAGAGCTATACTTGCAAAAATGAAGTTGGGAGGTAGAGATGGTGGTTGGCCGTGGTGGTGGAGGTCGCCAAAGGTGGAGGCAGCCGGTGATCTCTCTCTCTTTCTTCTTCTTTCCTTCTCTTCTTTTCTTCTCTCTTCTCTCTTCTCTCTCTCTGATTATTTCCCAAGAGAAGTAAGGGGAGTAGTGGGATAAGGGGTGGGTAGCAGGCATGGGGAATGGGTGAGCCCGAAGCACGACATGATATAATGCAGTACAATTTACTTCGAGCGGTGTTTGAATTGTCCGGGCTTCGATGTCAGAAAAATACCAAAATATTCGCACTGACTTAGAAAATCGAGGGCGACGTCACCGTGTGCTCAGAATCATTTGGAAAAATCTCAAAAGTTGGGAATGCATTACGATGCTCTCTCCAAGTGATTGTATCGGATTGGTTCGGGTCTCACAACCGTAGTAGTCATGCTAGTATCATCCGTGTAGCTCAAGCACTAATTCATCTTAAAAAGAAATCCGCAAATGGTCAACTAAAGTCAAAAAATTGGGTAAAATTCAAATTACAAAAATTAGTATTTACAAATATCACAAATTTTTATTTTTAAAAATTTGGGATATTACACTTCCCGTCGAGACGAACCAATAAGTCATTAAAAAAAATGACGCAAAACAAACAAATGCGAATTTTTTTGAATAAAGAAAAAATAATAATCGAAACGACTTATTTAGCCAAATTAGACTTCAAAAGAAATTTTTTTTTTCGATAACCAATTGTCCGGGTCAGCTTACGTATGTGCATCACAACTAATTCGGTGAAACTAATCTCACCGTCCACTAAAGGGTGTCATTTAAAGCTAAAACAAAATTCTGTATGAACTAGCCGCAAAAGAGTTGATGACACCTAATTAAAAATCCCAAGTTTTGATTACCTAGCAACCCCTTGGGTTCAAAGAACTTCTAATTATAACTGATTGCTTGCAATTATTTTGGGGCGTCAGTGGGTTGATTCTTTTTTCCAATTACTTAATTGCATTCGTTGTTAACATTTTTGGAGTAATCGAAAATAAAAAATTAATCGGAGTAAGTGAAATGATCTCTAGGCTGTATTAAAACAATTTTAAAAAGTTAAAAGAAAAACCGATTGGAGCAGAAATAAAAAAAAATCTTATTTATGGGTAATGGAGGAAAACCATCAGATTATTACTTATTACAAAAGATAGTTAAAGAAATAGAAAAATATTCTTATTAGGAAAGACATCGAAAAAAGATTATAGATAAATCGTCGACTTGACAATGACTATATTTTGTATTAACATAAAGGAAAATTGGTTCATAGTTTATCCGTTATTCTTAAGTCGTTATTTTTGTTGATCAATTTTATGAAGTAAAAATGAAAAGTGGCACTACTAATAAGGCTTGATTCAATAAAAAACAAGTACGAATGTATAAAATCCAATTACGATCTACGGATGCATATATGCCCTCTAGCTTGTAATGGCTACGTATATTGATCAAAACATGCAACTTGTGCCACAGGGCGTGTTTGATTAAGAATCTGTCACCCTCAAGTTTTAAAAAATTAAATAATTATCGTAGTTTTGACCATGGAATATTAAACTGCAAAGTATAATATCTACTACTCCGTCAATTAAGCTTTAAGCTTGCCAGCTAGCTAGGAGACCCAAGGAATGTGAGGCTATATTAAATGGAGAAGCTTAAATTATGCCACACCGTACTGAAAATGTTAGTTTTGGTAATAAAGTATTTTGCTTACCAAAAAATACATAAGTAACCAAACAAAGAAATATGTAAAAAATTTAGAGGTACCATTTTTTTATTTTTTTTTGTAACCTAAACAAGAAAACACAAAACTAATTAATACGAGTACTTTAAAAATGCATGATTAATGAGCCAAAAATTATGCATACCACACACCAACGACATACGTATCATGCACCAAAAATATGCGTACCATTTTTCAACACTAAGAATATACTATTACACTTCCAAATACACCCCTATGTAATATATACCAAAAAAAATTGCATAAGGTATCATGCACAGAATTGAAGAAAAAGGAAAAATTTCGTTGTATCATAGCATTCTCCATAATAAATTAATATACTTCATATGACTAGTTGTCACTTGCTAAATCCTGTCTGTGGTTGGAGTAATGTTTTGGAGAGGGGATGGATGGATGTCTTTAGGTTGAAGTTTTACGCTCCTTTCTAGGATGAATTAGTGGAACGCCAAACTTTATGAAACTTTGACCTCGAGCTCTCCCACTGCCTCTCCCCGCCGTATATGGTTTGGGTTCAGTCCACACCCTTAAAATGTGAACTTCATCCACACTTTTACTTTCCCGATCAAATTTTCATGATCCAAAAAACCTGCTCAGATCAAGCCATTTCCGGTCTTTTTTTTTTTTTTGCGATTTCATATGTAGACCCTTTAAAACACCTTTTAAACATGGGAAGTGATATTGACACTCCACTTTTCTCTATTGGCACTTTCTTTTTTTTGTCTCTATTCATAACATGCAAAAGTAACTTTACCTAATAGAGACAAAAAAGGGAGCACCAATAGAGAAATGAGGAGTGCCAATATTAATTCATTTTAAACACAATGAACGGTTTGGATCATGAAAACTTGATCGGGAAAGTGAAGGTGTGGACGGAATCCGTATTTTAAGGGTGTGGACGGGATCCGTGGTGTAATTTTTTCACTTTAAGGACCTCTCGTAAATAAGAAAAAATGTTATTTTTTCACTTTAAAAATTGTTTTTGGGAAATCCGAACCGTCCAATGTGTAAAAGGTGTTTTCAAGGGTCTACGCGGGAAATCTTCAAAAAAAATACCGGGAAGGGCTTCCTCCAAGCAGTTTTTTGCAAAAATTGTATACCTTCTGAACACATTGGACGGTTCGGATCGTCAAAAAAATACTCGGATCACGGAGGTTCGGAAGTCCGGAGTCCGGATAGGAGGCGCTCCCTATATATATCAGCTTAAAATGACACCTAACCCCTCAAAACATATTTAGGGCAAGCACAACAAGACTCAACAAATTTTGAGCCAAATAAATTACTGAACAGTGCTTTATCTACCAATGTCATTTTCAACACTCCAACAATACCACCTATACTATCTCTCTACTATTAAAATACTGATTTTTACTTTTCAAAATAATATAATATATTAACACATATATACATACACACCACACCCATATATACGAAACCCAAACCCCCAGATCCCATCGAACGAAACCCAAACCCATATCCCGTCGGACGAAATCCAAAGCCATATCCCGGAAGAACTCGCCGTCAAACGAAGATTTCGCCATCACCGTCGGCCAAGTCGAACGAAACCCGTCGCCGTCGTATGAAACCCAGACACTGAAACCCAGATCTCACCGTTTTTGCCGACCCCAACCGGCGAAACCAGACCTCCATCTCCGGCCGACCCAGACCTCCATCTCTGGCCAACCCAATGCCGGCCAACCCAGATCGAAACCCAAACTTTATGAAACTTTGACCTCCTCTCCCACTGCCTCTACCCGCCGTATATAGTCAGGGTTCAGTCCACACCATTAAAATGTGAACTTCATCCACACTTTTACTTTCCCGGTCAAATTTTCATGGTCCAAAAACCCTGCTCAGATCAAGCCATTTCCGGTCTCTTTTTTTTTGGCGATTTCATATGTAGACCCTTTAAAACACGGGAAAGTGATATTGGCACTCCACTTTTCTCTATTGGCACTTTCTTTTTTGTCTCTATTCATAAAATGCAAAAGTAACTTTACCTAATAGAGACAAAAAAGGAAGCACCAATAGAGAAATGAGGAGTGCCAATATTAATTCCTTTTAAACACAAAGAACGGTTTGGATCATGAAAACTTGATCGGGAAAGTGAAGGTGTGGACGGAATCCGTATTTTAAGGGTGTGGACGGGATTCGTGGTGTATGTATATATATATATATATATATATAAGAAGTTTCCTGTGAGGGCTACCTCACAAAAAAAGTGCGGGAAAACAGTTGTGGGCCGTTGGATCCTATGCCCTTTACGCGATCCAACGACTCACAATTGTTTTCCCGCACTTTTTTTTCCTATGCCCTTCACGCGATCCAACGACTCACAACTGTTTCCCGTACTTTTTTTTGTGAGGGAGCCCTCATAGGAAACTTCTTGTATATATATATATATATATACGAAAAACTTCTAGTCCACACCTCCCGAAAATAAGAAAAAATTGATTTTTTTTGTGTTACAAATTATTTTTGGAAAATCCGAGCCGTCCAATGTGTTCAGAAGGTGTTTTCAAGGGTCCACGCGAGAAATCTTCAAAAAAAAAATACCGGGAAGGGCTTGATTCAAGCAGTTTTCGCAAAATTTTTATATTTATAGTTTTTGCGAAAACTGCTTGGATCAAGCCCTTCCCGGTATTTTTTTTTGAAGATTTCCTGCGTGGACCTTTAAAAACACTTTCTGAACACATTGAACGGATCGGATCGTCAAAAAAATATTTGGATCATGGAGGTCCAGAAACGAGAATCCCGTTTTAGAAGGCCTCCCTATATATATATATATATATATATCAGCTTAAAATGACACCTAACCCCTCAAAATATATTTACTAAGACAGGGTGGAATGCGAATATAGAAAACTAGTTTTATTTATCCCAGTTTCGACTAAGATTCTTTTTTTTGCATTTTATAATCTATGTATGCAAAGTCCTCTCGTCACCAACAACAGAATTGTCCTTGCACAGAAAACTTCAGGGATGACTCATTGCCAACTCAAATAGGTTCGGCCCAAACACTAGGCCATTATTTTCACTGTGTAAGGAAATTTTCATATACATATAAATATTTATCATCCCAACTAGTTTGGCGCCCAACTCCTCAACAATCACTTGCCGCTCCAAACCCCAAACAACAGTTGGCAAGTGGCCAACCATTGTGAAACACAAAAAACAAAATATGCCCCAAATAGTTACAATAAGCTCAATTATATCTCAGAATGAGCATCAAGAAAGTTGTAACTAACCATCAAAAAATCCTAGCAGACCAAAATATGAAATATCTCGATTCCAAATGAAGCATGCCTCCAATGTTGAATCACTAATAAGCAGAGCATCCTGAATTTAACGCATGAAACAAGGCAATCAGCTCAGTATCTCCTTCGCAACTCTGGACTGCTATTACCATCTTCAAGAAGGTTGAAAAGTAGACCAATATTTTTAGAGCAATTAGCAGATAGAAAATGATCTCAACAGAGTAATATGATCGCATCAGAGTATCCCAAAATATGATGGCAACAAGTGTCATGACAGTGGATCCCAAAAATGATGCAGCAATTGTCACAACAGAGAAATATGATAGCTTCCATGCTTTCTACTCCACCAAACAGCCAACGAAATGTCCATGTACCACTTGTCATCTCCATAATTAGATTGTCAACACCAAAGGATTCCTTAAGCCTTAGAGTTAAAAGTAGTGGTGGCAATTTCTAACCCAGCCCATGAACCCATCCAAATCCATCCACTCAAAACCCAACCCAACCCATTCATATTAAAATATGGGTTATAAATGGGTGAACCCATATTAACCAATATATACATGGGTTTATATGGGTTCAAAATGGGTTGGACCCAAAATTAAAAAGTTATTTTCCACTTCTCTTTTTCTCAGCAAAACCCGAACTTTCCATAGCCGAAAGCAACCGACTTACAGCAACCATATTCTTCGTTTCTCCAAAGTTCTAATGCCGAGTTTTTGGACCGAAAAGATGGAATAAATGTTGCAGTTACACTAACGTGGAAAATGACAAATTTTTCCCCTCCAAACGGAATTCTCTTCGGTTTTTCCTAATTCGTGGGCACTCTTCGGATCTATTTTCATGATCTTGAAATTCTTCATCTTTTAAATGTTTATGCGACTGTCAACTTTATCGAAAATTATATTCATCAGATAGCGATTACTATGGCAGTGTTTGGTTGGGAGCTTTGCTCCGGTTTTGGCCCAGTTTCTGTTTTGCTTACATCATCACTTTTCTCCCTTTTCTCTCTATCTCTCTCCACTTATTACACCTGCCTTACATCATCAAAACTAAAACAAAACTGGGAAACGAACAGGGCCTATATATTTTTAAAACACGTTTATGTTGAAAAAATGGATTCTGAAGTTTTTCAAATTACTAATGTATTTCGACTTTTTAAGTCAGCAAACCATTTGCGCACCGCAATTCGTATTACACAAACCTTAAAATTAACTACTCCTATAACCTTAATTTTTAACTTAAAAGTAATAGAATGATAGAATAGGTTCAGCAGCCACACAACATAAACAAGATAGACAAAACAGACAACACAGACAAGGACCCAGCTCAGGGAAGAATACGTATACAAAAGAGGGAAACCCAAAAGACCCCAACTTGACCCAACCAAAAAGAACCCAAACCCATATAGACACCACCAAAGAAACAAGGACACCACCCGACCAAAGAGACCAACCCCAGAAAGAAAAAAAAAAAAAAGAAAGAAAGAAAGAAAAGAAAACCCCAAAACCACTGCCCCAGACTCAAAAAGAGACACTTAACCCAATACCCCCCCCCCCCCCCCCCCCATTAAAAAGAATCCAAAATGCTCCTAATTCTATAGATGATATCATCCATAGAGAAGGAATTCCAATCTTCCTTAGTTTTTATCCAAAAGGCAATTCTTACTTTGATAAGATCTTCCACCTCATCCCATTGATAAGCCTAAAATATTGACACGTAGCCATGCCTATGTCGCATATTGTTAGTCCTTTATTGTTCTTAATTAGATATTGATGTCATCTTTTCAGTAATTCACTTTAAATTATTAATTTGCAAAAAGAAGATGATAATAGCTGATATCTCAACCGTCGGATTCAACAAGTGCAATGCGGAATTTTAACTTGATGTGTAATTGTGAGATGAAATTAATTCAAGTGGATTGGATAGTAGACACAACTACAACCCGTGGTGTGCATGTGATTGAAGTTGCCAAAGTGATCGAAAGAGTAATTAATAGCTAATTAGGCAATCTAAACTCACAAGGCAATGAGATCTCTGAATAAGGAGTGGGTGATTAGAAAAGGAAGATTTCATTTGGAAGACAAATGCTCAGCTACAATAAAGAGGAAAGAAAATTTGGAGGACTCCGTGGGTTATTATATACTGCCAAAGGAGAGTGATTTGATTACATAAGTAATTATACTTTCCTGATGAGTTAATTTGGTGCATCTAAGGTGTGAGTTTTTGGGAAAGGAAATATGAAGGCCTTGCTTAGGTGTACACTCAACAGGGCCCTATAAAAGAAAAAGAAGGATTTGCTTATACGGAGATATCACGGAACAGAAGAAGAAAAGTACGGCTGCACCATCTCATCCGGACGGACGACACCGGAGTTCACGGCGGGAGAATAAGATGAGCAAAGGAAATTTTTGTGAGGTTATTTTGTCTATGTTAGGCTAAAATTCTCAACTAGGGTTGAGGATGAAACTCCATAAATCTTATTAATTAATATTTTGCGTATGATTTTTCTTACGTGTGTTCATTGTTTATTGTTCTTGACTCACTAATCAATATGCATGAATATCGGATATGGGTTCAATTGGAATGGGTTTTTCTCATGATTTGATATCGTCATATTAATCCAATTGCTTGGTTTGTCAAAGTTAATATTCAAGCACGGGGTATCTACTGTGATTTACTTTCGTGGATACAGTTGATGATTTTGGCTTGAACTTTGAAGCAGAGTGAGAACATATTTTTGTCATAAATAAAAAAGTGCTTATAGTAATATTATCCACGGTGATAAGATTAGCTTCTAAAATCAAAGAAAAATCATTGCATAAGATTAATTGATAAATGTTTATGGGTGTGGATTCCGAAACCTTAGTTACTTTACTCAACCGTTAATCTCCATTATTTTTCCGTGTTAGTTTAATTATTTGTTTTGTCATTATTTTATTTTATTTTATTTTTAGTTTTCCAACCAAACACAACTTTTTGGAACTAGGTTAGGGTTTAATCAATTTTGGATTATCTAGTTTTCCTATAAAAATCACAAGTCCCTGTGGGTTTGACCTTGCACTTGCATTGCTATACTTCAATACGACTCGTGCGCTTGCGAGTACATTAAAATGTCACAACACCCATTTAGGAATAGCATTTTAAAAAACACATGCATTTCTTTGAATCCAAATGATAGCAAATGGTATGCAATCCCATAAAAGTTTTTGTTTTTTGCTTCCATTTACTATCTGACTAACCAGTGCAATAAGGTTACCATCTTTGGAGGAAACATGTGGTCAATGGATTCTTGATCCATCCCACAAAATTTACAAAGTGCTTCATCCTCATTATGAATGATTCCCACTCTTAGCAAATAGTCTCCTGTTTTGACTCTACCCAAACTGATCAACCACCCAAAGCACCATACTGTGTAGGGAGCTGCATTATTACAGATGAGTTTTAAAACATCCTTAGAGACATGGGGGTTGCTTATTGGTATAGCTAACTCGTACTTAGATTTTACAGTGAAACCCTTAGAGCTATTGTAACACCCCGGAAAATTTGGTTTGTTTTTAAAGGGATTTTAAAGATCTTTGAGCCGCATATTTTTATTTTTTTTTTGAAAATTAACTTTGAAGAAACACAACCCATTTACTACAAACATTGTTAAAATATTACAATACTAAATAAAGTTGAAAGTGATTTATTACAAACCTTTAAACATGAAGTACTAGAATAAAATGTGTCTTTATTATAAACTTGAAACCTCATAAAATACTTAAAAGTACAGAGCCAAAAACTAAACTACTGGTTTAGCCACTGCTCGGTCAACTCGGCTGCATCTTCAACCGCTACAGGATTATCCTCTGAATACTCCATGTCATCGCCTGTACCTGGCATCAAATACTACCTCCGTCCCCAAATTTTGGTCCCTCGTCCTAATCTAACCGGATAAAAAACTAGGTATAACTTTCAATCGGTAATGAATTTTATATTCAATATGGATCTTGTTTGATAGATCTCACTTAGTTCTATAAGACAATGTTTTCGAAATCATGTAAAACAATATAAATTACGAGATATAATCAATTGAAAAGTGGCACGAACTTCCAAAAGGGACAAATAAATGGGGACGGAGGGAGTACCTTTGTAACGTAGTACCGTGAGTGGTGACACTCAGTGGAACAACGTAAAACTACCATTACCCCAATGTATGCATAATTTCCATAATCACAAAACCACATTGTAGACACCCCAAAAAGAGACTCTCGTACACATTTTAATCCCCAATGATGAAAAGGAATGCCCGGGAGACCTCTCAGATTGAAACTCTTCAAGTCAACTCAGTCAACAGTACCATACGATACTCATCTCTCACGCACGGCACAGCCCAAGTCACATACAACAGCTTTTTAAACTTTGGCGGTGGAAGTGTGCCGTACGGCACAGTTGGTGTACCGTACGGTACAGTTTGTGTGTCGTACGGCACTGTCATTTGTCAAACAGCTTTTGCAGAGCTTCCAGCAGCTAGAATTGTTGACATTCGGTTCCCCACCTTCATGATGATTTCTTGCAAGCAGAAAAGGCTAAGATGTAGCTATGAGTACATGAGTGGGCACCAAGTTTACTTGGGATTCAATCGGTTCCCATCGCCTATATATGGTCGATCGATTTCAATGGAAAAGTGTGGAAGAAAATCATGAAATCCCACCTCTGAGCTCTCTCCATTACAAGCCATCCTCATTACCACCCGCAAGCTCCATAAATCAATCCTACAAATTCCTTCCAAAGCAAACCCAATCAAAGTCCAATCCCCTGTTTTCCAATCCTAACCCGTGAGCCTATCCTTCCAAATTCACTCACCTCCATCAAACAATCAACCTTGCTGCTGTACTAGAGGGGAATTGGGGTCCAGAGCAGGTCCAAGCAGTGTTCAAGGAGTTCTAAAGAAGTTCAATCCGAGAGTTTCAAACCGAAGGTATAATCCCGTTTCGCCAAAACTCTTAGCTTTTGTACCCTGAGGGGAGGGGTACCAAGTGTGGAATTGTAAGGACCCGTATTTTTTCATATTATTTTCCGGAAATAAAGTTGGGGAAATATGAGAAACTAATTAAAAATGCTAAAGTGTTGGATTATTAAGTGTTGTGAGTGAGATTGGACCTAATTGCATTACACAAACCACATTTGGGCTTGGAGTGTAATTACATGATATATATGTGTGTGTGTGGTGGGAGAGGAGAGAGAAAGTCATCTTCCTCCCCCAAAAAAAAAAAACAGCCGTCCCTCTCTCTCTCTCCTCCATGGTTCTCAAAACCTCTCTCTTCACAAATCTAACCAAAACTCAAGCTCCAAACTTAGTCCCTTCACAAAAGCTTCTCCAAATCTCGTGCTCTACGCGTTGGTATGCTCATTTCACTCCGGTGTTTGAAGAATTTTTCTTGGATCTTGAAGGTTGAGTGTGGGTTTTGCTTCTTGGAGGTTTTTCAAGCTAAATCATTGAGGTAGGGGACAAATTTCTACTCCCTCTAGTTGTATTTTGTTGATTTGTGGCATATGTTGTTGGGTTGTCTACCAATTTCTAGCTAAACTTGTTTATCACCATGAAAATGGGTTTTTGATCTTGGAATCATCATGAAGATAGGTTTTGATCTTGTTCAATCTTTGATTGCTACTCTCTCAAGTGTTTGGGTAGTGTTTTGATCCATATTTTGATGAATTTCTAGTTGTTTTTGCTTGGGTTGAAACCCCCATTGAATCTGAAAATCTGTCAAAAAAATTCACGAAATGGCCTGGTATTGATACCCCCGCGTCCGGGTATCAATACCAGCGGGTTCTGTTTTTCTTTCTGTGCCTCTGGTATCAATACCCCAATTCTGGGTATCAATACCAGACAGCTTCGAACCTTATTTTTTGTTGAAACTTTCCCTTGACTCTTGGACATCTTGGGACACCTTTAAATGTTTCGTTCACTCAAAATATTACTTATTACCAACCTCTTAGTTGATCGGATTGTTTGCTTGGCTATCCTTTGACCCCCGATCGGGTAGTTTGACCATACACTTGTTTGGTCCCTAAACGCGTAATTCGCTTGTATTAGGATATTTTCCACCTTAGTAGCATTCTTGGAATCAAATGATAATGGAGATTACTTAATGTCACTTATTTCTTGCTATCTATTGGATTTGGTGAGGTCTTGGTGCATTTATTAACACTTGGCGTACATTCGGGTTGAGTTGGGATTTCGGGATACATGTAAATGGATAATGTGGCATGTGAGTCATATATGAGACTAAGTTGAACTTGTATATTGATAAGTGATGATATGAGTATAAAACGATTGATGCGGGGCCCGATAGGGTATGCCAGAGTGACACGGGGCCTATATGACATGCCCGGAGAAATATCAAACGTTTAAGAGGAAAGTGATGTAAGTGGTTAGCGCTTAGGACACATGTGGCGAGTCGGGTGTGTGTGTCGGACATAAGTTGGATATGAGAGACGAGATGGAGGGGATCTAGTTGATTATGGGTTACTTTCGAGCCCTTTTACTATTCAAACTCTCTTAACTCTCGTTGTATGATTTTATTAGTTATAAATCATCCTATCGGTTTCTCTTAACTCCCCTTATATTTCTTTATGTATTATCCTTGTTCCTTCATTTCACTTGTAATTAACGTTGGTCGTACATGGATACATTTAGTGCAAATGGACACATGAAATATGTTGGATGCTTTAGAAGTGCTTGATCGGGTGACATATATTCTTTAGTAAGCATGCATTTGATCCTTGACTTGACTAGTATGACTTACTGGATATACTTGATGAAATTAAAGAGAATGTTAGAACGTTTCCGAGTTAACGTACACATTAAAATAGTGGTTACCAGGAAGGAAATAGAACTTGGATGTCGAAATCGGGTGAAAGTTGAGTGAATGGAAACAACGGAAGAGAACATATACATATATAAATATTTACAAGTTTTGTTGATGTGAAATTATGATTTTGTGGAGACGGCCTTTGTGAGGGTTGTTGGATACGAATGACTAGACTACTAGTAAACATACGGAAGATCAAGTTGGTGAATAGTGACATTGAGATTTATAATGAGGTTAGAGAGAAATTCTATAATCCGTTATCTAAATGGTATATCGTTGAGGAATGCTGAGTGATGCGTGTAGTGTTATTGTTTGGTCGCTATCATAAATTGATATGCTTGGTGGCTTACTTGCTATTTGTCAATCGTATGATATGTTTCTCGTTCATTATATTTTGTTGTGCAATTTTGTGTCTGAAACAAAAAAAGGGGATACCTACTGGGCGAAGTGAATGCTCACCCCTTTGCTGTTTCAGGTTTCGGTTGAAGTGCAAGATGGAGTGCGTGGCGTGCATGGCATAGTCAAATCATGGCATGAAGGATGATTTGAAACATTGTAACCTTTTTTTTCCTTGTAAAACAATGTAATTTTTAATGTAAAAATCCGATGGGGCATTGGGTGTCGAGGTTGAGATTATTACAAAAATGTAATGAAATGTTGTAAGGTGATTTCGCATTACACTATGATTCTTTAACTTTAGAAATTTCTTAAGAAAATGTTCATTTATTTATGTTGAAAATCGAGGGCGTGACAGGAATGATCTCCTATATCATCTCCACATTTGGTATGCCCATGTTACATCAAAATCAGTTTGATTTCATGCCTCCCGGTTGCGTCGTACGGTGAAAATATCGCCTCGTACGGGGTGATTCAGTGAGGAGGAACATTCCCCATTTGAACACATCAATTTCCTATCCAAAATAATCTGTTTTCACTTAAGTTTCATGCCTTGTATGTGCCTTTATTTCATTCTTTTCGAAAATCAAAGTTTTGAACTGTTTGTGAAAGAAACAGTGCCGCACGACACTCCTCCTGTACCGCACGGTACACTTGGAGTGTTGTACGGCACTCTTTTGAAAATTTGACCGTTGAAATGATGAACAGTGCCGCATGGCACACTTTTTGTAAAATTTGAAATTTTAATCAGTGTCTTGCATGAACAGTTTGAACCCTTGATTTTTGTATAATTCACATGTTAGTTGCTTTTTCATTATTATCGTCTGTTTTTCTTGATTTAAAATGTTTACTTGTTAAAGTTCGGCATTAAAATATTTTTTATAAAAATCCCACAAATGTTTAGTAAAGACCGATTTTAATCGGGCGAGCGGGGTGCATTAAAAACCCTTCCCTGCTCGTAACTTGGCTCCCGAATCCAAAACAAATCTCTGGTTTCCAAACCGTTTTCTAAATCGTTTTCTCAATCCTTTTCAAAACGGTTTCTCGGGTCCTAAACTATTTTCCAAAAACCCGGGTGGCGACTCTATTTTCAAAGCATCATTTCCAAACCAACAGACCAACCAGCGTGGAGGTCAACCGTCTACAAAATGGCGACTCCGCTGGGGATTTTCAAATTAATCTCTAATTTGGTCTTTTTATACTTATGAACTTCCCGAAAGTTTGTCAAAACGAAAATGCCTAGCGCTATCGCAAGGAAGGAATGGCGGACTAACAGGGCCTCGCCCGGCCATCCTGACTGGAGCTTTTTGGGTTGTTTGTCTGTGTAAAGATATCAAAGAACAGATTAATTTGGAGATCCAAGCTTGAAAGATATTTGTGGGATTTTTTTTAAAATAATTTTATTGCTAAACTTTTGCATCACTTGCATCGATGTTGGATAAGCCCCGCTGCTGCGTCTTAGTTACCCTACCCAGTTCACTGGTGTTAGGACATTCCCGGATGCTCAGCAACCTTGGACCGTGATGAGTCAGCCTGCCGCTTGACCTTTGCCATGCAGTCACTTGGCACTGGGAGGCAAATATTGGCTCTAGTCTGGGGGACCCCCTCAACCAAAACCGGCCTTTGCATATAACAAACCATAGAACCTTCCAACCTAGGATAGGAACCCACATGTTAGGATTATGTGATATACCATGTTATGTGTTTACTGCTTTCCATATATTGTCATCATTTTGCATTATCATGTTTAGTTAGACCCCATGCCGTCACATTTTCCCGTGGTCTTAAAAGGTTGCCCTGCCCGATGATGAGTCGTGCATTCCAATGCATGTTGTTCAGATCAATTCAGTCCTTAGAATAATAGGACTTAGGAAAGTCAAATCAACTTGATCCTTGACAATCCCTTAGCAATGACCTAACAGAAATTAGGAACAATTGACCCAAGCTGGGGCAGTTGTCCCTAAAATCAAAGTTAGACCCTTGAAAAGGAGTTATCAAGAACCAAGTTATTTGAATTTTCCCAAATCCTGCTATCCTAAATAAAAGATACACTGAGGATCGGGGCAGCGTTTTTAAGACCCATTTTTCCATAGTCTAGGAGACTTTAAATCTTTGGAGTTTGAAACACCTCCAGTGTCAGCCGTGCTAGAACGGCTCCTTGTGATTCTATCACATTTCTATCCAGATTTCAACAGCCTTATTGCTCTGTCTTGGATGGTCACGAAAGTTGACTGGCTCTGGTTCCAACACATAGGAACTATACCTACTGAGTAGTCGACCTACCCATGGTTGTTAAAAACTTTTTGAGACTTAGGGTGACATACATGACACAAAAACGACATTCTCCTTTTTTGAAATAAAATGGCGGCACTTCTAAGTCTGCTTTTGCTTTACTGTCAGTGCTAAGCGATTGGTCAAAGCGAGAAGAACAACATACCCGGTTGGACCCGACCTCCTAAACAAACGGTTAATTCGAACTCAGTCAGAAGCACCACATCTAGGTTCAACAGGTCCTTCAGAGATGTCAAAAGAACAAGCAAATAAGAATGAAGTTGAAGCTCTCAGGTTAGCCTTGGAAGAACAGCGAGAGCACAACGAAACCCAAATGGCCGAATTGCTACTTTTGATACAAGGATTGACCACTAGAAACCAGCCACCACAGGGTCCGGGGGAGCAACCACCGTCGCCTCCTCTGCCAAAAAAATTAGACTTGGAAGCAATGATGGCTCAAATCACCAAACTTGAGGAATCAGTTCAGAAACAAGAAAAGGTAGCTGCCACAGGCGTCGATATGGACAAGTTGTGTCTATTTCCCGACGCCAAACTCCCGGAAGGATTCAAGCCCATAGCTTGGGAAAAGTTTGATGGAAGTGGGGATCCAAAAGCTCATCTGCAAACGTATGTGGGCACTCTGTCCATGTATAACATCGAGAAGAATGCCATGGGTCAAATGTTTCAGCAGACTCTGACAGGACCGACACTGCGATGGTTTCTGAATTTAGACATTTCAAAGAAAGGAAGCTGGGAAGATATTGGGGCACCCTTCATGGCCCAATTCAAGTACAACATCCAGCTTGAGATGACCATTCGGGAATTGGATGCAACCAAGATGGGGGCAAACGAGTCATTTGCTGACTTCATCAAAAGGTGGAGAGGAAAGGCTTCTCAAATGATAGACCGGCCCTCAGAAAAGGAACAAATGAGAATCATTACTCGCAACCTGTCAGGAGATTTTGCTAAACACCTGGTGGTATTTCAAGCTACTGCAGACTTCAAAACATTCTATGAGGCAGGCCTTGCCATTGAGGAGGCAATCCAGTCCGGCATTTTTAAGGAAAAGGAACTTGTTCCCGATACCAAACAGGTGTACCCTGGCAACACCGACACATTGTTCAGCAAAAACGATTATACCCAAGCCTTTTCCAGCTCCACAAACCAAAATTTCAACCAAGCCATGCCTATCAACGAAGTCAAAACTCAAACCAACCACTCTCAAAAGCTACAAAGAACCCTTTCCCAATTCTCCGAGCCTCTGTCCTTGATTTATGAGAAGCTCCTCAAAACCGGCCATATCAAACCACTCATTCCAACCCCTCTACCTCAGAAGCTTCCATCTTACCATAACCCAAATGCCTTTTGTGCATTCCATCAAATGCCCGGTCACACTACCGATGAGGGCCATTGCCTTCGTCACAGAATTCAGAACCTCATCGACAGCAAAACCATCATTTCCCCACCAACAAAAACAAACACCCAGACAAGTCCCAATCCTCATATCAACTCTGCCATATTCGACATTGAACCCATGGGGGATTACTGATTGATGTCAAGGCCAGCAAAAGAAGAATGAACCGCTAAGGACCATGCAATAGACCAATCTTTCACGAGTCTTGGGAATTTTCAAGTTTCGAGTCAGAGTCGTCTCTTTTATTGAGTCAGTTTATATTTCTGTTTCTACTTTGGTGTTTGTCTTCAAATTCGAGTCTGTAATGTTCTGTTGTCTAAAAAAGAGAAAAACCAAAAATAGAGTCAGCTTTGTAGTCCCGAACTACGTCACGACCTGATTCCTTGCAAAGGGATACGTAGGCAACCCTTAGTGGTTCGGTTGCAACTTTCATAAATCTATGTCACGCTTTTGTGTTAGAATTGTCGTAATAAACTTGAGTTTTTGCAATAATCCTTGAAAATGGAATTGTTTTCCACCATCATTTGAAATTCATGACAATCACTTCAAAACACGGGATGATTTTTGATTGAACCCTCACCTCTCACACGAAGAAGGAATTCTAGGCGCAATTCTCCAACGTCATCAAGAAGCAATGATTTGACCAAAAATAAAAATAAAAATGAAGCATGCTAGGTCGAAAACCCGAAAGGGCGGCCTAGGCAAAAGTTAAGGCAAAGCTCGCTGGATCAAAACTTTGAAGTACGATCCAAGCAAAAGTTAGAGCATATACAGATTCTTTCTAACAAGTTGTGCATTTCAAAATGAAGAAAGACATTCTTTGTTTCCATTCCCCAGATAAATATATCCCTTGATAGCCCTTTTTGAGCCTGAATTATCCTCTTTGAAAAAGAACCCAGCTAGACAGCTATCCCTCACACTGGGGCGAATTAAGAGAAATGAAAGTGCCAAGTTATTAGCAAGATGTCAAGATGAAAGTGCCGAGCACATGATCGTCAGAGAAATATCAAATTTTCAAAACTACCAAATGCATGGTTGCTAGTGGCACGTCAGAATGGAAAATGCCAAGTTCATGGGCACAACCAAATGTGAAGCACTGAAAAGGAAGAAAGAAAGAGAGTGCCTATCAAAAGCAAAATGGGGCACAAAGGAAAATATTTAAGAAAACAGAAAGGGCATGCAAAAAAGAGTTCAAGATAGCTGCTAGCTCTAAAACCCAAAAAGAATGAAATTTTTTGAGCCTTTATCCTTTCTTTGTTAAACCCCAAAGCCTTGGCCCCGTCATAACCTAAATAAAGTCCTTTCAGATTGAAAAACACAGCTTGATAGCAAGGATCCAGTGGGAACAATATCATCACCCTTGGAGATCAAAAGTCAAAGCACCAGCATCCGTCAGAAGCAAAAGTCCAGACCAGGGCATCTCAATGGAAAATCAGTGTGTCAGCATCTCGAGGGCAAGAGTCCACAATAAGAAATCTTGTGTTTTTGATAAAAACAATCGATTTGAATGAACATCCTTTAATGGGGTGAAACAATTTCATAACCAAAATACTCAAGTTCATGACGGTTTCGAACATCAATTGTGTGGCACGTTTTGCCACTTCCAAAATTCTCGAGTCAACATAGTTTTGTCAGAGTCCATTCCTTTGTCACAAGGTCAATCTAGTAACAGAATAACCCGCGTCTACCAAATTCATGAGTAGTCATTCTCCGCCCAAACCAGGGGCATCTTTGTAAAGTCATTCGTATCGTCTGGGCCTTGTTCAAATTCACACAAGGTCTTTTGTCCATTCAACCCTTGACGGTCTTGATAATCTTAAACTCGTGGAAGACGATGTCAATGTATGGAAGAGTCTATTTTTGGATAAACAAGTCAATAGGTTCTGAATTGAAGCTTGTCATCTATTGGGACACATTTGTCCAAGACTGGGGCACGTCAACTCAACGCCATCTATTGGGAAAAGCACATACACCTGAGTTCAAGATTTGGGGCAGAAATGCGAAAAAACTCAAGCCTCACAAGAAGCCAGAAAGCCCGAAAGCTCAAGCTCATTGATCAAGTGTAACTTCAAATCTAGACCCTATCCAAAAGGAAAGATAGTAAAGCAAAAAGAGACATCCTATTGCGCCACCTACTTTAAAAAAAAAAAAAAAAAAAGGAATGTTGTCATTGTGTCATCAAATGTGAAAACCTGAGTTTCACACAAGAGTCCTCATGAACAATTTTTCAATCAATCGTCCTTCGGGACAAGTTTTTTTCAATCGTCCTTCCGGGATAGTTTTCCAATTAATCGTCCTTCGGGACAATTTTTCAACCAATCATCCTTCGGGATAGTTTTTCATTCCATCATCCTTTGAGACAGTTTTTCAATCAATTGTCCTGCGAGACAGTTTTTTACTCCACCGTCCCTTGGGACATGTGTTCAATCAATCGACCTTCAGGAAATGTTTTCAATCAACTGTACGTCTTGCGGGACATGTTTTCAATCAATTGTCACTCAGAACATGTTTTCAGCTAACCGTCATTCAGGACATATTTTCAATCAACCGCTCGTCCTTTGTGACATGTTTTCAATTAAGCGTCCCTTGAGACATGTTTTCAATCAACCATCCTTCAAGATGTGCTTTCAATCAAACATTTTTCAATCACCGTCCCTCGTTGTGATTTTTCAAACAACGTTTTTCAATCCACTGTCCTCAGCGATAGTTTTTCAATTTTTCAATCAACTTCAATCAATTTTAACCAATTTCAATCAATTTCAACCAATTTCAATCAATTTTTCAATCAATTTTTCAATCAATTTCAACCAATTTCAATCAATTTTTCAATCAACTTCAATAAATTTCAATCAATTTTTCAATCAACTTCAATCAATTTTTCAATCAACTTCAATAAAAATTCAATTGCAAGACTAGAAATGGTCAGGTTTTCAATCAACCGTCCTTTGGGTCAGTCTTTCAGTCAAGCATTCTTTGGAACAGTTTTTCAATCAATTGTCCTCCAGGGACAACTTTTCAATCAAATCAATTTTAAGGTCAGTTTCTCAAATCAATCTGCCTTTTGAAACAAATTTTTCAATCCAATCTCTAAACTCAATTTCAACAACTCAAGTCAATCAAACCACGAGACCTCGCTGGTCTTGCGCACACAATTTTTCACGAGACCTCGCTGGTCTCGCATGAACCCTTTTGGGGACCTCGCTGGTCTCGCACGAACCCTTTTGGGGACCTCACTGGTCTCGCTCGAATCATGTTTTCTTTGGGACCTCACTGGTCTCGCTCTAATCACTTGTCACTATTCACGGAGCCTCACTCGCTAGTTTTGCTCACAACACATTGTCTCACTGAAAAACAAAGTAGCAATCCTCACAATCCGATGAAGGTATGTTTTCTACAACTCATATAGTTGCATGATCCATCATTTTTCATATGCATTTAGCCCCGACGAACTATGCTGGTCTGATCCTTACAATGAGGTACGTAGGCAGATCTTACGAGCGCGACCACATGCATCACATTTTACTTGTTTGTTTTCATACGAGGATGTCCACATCAAGGGGTGTCTTCTATCTTTGACGCGACTTTCGTCACACAGTGATTGTAAGCCTCGTCAAAGAGGGGCAATTGTAGACACCCCAAAAAGAGACTCTCGTACACATTTTAATCCCCAATGATGAAAAGGAATACCCGGGAGACCTCTCGGATTGAAACTCTTCAAGTCAACTCAGTCAACAGTACCGTACGGTACTCATCTCTCACGCACGGCACAGCCCAAGTCACGTACAACAGCTTTTTAAACTTTGGCGGTGGAAGTGTGCCGTACGGCACAGTTGGTGTACCGTACGGTACAGTTTGTGTGCTGTACGACACTGTCATTTGTCAAACAGCTTTTGCAGAGCTTCCAGCAGCTCGAATTGTTGACATTCGGTTCCCCACCTTCATGATGATTTCTTGCAAGCAGAAAAGGCTAAGATGTAGCTATGAGTACATGAGTGGGCACCAAGTTTACTTGGGATTCAATCGGTTCCCATCGCCTATATATGGTCGATCGATTTCAATGGAAAAGTGTGGAAGAAAATCATGAAATCCCACCTCTGAGCTCTCTCCATTACAAGCCATCCTCATTACCACCCGCAAGCTCCATAAATCAATCCTACAAATTCCTTCCAAAGCAAACCCAATCAAAGTCCAATCCCCTGTTTTCCAATCCTAACCCGTGAGCCTATCCTTCCAAATTCACTCACCTCCATCAAACAATCAACCTTGCTGCTGTACTAGAGGGGAATTGGGGTCCAGAGCAGGTCCAAGCAGTGTTCAAGGAGTTCTAAAGAAGTTCAATCCGAGAGTTTCAAACCGAAGGTATAATCCCGTTTCGCCAAAACTCTTAGCTTTGGTACCCTGAGGGGAGGGGTACCAAGTGTGGAATGATCTCCTATATCATCTCCACATTTGGTATGCCCATGTTACATCAAAATCAGTTTGATTTCATGCCTCCCGGTTGCGTCGTACGGTGAAAATATCGCCTCGTACGGGGTGATTCAGTGAGGAGGAACATTCCCCATTTGAACACATCAATTTCCTATCCAAAATAATCTGTTTTCAATTAAGTTTCATGCCTTGTATGTGCCTTTATTTCATTCTTTTCGAAAATCAAAGTTTTGAACTGTTTGTGAAAGAAACAGTGTCGCACGACACTCCTCCTGTACCGCACGGTACACTTGGAGTGCTGTACGGTACTCTTTTGAAAATTTGACCGTTGAAATGATGAACAGTGCCGCATGGCACACTTTTTGTAAAATTTGAAATTTTAATCAGTGCCTTGCATGAACAGTTTGAACCCTTGATTTTTGTATAATTCACATGTTAGTTGCTTTTTCATTATTATCGTCTGTTTTGCTTGATTTAAATGTTTACTTGTTAAAGTTCGGCATTAAAATATTTTCTAAAAATTCCACAAATGTTTAGTAAAGATCGATTTTAATCGGGCGAGCGGGGTGCATTAAAAACCCTTCCCTGCTCATAACCTGGCTCCCGAATCCAAAACGAATCTCTGGTTTCCAAACCGTTTTCTAAATCGTTTTCTCAATCTTTTTCAAAACGGTTTCTCGGGTCCTAAACTATTTTCCAAAAACCTGGGTGGCGACTCTATTTTCAAAGCATCATTTCCAAACCAACAGACCAACCAACGTGGAGGTCGACCGTCCACACACATATAATATTAACCCACAAAACCCACTAATTTTACACATAAGTTTTATTAACGAGGGCAATCCTACGATGTTCCCATACACCGTGTTCCCGATCACCATGTTCCCGTACGCCACCTTCGACACAACTCACAACATAACACGGCTCAAGACATGGCACGGCTCACGACACAACACGGCTCACGACATTCCCATCCCTGGTTCCCGTTTGTTATGTTCACATTCACCTCGTTTGGCACGGCTCATGACATAACACGGCTCAATACCAATCTGTCACCTGGTTCCCATTTGTTATGTTCCCATTCACCTACTTCGGCACAACTCACGACATAACATGGCTCAAGACTAGGCACGGTTTCACCACATTCCCCAATCTCATCATTTTCACATTCCATACTCCATCTCATTCCCATCATCACACTAAGTCTCGCTAACCAGTCTTTTAAACAAGAGGTGCGAAGCCCAACTTCACCAAACGGGGAAATTAACAGATAATACCATAATAACAATTTAATAAGGCGTGTAAACCCCATAATTACTAGTTACCAACAGTTTACAATTATAACGAAATGATGTACCAATACCTCTCCAAATGTTGTGAAATTCGACAGAGTGTTATTTCACTGTCTTAGGAACAACTCCCGTGTTTATTGCTAAGGCCGAATCTGCTCTTAGGCTGGGTAAAAGTGCATACGAATAGAACGTGTCGAATCTATCACAGTTTGCAAAACTCCAATTCCCAAAGATCTAACCGTTGGATTTGGTCTGTTTACATGTCACTACGTAGCTAAGACATCAACCTGTCTTTCTGCCAAGTTTCATTGTAATCCTACAACTCAATCGTATCCTACGGGTTTCCAAAGTTTCTGCCTGAATAGAGGGAAATTGTTGAAACCACAGTTTCGGACAGTCTTAGTGTTTCAGTCATAACTTTTTACACCGAACTTCGTTTGAGTTGAATTATAATTATATACCAAAGCGTATGGAATTTGAAGAGCTACAACTTTGTAGTTTTACACTTTTTGTTATTTTTCCTCGACATGGCCCGACATGCGCTAACAGTGTCCAACAGTAGTGTTTACTGTAGTTCAGTTCGTGTAAACTCGTTTTTGGTGTCGATAGATGTTTTTCTCACATTTATCTATCTGTAAACTGATCGGTCTGTACAATCAACATAATATAATGTTACTTATGACCCTTTCTCCCTATACCAAGGATCAGGTCAAGATTTTACAAAAATCATCACGCAGAAGGCTAAAGCAAGTTTACCGAAGTCCTACCCTAATTCCTTCTGATTAAGCATATGGATGAACACTCTGGACCGTTAAGCACGACAGGAATACGTCAATTGCTCTAAGTTGAGTAGAGCATTATTTGGGTGTAATCCGAAAGGGTCGATCTTGAGACGAAAGAGGATGTAGATACTTGAGAGGGAGAGGAGGAGGGAATAATTCTCGTAGAGGGAGAGAGATATGTGTATTTCCTGAGAGGGAGAGCAATGCTCTAGCTATAAAGAAAAGAAAGAGCAGACCATGGGAAGACAATTGCATGTGGAGAGGAAAAGAGAAAATAAAAGCAAAGCAAGATAAGAAGTGGAATAGGCACTCAATCAGTGGGATTGAGTTGTCTGGGATATGAGGCCCTGCGAGGTCAAGAGACACTATCCCTAATAGCAGTGTAAAAATCAAGCCCTACTCGGTTGCGTTGTCCGGGTTTCGTTCTCAGAAAAATACCCAAAATCTACCGTGAGACTAAGATAATATTCCGAATGTCATGATGTAGAAATTACTACCGTATTATATATTTTAGAATAAAATGCATCACATCATATTTATGCAAGCACAATACTAATAAAAATGCAGGTCCTTACAACTATCCCCTTTCCATCGCAAGATGTCCACACTTCCCTTAGTACTTGTAATGCCAGACTCTGCAAGTAATCTTAACAGCTCAGCCAAAGATGGTTCTTCCCAATCAAAAGGCCTTTTTCTCATTGAAAAATCCCAATGATTTGTTGCTGCCTTCCTAGCCAAGACCTCATTGAGCATTTCCTCCTTATCGTTGACCACTCTAAATAATAGAGGGAATGATAATGCAAGACAAGGTTTGGTCAGCTATTCATCTTTCCAAAACATAATAGATTCACCACTTCTCACTTTAATTTCCACATTATCCAAGTACTTGCTCACCAAATCAGGTTTCCTCTCCCCTATCCTATAAAGTCTTTCCATATCATAGAAACTGGATTGTTTGTTTGCATGTTAGGAATCTAGCCACTGCCATTCATTCTATATTTTGCATTGATTACCTTCCTCCAAAGACTCTGTTTTTTCCTTCCAAACCTCCACCACCATTTGATTAGTAAAACATCATTCATCTCTCTGATGTTTTTAATGCCCAATCCACCTTTGTTCTTCCCCTGTGTTATTTTCCCCCAAGCCACCATATGAATCTTCTTTTTTTGTATCAGAACCACCCCATAAAAAATATAGCTTGTAGTGCTTCAATCTTTCTGGCCACTCCTTCAGGCATCTTGAACAAAGACATATAGAAGATTGGCAAACTAAACAAGTCTGATTTGATTAGAACTATTCTACCACCAAAAGACAAATATATCCTTTTCCAAGATGACAATCTTTTTCTAACTTTCTCAATGACCTCCTTCCAAATTGAATTTAACCTAGGGCTAACACCAAGTGGCATTCCTAGGTATTTGATAGGGAACTTCTGTGATTAATTTGTATTTGAGAGTGCTTGCAAAGACATTCAGTTCTTCATCAATCAGACCCACACCACATCATAGTTTTATGGTAGTTAATTTTTAGACCTAAAGTCAACTTAAAAGCTCTCAGCACCCTTTTTACTCCCATCACATCCTTCAAAGTAGGTTTGCAAAAGGCTAAGGTATCATTTGCAAATTGAAGATGAGTGAGTTTAAACCCACCATTACCCACCTCCATACCACTCAATAATGAATAGGAAGGGAGATAAGGGGTCTCCCTACCTCACAACTTTCTCCATTTGAAACTCCTTTGTAGGGGCACCATTTACAAGGACAGAAATCCATGTGGAGGTTAAATATTCTCTTATCTAACTAATCCATTTAATTGGAAACCCCATCAGGTGCATCATTTTGAACAAATAGACCCAATTAATATTATCAAAAGCCTTCTCAAAATCGAATTTAATGATAAGACCCTTCTTTTTGTCTCTTTTCCACCCATCTATTACTTCATTAGCAATCAATATACCATGTTGGATATTCTTCCCTCCTAAAAAGGCTGACTGAACTTCTCCAACCACCACTGGAATTGTGTTTTTTATCCTAACAGCTAAAATTTTAGAGAGGATTTTATATATGCATCCAATAAGGCTGATAGGTCTGTTCTCCTTAAGACCTTTTAGGTTTTCCACTTTTGGAATTATTGCAATGAATGATTGATTGATACCCTTAGGAAGTCTGCAATTCCTATGGAATTCATGCATAAAATCCATAATGTCCTCCTTCATAAAGTCCCAACCCATCTTGATGCTTTGCATAGTGAATCCATTAGGCCCAGGACTTTTATTACCATCATAATGCTTAACAACATTCCACACTTCTAGCTCAAAAAGTTCTCAGTAAGCATGGATATCATTTCTTCCTCAATACCCTTGCCTTGACATTTACTCCCTCCGTCCCTTTTTAATGTTTAACTTTCCATTTTGGGCTCTCCCTTAATAAGTGTGTGTTTTGAAAAAGTAGTGGGTACATTTCCTGTGATACCCTTGACCCGTAACAACGGTTAAAATTTAGTTGTGATCGGGTTAATTGGGCTAATTAGCTTAACTTAGTTATGTGTTTAATTATGCATATGATTTCATACGTGCATTTTAAGTTACAAGCTAGCGTAACAAGCGATATAACAGTTGGGTACACGTATTTACCCCCAAAAAAAAAAAAACAGTTGGGTACACGTTGGTATATGGGGGCGACCACATGGAATCATTTTCCTTAGAGCCTAATAAGACCCCATATGTTTAGTAATCTGACTACCTAGCCTTTATCACCACCGCTTGGGAAAAAAAATAAAAAATAAAGAAACAAGAGGTAGCATGGGAATGGACCACACTGGATAATTTTTCCTTAGGAGTACATAAACACTAGGAAGTTCTACCCATCTTCTGGTCTTATCCGTACACCGCATTTGTGAGAGAGAAAGGGGTCGGCAAAAGGGAAAAAAAAAAGGGAAAAACCAAGTGTCTAAGCTTCTGTGGTTTGAGTTGAGGGTTGAATTGGTAAGTTTGCACATGGTAGATTATTTATCTCATGTTTTTCTATAGGATTTTCATGTTATCTTTATGATTGCATTTCATTGGGTCACCGGGTTGTAGATTTAAGTTTAAGCTTCATTGGTTTGGATGAATTTTAACTTTGATTTCTTGGTATTAGAAGTGGGTAATGATATGCACATGTCTAAGCATGTTTTTCTTGAACTTCGAGTTGCATCTGAGGTGTTGAATGAGGTTTGAGGGTTGGAAGTCCGAAGGAATTCGAAACTAAAATTTTCAGGAATTTTCCAGCCACTACCAGTACCGGTACCCAACCCAGTTTTAATAATCTGTTCAACCAGTACCGGTACCCCTTTTTTTTGCTTGTACTATTACCCATGTGTAAATTTTCAGCAACTTTTATTTGAACTTTGAGTTGACTTTGCACACTTTTAGGACTTAATTAGGGGCATGTTTATACTCGTTTAGCATCACTTAATCATGTTTCCATTGTTCGATTGTTTTAGGATATTCAAGTGGACACATGGACCGAGGTGAGTGATTAACACCCAAGTTATACGGTTTTAAACATGTTTTGTTTTCAAATGTGAAATTTATGTTTTATTTACATGATTTGCTCAATAATGTGAATTCCATGGACTTGAAATGAAAGGTGGACTCTTTTATTATCTACTAATGGCATCCCTTACGTCCCAACTTGCTAGGGGACAGTGCTAAAAGGCTAGCAAGATGTGTTTGTGTATGTTGTGGGATAATGCGATAGACATCTAGCTTATCCGCACCGGGGACGCCTGGTGTAGCGTTGTGAATTAAATGGGATGTGCATTATAAATTATGTTGTGAATTGTGATTCCTTTAGGAACATGTGAAGCTTAAATTGGATTATTTAAAAGGCATGATTTTATATAGTCCATGGGAAGCGTGTGGCTTGTGTAATAATCATTCATACGAGCTTTGGCTTATGTAAATGTTTTTCCCACCTTTCAGGCAGTGAGGAGTAGGGTGCCGTGGCATTATTTGGGGAGAGTTGAGGCTTGTGGACATGTTGTAGATAGGGTGTTGTGCTTGTCTTCACTTTTGACTTGTAAAAATTTTGTAGTGGGTTATAGAACTTGTATAATAAGAATAGATCTGGGATGTACTTAAGTTTGAGATCCTGATGTATATATGTGTTTTGGGTTGACTGTTAATATAAGTGTAGTTTCCGCTGCTTAATTGTTTAAGTCCCTTGTGGTCATATGCTTATAGGACATTTTATGCCCGTGATTTGGCCTAGGTGATGTTTTCACCGGCCCTTTATTATGATTTAAACCTTCAGGGACAGGTTAGGGTCGTGACATTTCCTATTTTGCCCATATAAGTAGACTCTTTTTTGAAAAGTTAATGGGTATTATTATATTGATAAGGGTAACTAGTGGAAAGTAGATGTAATAGTTGAAAAGTTGATGCAAGAGAAAATAAGTGGGAATTACGAGGCTACACACTTAAAAATAGACGGAGGGAGTAGTAAACATTATCCTTTCTTCCCAAGATTCTTCATATAACCCTTTAAAAAAAGAGTAAACGTCATCTCTAATTTGCTCAGGTTCCTCAATGTTCACAACATTAACCTCAAGAGAGTTCAAGGAATTCCTTCTTTGCTTACATGATGCCATCATACGAAAGTACTATGTGTTTTTATCCCCTTTCATTAACTATGGACTTTTGCAACCACATCAGCTCTACCACCCTTCTCAATCTCCACGTTTTAACATTCATTTTCTTCTCAACATGCATTCCTCTGCACTTAAAGAACCTGTTTCTACTTTCAAATCAAGGTTATGAAGATCTTTTTCCACCTAATCAATCTGATTCTACAACTCGCCAAATTCTTCTTTAGACCGAACTTTCAAATTTTCTTTCATTTACCTCAACTTCCTCGTTAACCTGGGGACCGCCCAATTTTGATTCACTTATGTATCTCATGATTGTTTTCCACTTTTGGATTTTATATGTGCACAATACATTTTCTTTTAAAAGATATATATATTTCTTGGATTCTACATATATATTATTGGTACGTTTTCAATAGTTTTGTTAGAAGATACAACCATAATTGTCATGCTTCGTGAATGCAAAATTTTATTTTATTAATTATGGGTTACCATTTAAATTTGGTTGTTATGCTTTAGAATGCTTTAGACAAATAAATGAAGTAGTTAGACAAGTTGGGAAATTAAAAAAATGTGGGACTGGGCTTGGGTGGGTATATTAATTGAAACTTATAAATTGAACGGGTTTGAAATGCATAAGTCTCTTCATTATGTAGTATAAGCCCGACTCGAACGGAGTCCAGCCTAAGGTATGTGCAACATTGAAGTGGTTAGATGTTCTTATGGAAAAGTATATTTTAACCCCTGATTTTTCACTCAAATCACATAAAGGCACTCAGACCTTATGAACCCTTGAACTATAAAAAAAACACATCAATGGTAGGACCATTAATCTCCCATCCAAAACCAACAAAAAAATGGTGACTTGTATATCTCCCTAAAAAACTCACTCCTCCCTCCACCCTAACACAAAGCCCTGATTTTTCATCTCTTCCATTATCAGCTGCACTATAGGAGAGAAAGAATGAAACTAAACCAAAGACACGCCATCCTGAACTAGCCCACCGACAATCTGCCAACGGTATTGCACTGGAGGTGGTTGGGTGTAAAGGAAGGAAGGATAAAAAAAAAGGGGGAAATTGCTTAAAAATGGAGGTAGGGGCAACTTATTGCATATACATGGGACACTTTTTGGAAATTGCTCCCAACATGAAAAGGAAAATTATAATTGCACATAAATGGAACCAATTTTCCTGTGGACTGTTATGCCCTTGTTTAAAAAATAACCCTTTAAACCAACCCCCTCCCTCACTCTCCCTTCTCATCAGATTAACGTAAAGAGAAAAAAGAGAGGGAAATAGAGAGACGATGAAGAGAAGAAAGAAGAGGCGAATGACAGAGAGAAGAAAGAAGAGGCGACTGTGTTCTTAAGAGAGAGAAACCCTAGATCTGAAGCATCTCTCCCCTACCCTCTCACCCTCCCTCATCTTCTCATGCCCTCTCAATACGAAAAGAAGTAGGGACTACCACAAGATCAACCACACTCGTACAACAAAGCGACAGGTACGCGAAACAAGTTGAGATTTTCAATGGGTATGGGTTTTCATCCCACTTATCTGCATTTTGTTCCGCAATTTTGTGCAAAGGTCACACACTTTATTGTTGACCCTAGATCTGAGAATTTGATGATGAACACAAGGCTTGAATTTTTGAAATTTTTGTACTTAATATTTGATAAAATGTGGTTGTTTTCATTACTGAACTTGAACAAAACATACCTGAAGTGTTAAGTCTTTGTTTGGATCTTGGTTCTTTGGTGAAAAAAAGGAAGGGAAGGAGGAAAGACAGGTGGTTGATGTGATTCAACATAGTAGGGCCATAATCCATCACCAAACGCAACCTTACTAATGTGTTTTCTGTAGAAGATGCCTATAGTTAAAGGGGAAATAGTTAAAGGGGAAATAGTTAAAGGGGAAAAAAGACGACATCACCAGATTTTTCATCAGGGTTTTTCCCTTTTTCTTGCTACTAGAGAATTTTGTAGTTGTTCATGATTAATCACTAGTTTTAGAGGCTCTTGAAACAAGAAAAGAAGCTCTGTTTTGAATAAAATAAAGGGCAAACTTCACTTAAACCCTATATGGTTTAGCCTACATGTAACTACTCGCCTCCGATTCCCTTTGTTGCATCTGCATCCCTTGCATTAAATTGTAAGGAATTAGTTGACGGGGGAACTTTTGAAATGATAATCCTACTTGAACAGAATTTAGTTGAAGGTGGTTTGTTGGTGGATAGTTGGACTAACAATGAAAGTTTTCAAAGGATATGTCATCGGGTTCTGTTAGTTCAAGTGGCACTAGGTGGTGGCGGCCAAAGTGCCATTGTGGTGATCAAGCCGTTCTGAAGCCTTCTAGAACTGAGGAGAATACTGGAAGGAGGTTTTTTAGTTGTCAAAAATATCCGGTAAGTGCCTAAAAATTTGTTGTTTGGTTGAATTTAATAAGTGTAGTGGCTTAGCATAATTTGATTATATCATTGTAGGATCCAAAATCGTGCGAATTCTTTGAATGGTTTGATGATGAGAAGATAGTGAATACAGAGAGGGAGATTAAGTATTTGAAGGAGAAGGTCAGCTTGTTGGAGGAGAAGGCAAGCTTGTGGGAGGATAAGGCAAAGGTGTTTGATAAAAAAAAGTACAAGGAGTGTGAGAAGAACAACGCAAAAGAGATTGCCAACATGACTCGACTCTATGAATTGAAGATTAAGGAGGCGAGGAGGATGGAAAAAAATTATTGGGCTACCTTGTTGGTTGCATTGATGGTCCTTGTTGGTGCTTGTGTGGTATTTGGAATAGTTAGCCATGGTTTAGGTAGGAGGGTTTCGCAATTCGCACTACCTCGTTGACTTATGTAGTTGTCGATGTATTTTGTAAACAAGCGACGGATACATTTGGTGGATATATTTTGTTAATGTATTCGTTGGGCATGCGAACAGGGTTATGTATGGTAATTTGATACTATTAATGTTATGACATCTATGTACTTTGAATTTGTTGTCTCTTTATTTAATCTATTTAATGTAATTTATTGACTATTGCACTGCTCCTCCACTTTTGTTGAACTCTTTATGGAGAACTATTGCACTCCTCAACAACAGATTTGCACCCATGTTCCACATTTTTACTCAAGACAAACTTTATGGAAATATTTTTACTAAGTATTGCACTTGCACTGTCCCTCCACTTTTATTGAACTCTTAATGGAGAGATGTTGCACTCCTCAACAATTGTTTTGCACCCATGTTGCACAATTTTTACTCAAGTTTTTGTGGAAATTATTTTCTTGCAATAGCATTGTTCCTCCACATTTGTTGAACTCTTAATGGAAAACTGTTGCACTCCTAAACAACTACTTTTGCACCCATGTTGAACTCTTTATGCTAAACTCTGAATGGTTTATTACTTTTGATTTTGGATTACCGTTGAATGTCTCCTTTTTTATTGCTAAGTTCTATATATGTGTTGGACTATCGTTGTTTACTCCTATGTTATTTGGTTAGTTGTACACTAAATATACATGTAACATCTTATTAGGTATGGCGAATGCCGATAAGAAGATATTGAATTGTTTTTGCTATTGGGGTGGTGAACGGATAGTTAACAGCAACGGCACGTTCTTGTACAAGGGCGGAATATGTGCAGCTGTTCTAATCGAAGATGGTATCTCTTTGAATGAATTATTTGAAACGGTTTGTGATGCCCTCAAGACGAGTGTGGAGGATAAATGTTTTTTCTACAACACCAAAAGGGACAAGACAAAGCATATTATCTTGAATAATGAAAAGGTGGTTGCAATGTTGTTTCGCTTGAACGAAGACGAAGTGGACATGTTTGTAGAGGAGACGGGACGCACTCATGACCCTCTGTCGGACATTATTCCGTAGACCAGGTTAGTAGCATAAGATGATTTTTTTAATTGAAGTTATCATGTCTTTCAGTTGTTGAATTCAGTTAACTAATGGCATTGAATTGTTTCAATTTATATTTTTGTAGGGATTCCAATGTCATTGACAACAATGGTACCTCTGTTGTTGGAGGAACAACGGTAGTGTCTACTTCCATGCCTATTTCCAGTGCTTGTACCCAAGAGATGGGTTTGGTGTCTTACTTGCCCGAGAATGCAAATGAGGTATTGTGGGGGGAAAGGTCAATTGTTTGAGAGCCCTAACCTTTTCAAGCAAGCAGTCACCATCTTTGCTGCCTTGAACAAATTTTCGTTCAAGTACTTGGACAATAGTAGATCCTACTACCGAATAGTGTGTGTCGTTAAGGGCTGTCCGTGGAAGGTAACGGCAAAGTGTGACGGTGATTGTGATCTAGTCCGTGTGATTGCACTGAATAATGAACATGTGCACAGCGCATTAGATGGAACAACTTATAAGCCGACCATTCATACTAAGCAAGTTGGCTTGATTTTCAAAAATAAGATTTTGGACAAGCCCGAATTTCTCCCGAGGGATATTTGCAAGGAGTTTGAGGTTGCCTTGGGGTGTCGTTTGACATACAATCAAGGATGGAGGGCAAAAGAGCGGGCTAAGGAAGCCATCAACGGTCCTCCTTCGGCTTCTTTCCACCTAGTACCATGGATGTGCCGGCGCCTTGTGGAATCCATCCCAAACACTATTGCAAAATGGACGTCAACAGATGAAGGCAAGTTCAAGCAACTTTTGTTTCTTATGGTTGCTCCATTGCTGGGTTCCACACAGGTTGCAGGCCGGTGCTAAAATTGGATGCTTGTTTCTTGACCGGATACTATAGGAGTCATTGTCTCTCGGCAAGTGCGCACAACGCCGACGATGGATTGTACCCACTAGCATATGCCATTGTGTCCAGTGAGAATGACGAGGACTGGTTGTGGTATTTAGAAAATCTTAAAGAAGTTGTTGGTGGACGACAGGTTGTGTTGGTGACCGATCGGAATAGTTCTTTGCTCAATGGTATCATTAAGGTGTTCGGGGGGAGGGGGGGAGTGTAATGCGTGGTGTCTCCGGCATCTAAAGGAGAACTTCAGCACGTTTGTTAGCAGCAAGGGCCTGAAAAATGAAAGACGGAAGGAGCCTTTGAAGGTGTTTACTGATATTGCATATGCAAGGACTGAAGGTATGTACAAGTTCCATTTGGGAAGGATGTCTGCATTTCATCCAGATCTGGCAAAGTGGGTGGAAGACAGCAACCCAAAGCACTGGGCGAACGCTTATTTCCCTTTCAAAAGGTGGGACAAGATGTACACAAATCTGGCTGAATGTTTCAACAATTGGATACTGCCGCTGAGGGAATTGGACATCCTCCAATTTATGATTGGACATGTCAACAAGGTGACTGATTTGTTAGTACGTAAGAAGGCCGCGATTCTTTCATGGAAATTGCCTGTTGGTCCCAAAATTGAGAAGGACATTAAGGAAACCCAGATGGTTGCATGAAAATATATGCATCGGGCTACCTTGCCGACTGAGTTCACGGTATGGAATACGGAGAGGAAGAGTTTTGCAGTAAGGTTCAGCCAGCCCAAGACGTGTAGTTGTCTTGCTTGGCAGATGTCTGGAGTCCCGTGTGCCCATGCTTGTCGGGCTATCATAAACTCAGGGTTTTCTATCTACGATATGGTCGACCCAATGATGACAAAGGATATGCAAATGGCGATATATGACAATTCCATGTCCCCTGTGCCGTTGCATGACATGCCTCCGATTTCATCATTAGAGCCGAACTGCATGAACCAGGGCACGACCAAGGGAGAGGAGGATTGAGTCGCAGACACAAGAGAAGACCACAGTGACTTGCAGCTGTTGTTGTGAGCCAGGGCACAACCGTAGCACATGCCAATCCGCTATACCGGGGTGAAGCGTAGTGACATTTGGAGTACTCTCGCTGATTCCATTATTTGGGTATGTGTCGGGGTCTCTCTCTCTCTCTCTCTCTCTCTCTCTCTCTCTCTCTCTCTCTCTCTCTCTCTCTCTCTCTCTCTCTCCTGTGGTGCCTATTTTTGCAAGTGATGTTTTTACCAAAAAGGGATCTTGCATTAGTTTAATGGAACCCATTTCGAACACTTCGTTAAATCCATTGATTGCTTATGCTTATGATTGGCACAACAATTTGATGAAGACCCTCCAGTAGCATCCTTTGTGGACAACATTGTTGGTTAATTTTTTTAATGAGAATGAGATTTTGCATATTGCACATCACCTTCTTTCACTTTGCACCCTTGCTTAACAAAATTGCACCTTACAGAATAAATCATTACACGATGACTGCAAGTACAAAAATTTGCACACTAAACCACAATAGTAGTATGGAATTTATTTACAGTTTCTTGAGGTGAATTTCTTGACAATTTCTTTATATTTTTCTTGTATACCATTTTGCTTTTTTATTTATTTTATTATCATCTGTTATTACTCATGCCCAAAGAAATTGACAATGTTGGAGCAGTGTCTAATATATGCTTTCATTGGTTGGACCAGGTATTTCGTTTGCGGTGGATCATCTAGTTCTCTTGATGTGGACACACCTCTCTATGTATCTTATTTAGGAATTTGGCCCGTAGTACTGTTGGAACACTCAGTTGGGAAATATCAAAATTGTTATTAGAACATTCGATTTTATTGGTTGCTTTTTATGTCGTCAACTTAGTTTATGTTATGAACTTGGCATTCAATTTGTGACTTGATATTACTTAAGTTTGGGACTTCCTATTACTCTATGAGAGTTAATTGCATTTGTATTTGTAATGTGGCAACTTTTGTATTGCTATTACTTTGAGACGCACGGCGTTGGGGTAGTCCATAAAGCAAAGAAACCTTGTCAAAAAAATTTAAATTTTTTTTGTAAGGTGAAATCTTTTTAGGTCGCCTATTTTTTTGAACATTACAGTAACGGATGATTGAGTGCATTACATGAAAATAATTGAAACTCCTTCGGAAGACAACTTCCTTCCGGGTCCAAATCAAACTACGTAAAGGTTGGGTTTTGCCCGCCTCTGCAAATAGTGCAAGAAAATAGACAACTTTGTACTAATCACAAGTTTTTTTCATTGTCATTGACTTGTTAATAATCAATGCGGGAGTGCACTATATACTCAACTCCATATACATAACTTGTTAATACTGAAATAAAAATTAGTAATCATATTATAAACTAAATACCCAACTCCATAAATTTAACCTACTAAATTTGATTTGCAGAATATAAAACATCAAATCTCACTAGTTTGATATGGAATTTCACTAGTTTTTACTTTGGATGGAACTTCACTAGCAAGTCCAATGTATGCCGCAATGAAGCTGTTGACTCAAGGCGTAGCCCTTTTTCCGAAAACGTAGGCGATCCTTTTGCCATATCCTCTACGGCTTATTGTGACATTCAGCTCTTCATTCCTAATCATGTTCATATCCACGTTAAAAAATGGGACCTTATCGAGCACCCAAACATAGCCGCTCGGTTGGCAGTCTACTTGACTATGTCTAACGAACCCCAACTCCCTCAAGTAGTCCCGATGGCTATCAATGGTATCCGGGGCCTCCGCAACCATAATCACCCCCACATCCACCATGCCAACCGCCATACGCAAGTTGTCATCAATTTTTGGGTACATACCGCAACAATAAAGTACGACATTAAACCCTCCAAAATTAGAAAGCGGTAGAACATCATCATTGTTCAAACCCAATAGGCGGCGAATTTCATGGTCGCGTTCTTGTGCTGTACCTTCGGGCTCCATTCGAATTGTATGCCACCGAGGGTTCCAGTTTGGCGCCATTTTCAAATTCAAAGAATTTTTTTCACTTTAAAATCAACATGAACTATGTAGCAACCACCAACGCTCACCAACGGCTTAACTTCGAATGGCTCCCCTGGATTTATACTTCCATGGACCACGGAAGATAACATACTTGCTATTCAAAGGTTTTTCAACAAAATCTTGATGACTGGATGGGTTTTGTGAGGTGAAGAGAAGAGAGAACACATATTTATAGAAATGGACTGCTTCATTTTTGTACTAAAAACGTGCAACATGGGTGCACTTCAGTTGTTGCACTCTTCTTAATACTAGGTTGCACCATTCATGGAAGGTGATTGCACGCTTCAAACATTTAATTGCACCCTATTACGTCCAAACTGGGTGGCAGTGTGAGGTCAAGTCACACGTTATGGGAATATATTCTCGTTGTTGCACTCTGCCTAGTACGATATTGCACCATTCATGTAAGGTAGTTGCACCTTTCAAAAATTAAATTGCACCGTATTAGGTCCAAATTGGGTGGCAGTGTGAGGTCAAGTCACACTTTATGGGAATATATTCTCATTGTTGCACTCTTCCTAGTACTATATTGCACCGTTCATGTAGGTAGTTGCACCTTTCAAAAATTAAATTGCATCCTATTAGGTTCAAACTGGGTGGCAGTGTGAGGTCAAGTCACATTTTATGGGACTATATTCTCGTTGTTGCACTCTGCCTAGTATGATATTGCACCGTTCATGTAAGGTAGTTGCACCTTTCAAAAATTAAATTGCACCCTATTAGGTCCAAACTAGGTGGCAGTGTGAGGTCAAGTCACACTGTATGGGAATATATTCTCGTTGTTGCACTCTTCCTAGTACTATATTGCACCATTCATGTATCATAGTTGCACCTTTGAAAAATAAATTTGCACCCTATTTGGTCCAAAGTGGGTGGCAGTGTGAGGTCAAGTCACACTTTATGGGAATATATTCTCCTTGTTGCACTCTTCCTAGTACTATATTGCACCATTCATGCAAGGTAGTTGTACTATTCAAATATTTAATTGCACCCTAGTAGGTTCCAACAGGATGGCAGTGTATGGTCAAGTCGCACTTTATGGGAAGACTTTATCGGGTGCAATTATGCTTTTGATGGGTGCAACCACATTCAATGAATGGTGCAAACTATTTTAGGAATGGTGCAATATGAGTAGAATATGTTTGACTTTGACCATACACCTTTCCAAATACAAATCAGGTACGGTTGGAAATCATTGCCCTGGTAAGTAATGGCATTGCACTTGCAAACTATAAATGAAGGAGGGACCAATGTTTGTTGCTTGGATAACTCATTTTTGAATTTGCTTTAAGCGAAGAAAGAAATGAACAGAGACGACCCTAAATGGAGAGGAAAGGGCATTGCTGAAAGCAGTTCTGACGAACCACAAAAGCGTAGGCATTTAATTCCACGTAGGCATTTAATTCCAGGGTCGGCCGGTCCTGTGCAGTTGGCATTGGAAAAAAGAGAGGATGGAGAGGGTGTGTTGGAAATGAACACACAAGAAGCAATACATAGAGCCATTACTCTTCCAAGTGAGGACAATGCATTTGTTGAAAACAATGCCTGGTTAGCTGTCGTGCATGGTGGATACATGTTTGAGCCGGGATACACAAACTTGGCGACTGTGAATCAAATGCCTAACTTGCATCGGGTCAAACTCGTAAGTTGTTGTACGAAGTTTACATTTTTTATTCTTTTTTTAATGTAAAAATCGAAAAAGAATCACTATGTTGTTATTCTTGTTCAGGTTGTTGCGTTGGTAAAATCATGTGTGTGCGACCCGCTACGCGGAGCTATGCTTGAGTTGAAGGTGAGTATGTTTTTGTTGACATCATTTGGATGAAGCGAACTATAATTTGGTCGTGTTTGATTTTTAAACCAGGGCCCCACAGGATCGATTCGAGGAACTGTGAGTGAGAAGGCAGCACAAGCGTATCTTAAGGCTGGTGTGTGCATCGTACTGAGAGAGATTGTGTTGTGGCGACCAGCAAAAACGTCCTACTTAAATATCACCAGTGCAAACATTGAAGGCGTGTATGGAAACTGAAAAGGGGTAGTCCCACGTATGTTATTATTCGGATATTGAAGCCGGTGTAAGGTATGTTTAAGGTATTGAAGTCGGTTTAAATCTTCTACCAACAAATCTGATGGCAAAATAAGAAGCTGCATTTCTCATCTTCATCGAGCAGATCACGGAAGAGTTCCTTGATATAAATTTAATCTACTAAATTAGATTTGCAGAATATAAAACATCAAAATCTCACTAGTTTCCAATGGAATTTCACTAGTTTTCGGAATTTCACTACGTTTATTTAGGTAAAACACTAGTTTTCAATGGAATTTCACTACTTGTCTTCTTCATTAATGTGTAATTCTAACACCCCCTAAAATGATTGTTTCCTGCTCTAACGGGCCTAATGAAGCCCAACAAAGGAATGGTGTTCTATAGGTGCTACCAAAACATCCCAAAACTACCAAATTCATAGTTTGCTATGCCTGGAGGATAGATTGAATCTGATACTTGGATACACATTTTCACGTGTAAATACAAAATAAGAGTAGTACTACTAGCAAGCATAAATCTTTCTTAAACCCCTCACAGAATGATTCCAACCAACCCCTTACAGATTCCATGAAAATCATCCCCCCCTAAAACCATAACAATATGGCAAACAGATCTTCCTTTTGATCAATTAAAACAGGGATTATGAGCAAACGAATCTTCCTTTGCTTCTCTAGACCCAAAACAATAGACAACCTTTTCATGGGTTAGAAAATGGCACCAACAAAAAATTAAACCTGAAAAACCAAATACCAAGTAAGCGGTTGACAACAACAAATCTTAAATAAAGTATAAAGTACACATTTTTGCATGCAGTGAATATACACAAAATTCGGAGGTGTTGAACAATGTAGTTGACTATAATTATAATTAAAGGAAGTCTTATTTTTGTGTGACGAATATGATAGATTATAAGGACACAAAAATGATATAAAGCTTCTTGTTGAAATGCTTTTGTCAATGATTGCATTGATAAGAAAGTTTCTAAGAAGCTGCCCTAAATGCTTGGATACAGATTTAGGTGATTCTGCAGGAGTATGAAGAAAATTCCATAACAATGTAGTTATACATTATGTATTTGCATACCTGAAAGAAGTAAGTTCTACCAGATTTGCTGAAAGAATACAGAAATGTGTAAATACCACATAAAAATGGACACAGATACGGATACGTCAAGGACACACGACACATGACATGCTGGAGACTCGTATACTAATTTAGTCAAGTTTAAGCAGTGACACATTTGTGTCTCAACTTGGACATGAGGTGGAAGCATATATATAAGGAATTTCTATACTAATATACGTGCACATCCTTTGGTCTGTATCCGATTGTGTCCATATCCCAAATTAGCTGCCAAGAGTTTTCATTTAGGGTAAAATATAGGACTATAGAGACCTGCATTATAGGGGGATGAGAGTTGAAGCAATTACCTGTTCAAGAATAGAGGATACTTGTAGACCATGAAACTTTTGCTCTTCTGGAATCAGGTACACCTTAAAGTTTAAAAAATTAAGGAACAAAGAGGGGATCATAAGTAAGACTATCCTTAAAAAGCAAAAGCATTTTCCATGAGTCGTTTGAAGAGTACCAAACAAAATAAAGAAAATCCTAGGATCACAAATATGCCAAAGTAAGCTTAAATTAGAAGAAAAACAGAGGTACTCTCTACGAATGGTAAGCAATCGAGCAGTGTCAAAATAAGGTAAGCAATCTTCGAATCAAAATAACCAATCTTGGACTCAATCCAAATTCCAAAGTACCAAATAGTAAATCCTTCAAACCCAACAATGCAACATGAACGAAATGAAATAAATTTGCATCTATACTTACTTGTGATTGCTAAGGTGATCATCAGTTTTTAATTGCAGCCAGTACGGAGTCCCGTTTTCATTCCTCTCATCCATAAAGAGTGAATATAATATACTTCTCCTAATATTATCACTCTCCAATTCTGCAGAGACCATTCGTCCCTTCCACAACTCCATGAATTTGATGAGATAAATCCCACAATCATGGCTAGGCATGTAAAAAAAAAAAAACATATAATTGAATAGACAAATTAGATAGCGATTTCAGATGTGAGTCTGGTTTCGGAAAGAAAAAGTTAATTATTGTAATGTTCACTCACCCGTTGTCTTGCTGTGGAACCTTTGGATATACAATTTCAAACTCTTCCGCAGTATGCCTCGGCACCCCTTGACCATCGTTCAGTAGTGCGAACAAGTTATTCCACTACAATCATTAAAGGCAACAAACTAAGAGATACACAAAGATAATGTAGTAAATGGTACGCAAATGAAAAGAAAATATTCAAATAAGGTTATGTTACAATTGTCTGGACTGTCGATGTACGATCTGTTAAGTCACTCGGTTGCATTGAGTCCAAAACCTCTACCCGCAAATCAACAAGGTTTATCGCTACACAAAACCAGTGACCAATCTCACCATCTCCTAAAAGTACAGGTAGTATAACCTGCAATATTATCCATCGTGGAAAATATGAGTCAGTACCACAATATTTTTCAAATACTAAAATGGATAAGCTAACATGTGAGGCCCAAGTAATGTACCGTGCTGCATTTGCGTATGTCATAATGAACTTTATTGACATCACAAGCATCCCTCATATACCTATTAAACTTCTAATCATTGGCCTTAACAAGATTTATCTGCAACTCAAGTTGAAAAGAAGAGAAATTATGTTTACTCCCGAGGGATAGTTGCATGTTATGTTGCAAGTATTGGACCAAACAACGTACCACGAAATCAGGATGGAAAATGTGGCGCTTCGGATGCAACTTTCCTTCTTCCATCTGCTCAAGTTCATCCATCATGATCAAGTCCCTTACAATATGGATAACCTGTTGGTGGTTGGAATGATTTCATTATGTTTACTTGTACCATTAATAATACCAAATTTTAATGAGAATTCGGTAACTTACAAGCTTTGACACAACGCCCCTTGGCTTGAACGAGCGGTGCACATCGTTGAAAGTCAACGGCCATTTTGCACCCGCAATTTTAATACATGTCTCACTACATCAAATAAGTTGTTACGAACATGTGTGGGGATATGGCTTTAAGTAACTTGTTAACCTCAATAAGAAGCATAAAGGTGGAGTCCTTACTCGGCGCTAGTAGGCCCGTCTGCCTTCGGCTGGCGAATTAGAAAGTCCACAATCTTCTTCTGCTCAGGTGTCATCTTTTGTACTTTGAAGGGTGGTGCTGCAAGGTAAGGAGCTACAGTTGATTTACTCTGTCTCGTTTCCCGAAACCCTCGTCTCCCGGTAGGCTCAGTAGATGCATCCCCCTTTGCACATCTACGGTATCGTTTCACTTGTTTTTCACCCGGAGTTTGTGCTTCAACATGGCCTTGTATAGGGGTCACTTCTTTATCACCATGACTATGTGCCTGTTCGTCCAAGAAATTTGTGTCATCAACACTTTTTTCTCCTCCGTCGTTAAATGGCATTTCCTGCAAATGAAAATCAACTCGCTGAACATTGATAAGTGTTAAGATGCTGACAACAAATGGTACTGCAGAACAAGATTTTAAGGTAATTCTGTTATATTTTTAAGGAGCAATTCTAAACCAATGTGAAAGGAATTAGGATAATAAAACTATAAATACCACTTTCATAAGTTTGTAACATACCGGCGTTTCATCAAATTAACCTACTTTGGGGCTGACATCATTATCACGGGGACTTTGGTTGTTACCATCCAATAAATTCGGTAGTACATTCGCCATTTTTCCTCGACCAACTTCCTGAACATCGGGTTCGTTAGGGGCCTACAAAAGAACAGATACATAACTAGATGCATAAGGACTTTCTTAAACAGGTCAACCCCAACTTCTACGAGTGAGGGTATTATTCATAAGAACTTTCTTAAGCGGGGCTGTTTTTGTACCGTACCGGATTATGCACGGAGGGACCGTCTTCCTTGCAAGGCAATCTCTTACCACCCAATCTCTCACAACTGTTTGGGCTTGGAAGTTGAACATCTCGCAGCATAGATAAGTCTTCATCCCATTTCCGCAAGTTCTTTAGACGTTTTAAGAAAGCATGTATGTTTTAATGGGTGCCTATAAATGGTACACTCTTTTAAATAAGATTGTGTGATGGACAATCAACTCCTTCGTCCATAAGGCAATGGGAAGGTCACTTTCTTCGCTGCTGCCAATCTCAACATTCATCGAAAAATGATGAAAGTATATTATCTGCAAAGTGAGTAGAAATGACATTATCTTTCACGACAAAATATTGAAATCAATAAACTTACAAATAATTAAAGGACAAAAAAATTTACACACCATCACTATGAACAAAGCTCCACCAACACCTTGGGCACTGGAAGAAGGGCCTTTCGATGCTCTTATCTTATAATTTGTTATTTCTTCTACCAACCAATTGAGGACAAATTCAGGCCACTTGTACCTCTTTATCTTCTCCATTTCGTCCGTCACCACACCCGGAAACAACCGACTACCCACAACATCTTTTTGTGTCGGACACAAGAAACATCCCAAAGCAAACATGTAAGCCCTTTGGAATTTGTCATCAGATTTCTTCTTCAACACTACACCTCGCAACGCGCTAAATTTTATACCTTTAAATTCCTTAAAGTAGCCATTCATCTTGTCTTTATGCATGCCTTTAGAGACATTCGGCACAGGTATATCTCCAATCGGCAATCCCAAAACCCTCGCGACATCTTCCTCCGTTATAGGGCAAACACGACCATTCTTAAATTCCAAGGTTCGGTTGTCGGGATTAAAGCGGTCGGCCAACTTCATAATAAAATCTCTATGTAGAGTTGCACATTTCAACAATAGAAGGTTATGGAATGGATTACACTTCTTTAATGCTGTCCTTTGTGATTGCGTCAATTGGGAATTCAACTCCACAAGTTGTTTTGGAGAACAACGAGTCCTAAACTTTGTCTGTAAGAATTAAAAATAAAGTAGTGTCAGCAATCACGGCAAGGGCGATAGGGGACTAGAAAAGAAAGAAAGATGAAAGAGCTGCCATGTTTTCGTACCTGCACTTGTTTACTGTTCGTCTTCATCTTCCTCGAACGAGGGGGAAGTTTCTGTCGCTCTTCGGCCGCCTTTTTGCCATAAATTTTTTTCCAATTCGGTTCCTCATCTTGCCAAACTTCCCGAGCCCTGTGCATCAACTGTTTAGACAAAGGAGAAAAAGTTAGTTACCTAACGTACAAATAAATGCTAAACAAGACTAATGTGAACATTTCAAAATTTGGTATTATGATTACCACTTTCGGACGAGGGAAGAGCTTCACATATTCTAGTTCCCCCAACGATTGCTTCAGACCCCATCCGAAATCCTTCCTGCAATAAACCAAATGTTGGGAATTACAAATATGCAATTATGCAATAGTAATTATCCATTATCATATAGGAGTTAAATTTCGTTTATGTACTCACATAAACATAGGAAAACCATTGTCCTTATAGTCCTCATCGGAAGACTCCCCATCGGGTTTGGAATTTCGTGGACGCTTTTGTGGACGATCGTTGGGGTCCAATTCTACGGCATTTTGTGAAGGGCCTGCCTCATCGGGTACGGGATTTTCATTTTCTGACGACCGTCGTACCTGTAGTACATCTCTCCGAGCGTTTGCCTTAGAAAATGGCATGATTACCTACAACCAAAGGATTAAACTTTTAGAATATAACTTTTAGAATATACAAAGACGAAGAAAGATAGCACTCGCTAACAAAGCAAAACTATCTACAATTATGTATCCTAAAAGTAAAGGAGGGTTAAAAGGTCATGAAGCTACCATTCTTGTAAGTTATTAAAAAAAAAAAATAAGATCTGACATTCTCCTTGCCACATCAAGCACATTCCGCATCCGAAATAATAAAACAGGGGCAATGCACAATAGTACTGTCTAGCGAGCTGGCAATATGTATGCAGCCTTAATCTATTTATAGGGAGGTTGTTTTAGTGACTCAAGCTGGGGACGCCGTTTTCGTCAGTCGAACCCGTGCACTGGGGACACTACTTGCAATCCTTATTGTAGGGCCAAGCTATGCTTTCAACCCGAATAGCATTAATAAAAGAAAAGACACATAAATCACAAAATAACCCTTAAATCCCATACATGGGGTCCAGCTGTACAAAATTGATGCCACAAGTTAGCAATATCTACTATCTAGCATCATATCCATTGCTAAAATTTCAGATAAAAAGTAATCGTTCAAAGGGACAAAAGGATTAAAACGTTTACTTAATGGAACTAAAAGTTCTGGCATCAATATTTTTCATGTTCATCAATCTGTTTCCGTAAATGGAGCTATTACTATTAAAGACAATCGAAATACCAAAAATGTATGTGAAATATTTATACGCTAGTCCTGTCAGCAGTGGTCCCACTAAGAGTGACCCGGGAACCATGGTTTTGCCTGGTTGCCTAAACACTTCCTTAGTACATGTATATGAGTGATTATTGAACAATAAAAAGAATAATAGAAGTCCAAAAACATAAAGATAGCAATATATATTTAGGGTGAAAACAGTACATTTCTCAATTAATGAACTAAGCATTTCTTTAGCACCTCAGGGCATGACAGTAGGACTAAATAGATGGTCACCCTAAACAAGTGTAGGCATTTAGAACTAATGCAACTGTGTTGACTACTTATTATCTTAATAACCGAAGTGGTGCAGGGGCTTTCAAACTGGAGTTAGAGTTGACGCTCCTAACAAGGTACACTCTGATAGAAGTTTTGGGCACATCAAGTATGAAACTGAAAGGGTGTGACAACATAAATGAGGCAAACTGAACTGATGGAAGAAATACATGGTAAGGAGAAATCATAGAACATCCCCGTACAACATACTAGTCATATAACTCTCTCAATTTACACAGAGCTATACTGACACAAACGGTGGGTGAGACAGTTAACTTGGAATAAGGGCAGAAAGCATAGCCTAGTTAATTCTCTTTTGTTGGAGTTTTTATCCTAAAAATAGAATACCACAACGTGGTTCCAATTTTGAATTCCCATTATATTCACAGAGACTCTTGAACTCATCAGCCGGAAAACAAAAGCAGCCCTTATGAATCCCAAGGTGGTGACATGTTAGAACCCTTCATTTTGTTTAGTTTCTGGTTAGGGATTATTAAGTTTGGGTTGAGAACCCAATGGATACATGCACGGTTAATCTCAAAATTTGGAATAACCACATTAAACAACTCAAAACCCTAGGATTTTTCAATCCGTCGACCTTAATCAAACAGTCGAGAGAGAGAGAGAGAGAGAGAGAGAGAGAGAGAGAGAGAGAGAGAGAGAGAGAGAGAGAGAGAGAGAGAGAGAGAGAGAGATACCTTACTCGAAGTTGGAAGGTTTGCTTCCAAGCTCGTCGATCAGTTCAAAATCCCCAAACTTTGTCTTCGTGTTTCACCTCATCGCCTTTCTCTGTGGCTCGTCGATCCGTGGAGTAATGGTAGCAAACCGAGAGATGGGGAGAGAGAGATCGGGCCAGTTGGGGGAGAGAGAGACAGACGGAGGGAGAGACGGAGAGGAAGAGATTGCCAGAAAAAGGGGAAGGTGGGTTTCAAAAAAATTCGTTTTGTTTCAGAGGATGAGAGAACGTCATTTTGGGTTTTGGAAGGATGGGATGTTTTGTGTGGGAAATCTTACAAGTGAAGGGTATTTGGGTAAATTTCTATTTGCCTTTCCATGTATTTGCAAATGTTTTTCTCCTTACCATGTTTTTCTAATTCCACAAAAGTACACCATGTATATGCAATAAGTTCCCCTACCTCCATTTTTAAGCAATGTCCCCATAAAAAAATATATACGCTGTGTTTGGTTGAGAGTTTTGAGAAGAATTTTTGGAAAAATATTTTTGACCCAGTGGCCCCACCCGTACGTTGACCCAGTAGAACAGAAATATTTTTGGGGATTACTCCCACTCTGTAAGTTTGAGCCATCAATATGACCCAGTGGCCCCACCTGTGATGGTTGAATACGGAAGCCCTCTGCCTCTCTTGCTCCTCTTTGTGGCTCCCCTCACCCCTTACCCAATGTGTAATGAAATCGCCCAACGTGTAATCCCCCAATCAGTACAATACAACAATTATTGCACTGGTCATTCCAAAAGTCAGGGGTGAGGGTGGAGCCCAATTTTTACTGCAAACTGACGGCTTAACTTTCAATTCCAAAATTTTTTTTCTGGAGAAGTGATCCGAACAAAGTGATAGTTTTTCTGATTGAAGTTAGGGTTTGAAGGGTGGAAAGAGTTATCAGGGGGTTTTATGGGTTTAGGGGTTTGAGATTTTGGGAAGGTCCATGAGAAATGGAAGTGAGATATGGGGCTTGGCGAAAAGAAAGTTGTAGAAGCCAAGTTCGGTGATGCCGATGTTTTGGATGAGGGGTATTTTTTCCTTCTAAATGCCAAGTCGGGAAGAAAAGGGATCAAAAAGCTCGAAGTAATTGGCATGTGGCCCCAAAAAAGTACAAGTCAGCATCTTTTGTATGTTTTGGTATGGAGATATTGACGTGTTTTTCGATGGTGGTGGGTTTATCTGACATTTTCAAAAGTTGGGTAGTCTTTACGTGATTTGAGTGAAAGTTAAGGGGTTAAAATGAAATTCTCAACTGTTCCTATTTCGAGACAGGTATACGTAAAACCCTCGCCTTCTCCTTTCACCCGCAGTGTATCGCTTCCGGATGGGCCATATTAGGTCTAACAAGCTACTACAGGTATAATATGTAGCATCCAGCTCTATAATTAATTACTCCCTATATTCCTCAAATTGGTTTCTACCCACTGCCCGCATACGGAGTTTTTCTGGTTTTGGTTTGTTTTTGACAAATTGAACTCCGGCGACAGATTTGTTTGTTGGAGTAGTGAGGGCTTTTGATTAATTTTCCGACGACGACTGCAATTTTAACATGGCTGGAAGAGAAGTTCGAGAGTACACCAATCTCACTGATCCAAAAGGTAAAGATAGTTGCGTAAATATCTAAATTTTATTTTGGTAAATATAAATATCTAAATTTGTGCATATACTTTCATACAAAGGCGTAAATTTGTACATGCAAAGGCGTAAATACTTATCCTTCGGTTGTATATTTGTTGATGTTATTTTGGATTTGAATTTACAGATAGAAAATTGGGGAAGGGGAAGGATAGGATAGATGACGAAGACATCACATTCCAACGCATGGTTGCAAAGGTCAGTCTTATGACTTTCTCTCTTGGTACTTATTTTGGTATTGGAAATTTGGAATCCAAAATTTAGTTAAAAGCAGTTTCTCAGAATCTAGTCATGGATTTCGTGAGAAACAAGAGAAATAACTTACAAAGAGAGTTCAACATAGTGATAGGAACCTTCTAGTTGCAAAAAATTGTATCGGAAGAAAATGGGGTAAAAGTCCCACTTGGAGGGGGGTAGGGTAGGATTTCCAATTAGAGGAGAACTTGACCTCATTATTTTACGTTACAAAGGAGTAATCGCATATTGAACTAAGATAAGGTAAGAACTATCCCGAGCAGTTAGGGCTATTCTTGGCTTGGAGAACAATCTTCCAGACTTTGACTACATCCAACATCACCCTTCATTGATACACAAAGAATGATTACATAGTCCAAGGTAATTCCTACTTACCAATTAGCCTACAACACGGGGGAACTAAGCTATCCCACTATCTAACCCCACCACTCAGAACTCGTACGTACATAATTTCTTTTACTTGATCTACCAAATACAATTCTTGAACAAAATAAAGCGTGTAACTATCTATTATGTCTACTCCCTTCTAACAAACCTAGCCCTTAAGGTTGATATAAATAAGCACTATGTTTACGTTGTCGTCTATTAAAATTAGGCAAGTGATATCTTTGTTAACAGTATGACGCATGGTACCAGACATAGTTGTGTAGCCAGCATCAACTACATAATTTTTACCTGCTTTATGTAATTGATAGCATCCAGTAATAGCCTATTTGCAACTTCTATAGATAAACTAAACTTTCCAATAGTTACTTGGGGGTGGGTGCAGACTGGAATTTCTATATTTGTTAGTGCATATAGAAAATTCGCGAGTTATGGGCACTACCCTGCTAACCGGCATGCACAAATGTGAACTTCATGTCAAATGAACATGCTTCCATCACATTTTGTGAAAGATTGACATTTTGACCGCGAAATGCAATTTGGTTTGCCACTTTTGCCCATGCATCAAAGTGGGTTCCAACCTCAAAAGCACATGTACAGACACGGGACATGAATCCACACAGCATGGATACGATACAACATGGACACATAAATGTGTTACTTCTCTAAAATGTAGGACATGACATTGAGGATACATTCAATGAAATATATTCAAATATTTGGGCTCTCTCTCTCTCTCTCTCTCTCTCTCTCTCTCTCTCTCTCTCTCTCTCTCTCTCTCTCTCTCTGATCATGAAAATTTGATCGGGAAATAGGAGAATTGGAGGAGTCGCATCCCTGTTTATATAGCAGATAAGGTACAATAAGTTATGAAGAATCTGGATTGATATGGACGTAAGAAATCCTCTAGAAATCGTTATAAAAATTCCAATTGAACTTAAAATTTGGTTAGATGTAGAATTACTCTTTTTTCCAACTTTGTCAAATTCAAATCTTTGATAATCACATGTTAGCAAGTGTCCCAGATGTATCAATCACATTTATTTCTTAGTCATTGTGATATCCCACATCGATTAAATATCGAAAGGGAATTCGATATATAAGGAAACTCAAGCAGCTACTGTGGCTGTGTTTGGTTAGATAGTTTAGTTTAGTTTTGATGATGTCAGCAGGTGTAATGATTGGAGAGAGATAGAGAGAAATGAGGAAAATGATGATGTCATCAAAACTAAAACTAAAACTAAACAGGGAAACGAATAAGGCCTGTATAACTCAAGGTTAACCTTTCGAGCCACGTGGTTACGCTAAGGGTTAGTATGTCGGCTGGCTGTGTTACTCGGACCCGGGTGCGGGTATTGGGTGCGGGTACGAATCTAGGTGTCGGACACGTGAAGTAAAAAAATAGAGGATACGCAGATACGAATCCTAATTTGGACACGGGTGCGGGGATACGGCATATAATATTTTTTTGTAATATTTTTTTATATTTTACATTTAATATGTCAAATAATAAATATTTTTTACATTAAAAGAATGGAACATTTTTTACAGCTGTAGTTTATTGTAGTGGGAGTGGGTCGGTCCATCGGTGATCTTAAAAATCCAAAATAAAAGGGTTAGTGGGAAACGTGAATATTATAGGAGTATATAGTAGAAAGTGGGATAGTTAGAGGTGAGAGTGGAGAATATAATATCATATATGTGGGACCTTGAGAATATATTAAACATATTTTGTTGTAGTGGACAAATAAAAGCTCCTTTTACCTGGTTACACTTCTAAATCGACAACAAATAGTAAGTTCTTCAGTTCGACGAAGAAGATCGACAACCAGCTCTGCATATCGACTAGCAGCTCTGAATTCTTCGACGTCCAACGAAATCTGGTGGAGCCTTGAAGCTCTGTTCTCTTCGATTTAGACCCAGATGTGTGTCAAACTCAAGCTCTGTTTTCTTGATCGAAGCCCACAGGTGTGTAAAACCCTTTAATTTCTTGGATGACGGTGTTTGAATACCCAAATCGATCGACTAATAGAGTTCGAATTGCACTTTCGACCCTTTGTATTGTGTAAAAAACAACAGAAAAGCCTGAAATTTTAGTTTATTTCCGACCTGACCCATAATTGAAGTATGGACTGTAAAATTTTAGTTTCTTCTTCGTCGTCTCTTATTCTTCGCTGAACCACCTGCAAAAACAGCCATATCCGGATTTTTGTGGCCGGATCCCGTACGAATCCCGCACCCGTGTCGTGTCGTGTCGACACGGGTACTCCACCAAAAATGGCGAGTCCGAGTAACACAGTCGGCTGGCGCGGGCCTTTACAGGTGGTATAAGGGCTTAAACTAACCGGAAGTGTGAGGCTTGAGTGGGTCTGACAAGGGAAATTTTTGAGGTGCTTGTCGTGCTTCGGCGGGTCCCACATGAGACAAGCTTGAGGAGCTTGACGTACTTAAGCGAGTCTTGTCTCACATCGCTTGGTGGATGGAAGTGATGAACCACGGGGCGCAATGAGGACGTTGCGATCTCAAGTGGGGGAGATTGTGTTATCACTCATCGGTTAAATATCAAAAGAGAATTCGATATATATGGAAACCGAAGCGTTAACCTTTTGAGTCACGCACTTAAGCTAAGGGTTAGCAGGTTGGCGTAGGTCGTTACAGTCATAGACACCAAAGAAGTGTTGGACATGTTGCAGAAAGAGTATAGGACAAGTGTATGAATTAAGACTTCTATTTTCTAATAATGCGCATGAAATAGAGAGGATGGGATACGTGTCTGACACGCGTGGGACATGAACACACCACCTTTTAAGTGTGAATTCTTCTTCGGTTCCATCTATGGCACGTATACAGTCCTAATCCTACATGATTACACTTAAGAGCATCTCCAACCCATTCACTTTTCTTCAAAATGAAGAACGGAAGTGACATATCAAAGGGAGATTTTGTAATTCATGCTCTCTTTTGTTCAAAAAGTTATACTTTTTAAAGGGACCCATCCTCCTTTTTGGAGAATTGGTTCTTCAAATCTATTTTGGTTCTTTAAATTTGAAGAACCAAAATAGATTTGAAGAATGGATGGGACAAAAAGGAGGATGGGTCCCTCCAAACAGTACAATTTTTTGAAGAAAAGTGGGTATAAATTACAAAATCTCCCATTGATATGTCAATTCGGTTCTTCATTTTGGAGATTTGAAGATTGGTAGGAGATGCTCTAAGGCTTATAGAAGTAGGAGAACATGAATAACTTTCTTCTTTGTAACTCATATTGGTTAATATAAAATCAGAGCCAATATCTTCTTTAAATAAAACAGAGAAGTGTAGAAACCTTAAACAAGAGGTAGTGTTGGGCCTGTTGGCTGTCGTTGACAATTTCATGAGGGTTAATATGTTCAGGTTTGGTGATCGGATTATGAACGGTGCAAGATTTGCAAGTCCAGGTCTCATTTGGGAGAAGGGTCGGTGTATTTTGTCTGTCAAATGCTGAAACCCTGCATTTCTTCTTGGCCTGGAATTTTGCCCACAAATGTATTAGAGTATGGCCAACGACTCTTCTACCGACAACCTCGTTGAATCCTATAGAAGTAGGTTTCTATCAACTAGGTCAGTTACCAATGCCATAAAAGTGTGTGCAGCCATACAGTTGTTTTAGCAGTGTCTGAATTGCCATTTTGTAAAAATAGTGTTTGTTCATGGCTTGTGATCCAAGCGGTGCGCTGTGGCCGTTTCATAATGCGGCTGTTCAAATGCTGATATGTGACTAGTCAGAGAAGTCATCATCGTTCCGGAAGGTCCAAGAATGTGGGCCTCATACGACATCACTTTTAAATACAAATTACAAACGGTTAGTAAGTACCGAAATCAGTCCCATTTCATAGGAACATCGGCGTTGACGCTGAATAGAAGGTAGATATTCATGACGCATTTGAGCATTCTAGTTAGTAGTTTACTAGTACTTTCTGTCATTCCAATCAACCAAATTCACAAGCTGCAAGCTCTTCACACATTTTAATTTACGTCATCCTTATTATTTAGATGTTTGGGTTGCATTTAAGTATCCATTGTCCAATATTTGTGTTTGATTTACTCATCCAAAGAGTAGAGTTCATTATAGGACTTACATTAAGATTTCCAGATGCATTAACAAGTTTGGACCTTTATGCGGGTGCAAATAAAATGGTCAAGGGATTTTCTCATTAGGCCTCCCAATCTAACACCCCCAGGCCCCAAGCAACACTGTTGTGAGGTTGTCAATTCCAACTAAAATTTCTGTTAATTGTCCTTGTACTGCCAAAAAAGAAAAACCTCGTCTTTTTCCTATTCAATTCTAGTTGGCAAAACCTAACTTCTCACATTGTCACATTTATGTGCTACTAAGATTGGGAGGCCTTTTTAATGGTTGAAAAACCCTTAAAACTGAATTTCCAGAAATGTATTTGCGGAACAAAAATTACGGGATGGAGGGAATAAGCTTCCCATGTCTTGTAATATCTATAAAATAGTGAAGGAATAGAATGCTAACAATGCTCCAAGTATAAAACTAGTTTACCTTGGCGGCTTGGCCTCTTAGTCCTTTTATCACCTTAGTTCCGTGATTTCGTTTGGTAAAAAGCTGCTTGAGCAGTCTAGAAGATCATGAATTCATAACATGCATAAGCGATGTGGGATTAATGTTTGTTCAAGTGCTAAGTCATAATGTTTATATGTACTAAAAAAGGACTCTTTAAAGTTGCACAGATTCCTTCCTTTTTATTTACTTTATCTTATAAATTTATTTTCAATTCATCCCTTTTATGAACGGATGTCTGCCTTTGTGATGCTGGATTTCTGGAATGGAAGATCTAGAGAGCAAATTGACCAAGACATCAATGTCCTCTTCTAAGGACCAGACATCAGCAAAGCGATTCTGGTTTGAGGAGTTCTGGACCTGAACTCTGAACTGATGTATCTCAGTTCAGTACACAGTTTGATTCCAAATCTTCCGACCTAACTTAAAGTGTTTTCCCTCTCGGGTCCTGATTATAGTTATATTAGGGACTCGAGAGAGAGGATGGAATAAAAGAATAAATGTTACCAACTTAACATGGAGGATGTTGTTCTCACCTTCAGCTTTTATCCAACTCTCTTTTAAGTTACTTTTCCTCCTTGTTCCTTTTCTGCTCTCTCTCTCTATCTCAACGATCTCTCATATGCTGTGAGAGAGAGACTAGCATCCATATTTCACGAAGGAAACTCCTTAGACATAAGGTGTCAAGTACAGACATAAAGATGGGGTGATGTGTGCTATGATGTGAGCTAATATCCCCACTAAGCTTTAAGTCATAATAATAATGTCAAACTAATCACCCACTAGACATGAATAATCAAAGTTACAGGCTTCATAAAGGGTTTCGCAGGCACTTATTTTTGCTTGGTAAAATTTTGCCATTCAAATGTCATCAATAGTGTTGTATCATTTTTTCCTCCTAAATTGCCCATAAATCATGTTGGGCACAGTGGGCCCATTGAACATTAACTTCCCATGCCATGTACATTGAAATTCGATTAAACTTGCGCCAACTCTTAAACTACAGTTTAACTAGCATGCTGTTGGACATGTTAAAGCATACTTATCACAAACAGTGGGCGTTACTCGTACCATAGTGGATTTTATGCCTTAACAAATAACTATCAACTCTGGTAATGTACTCATATTTCACTTTTTCATGTTCAAATGAAAATAATTAAATCTGCAAGAGTAGTTGAGCTTACTTTCAATGCGTTGGCCAAATTCAAACTGGTTGTTGGGCACATATATTGGTTGACAAGGTCCTATACTTAACCCTATTATGAGCTTAATATCCTTTATTTCATCGACTGAAAAGCCTAATTCTCGTTTCATTCTTGGAATAACCATGGACCATGGAATTGCCCTTGCAAGCAAAGGCAATTCTTGTAGCCTATCATCATCTTCTTTCGACAAGACCTACTACTCCCTCCGTGCCAATTTGTTGGGACCTCATTGAGAAACCAACTATTCAAGGGAAGATAATAATTACATTGTACTTTTGCTAACTTTCCAATTTTGCCCCTTGATGTGATATTTCTTGAAATCCCAACTTATTGAAAATAAGAAGAAAAAAAATATGTTGTGATACTTTTTTGGAAACTTTTTAAAATTGACAATCTTTCAGAGACATCCTTAAATGGAATACTAGAACATCTTTGCAGGACACAGGGAGTAAAATGTTTGTGTGCTGTTTTTGAACTTGCATGTTTATTTTTATTTATAGTACCTATCTCCTTTACTCCATCACTGTTATAAATGATCGAGAGATGAATGGTTCAATGGGTTGTGTTAAAGCATCCAATTCAAAACTAGTTGGCAATGAGTGTAGAGGCCACCCAGGCTCATATACGAGCTTTGGAGGTTGTAATTAACTAATATGGGACAAGCTCTAACACTCCCCGCACGTGCAACTAACCCACACGTGGAGAGGTAAACAATAGATTCATAACATAGGGATCACAACGAAAACGAAACAAGGTGCGCTTAAGGCACAAACAATGGGGCAAACAATCAAGAGTGACTTGTCCAAAAGCCTCTGAAAGCCTAGCTCTGATACCATCTTAAAGCATCCAACTCAAAACCAATTGGCAATGAGTGGATAGGCCGCTTAGGGCCCAGGCTCATTTACTAGCTTTGGAGGTTGTAATTAACCAATGTGAGACAAGCTCTAACATGTTGCATTAATTAATAAGGTAGTGTATTTGATTCTAGGTTGACCTACTTTTATCCCTTTTTAATGTGAAAATGGAGGAGTTTCCTGATAACATGCCCCGACAGGGATATTGGCTCCTTCTGGGTGGTTGATGTACACAGATGCAAGAGGTTGCAGGAGAACGTGGAGGCTACCTCCATGGACGAGGCGGTATAAAGCTCTTCTATGTCTTGTTGTACTTACTTATTTCGTTACATAGATAAACATGGAGATACTTTAATATGGTTCCTGTGGGTTGGCTGAGTATGAACATGCAGCATTGGACAGTGATGATCTGCTCTATCTGAAAGAGCAAATGGAGGCTGAGGAGGATGCAGAACGTCTTCTGCGACGCACTGAGAAACGCGCGTTTGCAGCTTTTAAAATATCCTTTTGGTTGTATTGAATCATAAAATTTTGAAGTCCATGATTCATGCAAAGAAAGGAGATAGGGATAAGCACGGAAATTCATAAAGTGGTGTTGTTGCATTGAAGGACACGTAAACACACATTGGAGACTGCTGGACATGTGTCAAACAAGCAATGTGTGGTGTCCTAATTTTCATTACTCGATCGAGACCCTGAAAAGACACTGGACGCTCTAGAACCCCAATTTGGACCATCTATGATTTTAAAAGCGGTATCTTAACCTAAAGAAAGTCTTGGATTAAACTACCGGCTCCTCATAAATCAAAGAATATTTTCTCAGAAAAACTTAAAGTGAACAAAGGGTCACATGTAAACAAAGGGTCACACGTAAACAAAGTGTCACACGTAATATTTGACGTTTGTCAAACATCATCTACATGAAGTACATGGTGGCGTACACAAACATTACACTATTCGAACCTTTCATATATAAAAACAAATTACGCAAGGTTTGACCAGGCACAGTGCCTAGTTACTTTCACTCACCAGAACACACAAGGGGCAGCAGAACCTCGGTCTGGCTCTCAGTTGAGAGCCTGAGACCTCTGAACTAAAGGGAAAAATCCCATTTTCCTGGAAATTGACCCCCATTGGGTTTGGGTTGAACTTAGAGAGATATTCTATGGACTAGGAAAAAGCTTTCGTGAAGAGAACTCTTGAAAATACTCAATAGTTCATACACTTACCCATCATACACCCATCCTCACCTTTACTTGGGAGAATAAGTACCTGATTCTTAACAAAGAGAAGGTAAATAAATGGTTTAGGCCCTTGAAAACTGGTGTTTGAGGGAGATTTTAGGACATAAAACAGTCTTCCATACAGTTTTCTGAGCCTTGGATAGCCTTTGAAACCAGAAGGAAAATCAAAACTTCTGTAGATACTAGACCCTTCGTACACAAGGATCAACCTGTCGTATGTGATTTCCCAATTGGCATGCTCAAACTTCAACGTAGATGATACCAAGTTCTGCTTCTGATCTGGTTTACATTTATGTTTTTATTTTCTTAAATGACACTTCTTTATTTCTATAAAAGGACAATCTGGTCCTTTACGTCTTTACACTACTATAGTATACTGAAACAAACTGTGTATGCAAGATTGATACATGCGTACACAAAATCTAACCTTGCATACACAACATTGATCCTCACGCATGCTAAGTTCTGCAACGGTTTCTGTTTGCTGTTTACGCAGTTGCAGTTACCCTGTTCATTTACTGTTCAATATTCATGTTTATTGAGCCTGTTCTAGGTAATATACAAAAATAGAACCTGCGGAATCAACAATAATTGCATAAAAACATCATTTTTTTGTCACAGTTTATGTTGTCTCCTTGTACTGTTATTCTGTTCATTTACAGCCTACTGTCTTTAATTATTGCTTTTGAATCCCCTTTGCATATCCCTTCCCTAGTTGTTTGTTTAGTACAAGAACGAACTTCAATTTTCCTAATGTCACGTTCAGTTACCTGGAAAGGAAAAGAAGGTAAGAGAATATTAACTTTCTTGCAATTTGTGTGTGTTCGATTACCAAGAAAATTGTGGAACCTACCTCTCCAACTTTTCCACTAGGATTAGTTTTTCCTCAAAACTTGTCTTGGAATAAACACAATTTTTGCAAGAATCTTATTTTTTTCACCTGTTTCCTTCGCAATTAAGCTACTATTTTTTCAACTTTCTCACAAATTTCTATTAGCAAATAAACGCATAAAGGAAAATAAATTTCTTTTTCCTTTACTTAAACTAGAATATTATGTGGAAAATTTTTCCTGCCCCAGTTTCTTGACAAATGAACAGAGCCTTAGATGCTAGCCGCAAGGTTAAGCGAGATGGGGTGCCAAACAGTTTCCTATCTTGTAACATAGCCCTGAACTAAGTAATCACTGGTAATGACAGACTACTAGTCGGTGCTCAATTCTGATTGATTGGGAGTAGCCTATAGAATGAGTGGCAACCCCAGAAACAATATAGTTTTGGTGCGTGACCGACAATTGTTTGGACGGGGAAGCCTTCAAATGCTCGTCTCCCTTAGCCGGACTACCCACGGAATCTGAAGATGAAGAGAACTTTGAGTAGACTCATTGATTCGACAAAAGAATTTGAGGAAGTTTGGGTTTAAAATTTATAGAAGTAATATATTGTGTTTGATCGGGTGATAACTTCTTTGTTTGTGGTTTTTCTTTTTTATTGATGATCTATTAATTAATTTCGTGTTTTCAGCTGTGTCAAATGGGCTGCTTTCTAGTAGATTTGATATTTTGTGGGGTACCATTTAAATAGCAAAGAAAATGTTTTAATAACATATTCTGATAATTGGCACATCCCGTGTGTGTGATTCATTTCCTGTATTCGTTCTTTCAAGGAGATAGACATCTATTCAACTTAATACGTACTGAAACTTACGAGTAACATCATTGTTTCCCCCCTAGCTTTTCACACTTCGAAATTGCTCTCTCTCTCTCTCTCTCTCTCTCTCTCTCTCTCTCTCTGTGTGTGTGTGTGTGTGTGTGTGTGTGTGTGTGTTGCGCATGTTCGTAGTTGGAACAGTTTCCAGCTTTGGCATGCCAAGTGGTTCTGCTAGTTCTGTAGAATATTCATGTTGTTAATTCTGTGTTAATGAAGTCTTTGGATGTTACTTCCCTTCAAAATTGAATTAAGTCATCTGGTGGTTAAATTTTCAATTATATGTAGTTTACATCCTCAAAATCTTTTTTTTTTCTTTTTCCGTAAAATAGCTTCCTGGTTTGAATATCATGCATGTCTGTCCCATCACAGAGTATGGGGTAGATTTTACTTCTGGTAACTTTGCAATTTGGTTCTCTTTTTCCTTTACAAATTGACACAAAGCTGCAAGTTTAGCTGATTCTTCACCTGCATCAGTTCCCTTGGCGCTTCGTGTGGAATCCAAGCCAAAGAGTGGAATAAGGTATAGTTCTCTCTCTCTTCTTCAATGGATAGATCTCTTTACTTGCCTGACTTGATGTCTCCTACTTTTCATAAACATGATTCGATTGATGGGATTTGACATGCTATATGTGGAATCGATCATTTTGATGAGAATGGATGAAGCATGGGTTCTTGAAAACCCTTGTGGTACTCATTCATGCAAAAATTTACAAAATTCTTCTCTATAGTGTATGTCGAACCCAAAAACACAATAATAATAATAACAGAACTGATCTAGTCCCCAATCATTGGGGGTATGGGCAGGGGATGATTGAAAACAGACCTAACCTTTGGCAATATGCACAAAGTGGCTGCGCTCAGAATACCACTGTTGCACTCCAAAAGTGAAGTATATATGTAAGTTGTACACAACAAAAAGATGAAGCTAAGTTGATACTCTCTCCGTCCCATAAAGTAGGTCATCTCTTCCATTTGGCGATGTCCCAAAATATTAGTCCCATTTGACAAGGTAAAAAAGTGTGGATTTTCAAAATTAACCTCCATAAATAATATAAAATAACTTTAGAGGTGGGATTTAAGGGGTAGAAAAGGAAATTAATGCTCATTTTGAAATGAGACATGCATTAAATGCATGTCCCCTTAAAATGTTGGAATCCCCAAAAGCAACCAACTTTGTGGGACGGAGGGAGTAAGACTTTATTTTGGGTTCAGTCCTTGCAATAAAGATTTTCATGTGTAGGTTTCCAATCTAATGACATTAGTCTTTTATTGGGACAGAGGGAGTAAGACTTTATTTTGGGTTCATTCTTGTAATAAAGATTTTCATGTGTAGGTTTCCAATCTAATGACATTAGTCTTTTATCTGTGCCTTAACTTTGACGTTAAATTATTATTTGGTGTTGGATTCTTAATCACCCAAGTCATACAACCATTTTTTATTTAAGTGCAGTTACAGCATGTAGCCCACCCTTACCCATATCCGTACCTTCATTAATGGTTTTGCCGTATTGGCACGCCTGTATCAAAACAGTACCGGTACATGTTCTTCTTAGATGAAGAATGGGGTTGAGAACCATATTCCAATGTTACATTTTCAAACGTATTGAGTTGAACCCATAAGCGGGACACTCATCACCAGTCAATGGCATGCTGACGCCAAAATCCCATTTTTTGTCTCATACTTCCTGTCTCCCTCTGTTTTTGTGTGTGTGTGTGTGTGTGTGTGTGTGTGTGTGTGTGAGAGAGAGAGAGAGAGAGAGAGTACCTTATGATGCAGTCAATTACAGAAATCTGGAGAGGGAGAAAACAGGGAAATTGTGATATCCGTGTTCTTGGAATTCTATCAATATTATTAGTTACAAGGCGCTTGGACTTGTATAGTTTATAATAATCGGCTTGTAAACCATGAACTAGCTAAATGTCCTATCAGACAAAAGCTTGTAAAAAATCTGGATACTGACAAAAGCTTTCTCACTGTTAGACATCTAAGCAAACACTTACCATAGTAACCATACTATTAACACAGCATACATTTCAATTTATCTCATCAATTAGTATACTTTTGCAGTTTAGTGCTTGTGTGTTTAGAAGTGTACAGGATTTGTAGACAACTCTTCAGTATTTAATTGGAAGTAACTGAATTTTAGACAGCAAGATTTGCTGAAAAAGGTGGTGGAAGTCAAACCCAAGCGGCAGAGAGTTTCAAGCCTGTCTGATTCCCATCACACCGCCCCAAATTCTACGGCTCATAATCTAGCAAGTCAACCGGAGCATGAAACAAACCAGGACGAGAAGCAAGCATGCTCACCATCTCTAGTAGTGAAAAAAGCTACCCAAATGGAGAACCCTGTTAAAAGCTTACTAGCAGCATACGAGAGTTCTGAGGACGAGGACAATTGATGTAGATTGCATTGATATGTGGTCTTGGAAAGTAACTGCATATATCTGTTTTGGTTGGCGATAATTCAGTCATTTGTTTTTCCTTGAGAAGTATTACCCATTGCGAGGGAAAGAGCTCAGGTCTTGTGATGTTTATTGGTTAGCCATATCCTAAATTCTACATGGTACTTGCTATTTGCTAACTGTGTTGATCACATTTCATTATGGTAGCTGCAATATTTATTGTACTCAGCATCTAGATCATTCCATCCGATGACCGTGCCAATGACCTTGCTGTAACTTGCATTGCTGCCCGGAATGCTCGTATCGATTACCTAGTTCAGTTTTCACTGCTTGACAGAGAGAACTTCCCAGCTTGTTAGTCTGATAACAAAATCTAAATGATGTCTCTTCTCCTCACTAATCTTGCCCAATTTTCATCATTCCACTTGTCTTTCGTGATGTATATTTTGAATGTTGATTTTTGTATCTTAACTCCAATATTAGAAACGAAGGAATTCGTACTTTCTTATTGTAGTAGCCTCTAAACCGAAAGTCATTTTATCTTTCTTCTGAGCCATCCATGAGCTAATGCGTTCGCATGGATCACTATGTTGAGATAAGGTGAATAGATGCAGTAGCCTCTGGGTCTTGTTTTATGTTTGTAAAAGTTGTTAAGGTTAACCTAGAACTGTTGTTACGTCTGCTCATGATCTTGCAAGCGCAGGAATGAAACGTTGTAATTGATGAGACTATTTTTATTCTATGGGATGATATTGTTCGTCAAAAAAAGAAAAAGGTAAATATCGGTACATATCGGTTGTTCACTTTGTGATCACATCTGCTATAGGAGAAGAAAATGGCTTTAAAAAATGAAACGTCTGTAGATTTTGCCTGTCAGCGCATGAACCAAAGCATGTGGAGTATTTGTTTGGGGGAAAATGACCAAAACATGGCAAGGAAAAAAAAAATTACACATACATGGTAATTTACCTGTGCATTACCGAAAGTGCCCCTCATTTTATTTTTTCCCAAAATCAAGCCTCTCTCACTCACTCATTCCTTAATCAACACAAAGACCAGAGAAAGAGAGGGGGGCAATTGACCACCAGCGGTCCCCACCACCACCCACGACCACTGCAACGGCAACACCTTCCTCTCCACCTCCGGTGACCGCCACCACCACGAAGGTCTCTCTCTGTCTGCATTCTAGATCTGTGCCCAGCAAGCCACCGTCGTCGTCATTGGCTCTGCCAAAGACAAGAACCACCTGGGTTAGTTCTTATAGTAAAGATCTTCGTAGTTGGTTCATAGGTGAATGGTGATCAGCTGGATGGCATGATACTGAAGGGATGGTTTTCTGGTATGGAACCTGTTTGATGAAATGCCCAAGTGAAAACTAGAGTTGAAAATTAGTGTGTTTTGATTGGGACCTTATTACTTTTTGAACATCTAGCATGTTGCTGAGATACCTTACGAGAACCAATTTGTGACGAATACTCGAGAAGCTGAACATGGGACAGCTACATACCTGTAGAAAATTGAATTGCTGCAAAACAATTTGCTGGCAGCTCACAGTGTTTGGGTCGATGATAAGGAGGTAATTCTCCCTGCTTATTCCACTGGACATCCTGCCATAGCAAAGAAAGAGGTTTCCTTGTTCCTTTTTATGTTGCATTTTAGGGAACTAACGTGAAGGGGAATTTACATATACACCTTTGTTTATGAGTTGATTTGATTTGCTTTTTTTAATTGGATATGAGTGATACTTCGGTATCTGGGTTACTGTAGCTGATTTCTTACTAGCACTTGTTAATGTCTATAGAAGCTTAAGTTAGGGAATTATTATTGGATGGAGGGGCCTTGACTTGAGCTGTCCATTCACAAGAAAGTCGGCTATAGATAGAAAACTAGTCCGGACACCTGAGGAGCTGGCTAGTGTAATTGTTAATTGCCCCTGCTACAAACCTGTCCATCACTCCATTTTCATCCTTGCAATCCCCCGTTCATCAGTTCAAGTAAAACTGTCAGCAAAGGAAACACGGGTACTTTTGTTTTGCAATGTTTCCAATTCAGATGGACACATGAAAATTGCAATTAAAATGGGCAATGGTTTGACAGCACAACACTATGTCCAGTAGTAATAATTATGGGCAAGTGAACATTTTTTATATATTGGAGAGAAAATCAAATAATAGAACGATAGTTCCAAGATGGTGAAAATCAAAATAAAATTGTAGGCGATATGAGCTGAAAAGGGTCCTAAGTACCTTAACTTATTTGTTTGTTTGCACTGTGAGTGTATTTATAGCGGGGGCTACAAGGAAGTTAGTAAGAAGTTATAAGTTAGTTCAGAGGGGTTCCAAAGGCTATCCTAGCCCTGAATCACAAACGACCACAACGGGGCTCTTACCCTGACCTCCCACAAGGGAAGGACCAGGAAATGCCATTGGGCTACTAGTATATGTTTGTGGATGCAAGCCATAGAACTATCTGGACCGAGGTGAATTCACTTCTACAAGTTCATTTAGAACTAGAAATTTTGATGGAGAAGATAAACCTTTTATATATAGTTGTATTTGTCTACAGAATCCAAAGTTTGTTGAAATCGTAAGTTGCATAGTAGCAGTGCGTCTTTTTGTTATATATTTTCCTTCTTGTTGCATATGGTTGTGTATATAGACGAAAAAATGAAGGACTGGATTGGGGGATCGACCAGTGTCCCTTTATTGACGGTCATTGGTCAGCAAGAACAATGGGTTATAACCATCAGGGTACTTGATGGCAGTCAATGGCTAAGAGAAATATGACCAAAAATAGTTAGCTGCGAAAAAGTAGGAAATTAGTTGGTTTTGTTTTACATCTAGGCTTATAGCATGTATTTTAGTTGTGTTTTACATGTTTTTTTTTTTTTTACATAGCTTTCAATCATCTGAGTTCAATAATGTTTAATTTTAGGGAATTGGACGCAAAAGAGGCAGCTCATAGGTCATGAAAAGTCTGGTGATGCGGCCAACTTGGCTTCAGGGAATTTGGGCAATGCAAAGAGCTATGCTAATGAGAAGGCAGATCGAGCCAAGGACATGACTAGTGATGCTAAGGAGACGATGGAAAGCACAATGTCACAGGGGAGAGAAAAAGGACTATGGAGAGAGCCAGTGATGCCAAAGATTCAATGAGCGAAATAATTTTCCATGGAAAGTTGCTTAGTTATTAGACTAGATTAAACAAGGCTACTAATGAACCCAGTTCTATATGATTTTCATTTGTAATTTTTGGGCTTATGACTTTTTGTTGTTTCGTGGTGAAATTGGTAGGAAAAACTATGGTAATTATCTAGTTATCAAGATTTCCTTTTGGGATCAATAGATGAACAACTCATTTAATCTACTCCTATTTGATATTGTTCTAATCAAATTATATGAACAGAGATTTCTGTGGTTGTTGATTGTCTAATGAGACGCTGAGACATCGGGCTAGGCAAGAAAATAGGAAATATGCTGGCGAATTTTTTCCAGAATAGCCTACTTTTTAAGATTACAAGATACAAACACAATACGGCCATAAAAGCAAGTGAACCATGTCAAATTTTTTCCAAGACTACCTATGAAAGCAATGGATATGAACACGGGATACACACACAATAGGTTGGCCTACCATGGATGCAAACATTTTGAGACAGTGTAATTTTTTTTATTAACAGTGCAATTATTTTGAGACAAAGTGCAATTTTTTTCATGTATGGTGCATTATATCAAAGATAGAGTGCAATACACAAAATCTATGTAAAAAAATTTAATTTGACCATACTCTGTCAGGGAAGTTGGCCTAACATGGATGCAAACATTTTGAGATAGAGTGCAACTTTTTTCATGTATGGTGCAATTATATCGAAGATAGAGTGCAATACGCAAAATCTCTCAAAAAATAGTTTGATTTGACCAAACCCTACAAGGTAGGTTGACCTAACACGGATGCAGACATTTTGAGACAGAGAGCAATTTTTTTCATTTATGGTGCAATTATATTGAATATAGAGTGCAATATGCAAAATCTTTGGAAAAGAAAGTTTGATTTGACAATACTCTGTCAGGGCAAGTTAGCCTAACATGGGTGCAAATATTTTGAGAAAAGTGTAATTTTTTTCATGTATGGTGCAAGTATATCGAAGATAGAGTGCAATACGCAATAGTTATTTTTACCAAATTAAACAAGTTGGATTAAGACAACCCATTCGTTCCCATTCGGTTGCAATGGTTTCTCAAATGGTGCAATGTTAATTAACTCAAGATGCAACATTTTTTCATTCAAGGAGCAATAGTTATGGTGCAACAAATTATATACCCTAAATTGGGTTTTACACCATGAGCTTTCATAGCATCCTAAAGCCCCAACACTCTTGTCACACGCAAAATCTCTCTAAAAATGTTTGACTTGACCATACCCTACAAGGCAGTTCGGCGTAATGTGGATGCAAATATTTTGAGACAGTGTGCATTTTTTTGGAGTGGTGCAAGTACATCGAACATAGAGTGCAACACGCAAAATCTCTCTAAAAAAGTTTGATTTGACCAATACCCTACAAGGCAAGTTGGCCTAACATGGATGCAAATATTTTGAGAGAGAGTGCAATTTTTTGGAGTAATAGTGCAAGTATATCGAAGATAGAGTGCAAAACGCAAAATCTCTCTAAAAAAGTTTGATTTGACCATACCCTGCAAGGCAGGTTGGCCTAACATGGATGCAATTATTTTGAGACAGAGTGCATGTTTTTGGAGTAATGGAGCAAGTATATCAAAGATAGAGTGCAACACGCAAAATCTCTTTAAAAAAGTTTGATTTGATCATACCTTACAAGGCAGGTTGGCCTAACATGGATGCAAATATTTTGTAATAGAGTGCATTTTTTTGGAGTAATGGTGCAAGAATATCGAACATACTGTGCAACATGCAAAATCTCTCAAAAAAAGTTTGATTTGACCATATCCTACAAGGCAGGTTGGCCTAACTTGGATGCAAACATTTTGAGACAGTGCAATTTTTTCATGTATGGTGCAAATGTAATTCAGATAGAGTGCAATACACAAAATCTCTCTCAAAAAAGTTTGATTCAACCATACATAAAGCAAAATCTATTCATAAAGTTGGGTCATTCTATCAATGTGCAAATGTTTTGAGATAGAGTACAATTTATTTAAGTTATAGTGCAAGAATAAAGCAGACACGGTGCAATTTATTTAACATGGATTTTCATTGTTTTGTGCATGTCAAGAAGCTTTTCCTTCAACTTTGTTACACTTGTCTTACAGGATTGTGTATGGTGAACCAAGATGTCAATGTGAAATGTGTGTATCTGAATCCAAATCCACACGTATTTGTATCCGTATCCGTATCCGTGTCCGTATCCGTGTCCTATGTCCGAATCCATATCTATATCTTGTGACTGAATCCGTATCCATATCCTGTGTCTGAATCCATATCTGTATCTTGTGTCTGAATCCGTATATTGTGTCTGAATCTGTATCTGTATCCTATGTCCGAATCCGTATCCGTATCCTATGTTGTATCCATATCTATATCCGTATCCTTATTCATATCATGTGTCCGTGTCCGTATCCGTATCCTTATTCTTGGCCAAACATGGATGCAAGCATTTTGAGAGAGAGTGCAATTTTTTGGAGTAATGGTGCAATTATATGGGACACTGTCCTATAACTTCTATTTTTTGGAAAAATTTGGACAGCATCTCCCTTGTTTTTTGTCCTAACCCGACATCAAGTGTCTCAACAAACAACAGCAATAGCAATAACATAAGCACAAAGCCAAAGCCAGGCAATTCTAATTATCATTCACATGGCAGGATCATTCTCATCATAATCATCAATCACATTCAAGTTTGAAGTTTTGAAAAAAGAAAGAAAACCAAACATCATTACATTTATCTACTAGAAAGGTGTTGTAATACATAGTGTTTCGTATACAAAAAAAGGGGGGATATATTCCAAACATTATTACATTTATCCTCTCCCTTAAGCTGGGTACAATTTAAAAAAAAAAACTTCAGTGCAAAGTGGGTAGTTCTAGCCGCAATTGGGAGCAAAAACTTCAGTGAAATCGTCTTCTGGTGGGTGACAGTTTAAGGTGTCGTTGGTTGTGCAGTTCCCCTTGCATTCCTCTGCAAGTTGCAAGGCAATGCACCTAAGACCAGGACTTCTGTTGAGTTGCTGAAGCCTTTGGGATTCACCCAAGACAAAAGGGCCTCTTGGCATAACTTCCATCACGTGATATGTACCTTTTCTTTCAATTGTTCAATTGGTTCCTTGAACAAAAGCTCCTGAAATATGTGCCATATGAAGGTAGTCAATTTCAAGCTCAACATATCTAAAGCATAATGTTATCAAAAAGCTACCAAGAAATTCATTTACAAGACTATAAGAATATCTGTCATATACCTTCCTAGCCCTGACGTTTCGTAAGCTTCACTCTAGTGGTTGTCAATCTTTCAGAGTTCCTCAACTGAACAAGATGTAATACCATGTCCCAAAAATGTCCTACCACATCGGGAACCAAAGTTAGGGGAATGAACCCCTATTGTTGGATGACAAAACAAGTTTGAAAATAGAAATAACAACTACGTTGTTTCTTCTTAGTAGATGCAACCATGTGCATTGTGGTGCAATAGCATGGAAAAGTCAGACATTTTATTGATGGTCGAAAGGAGTTGTCCCCAAGTTAATTAAGGATGAGTCTCTTGCACAATATTCATAAGAGCTATGTCTTAATTAGGCCACAACTACAAGAGGGTTGGTCAGGTCCTCCTAACTAGTCAATTCATTGAACCGGATACTGAGTTATAAAAAGAAAAACAAAAGTAGTGAACGATATAGAGTTCTAGATATTGAAAGGAAATCGAACCAGAATGTAGTGTTTTACTGCATGATTCTTTGTCTGCGCCTCTTTTGCATATTCACAGTATCGCTCTATTATCTTGTGCATGCCGAGACAATTTCAAAAAAATGACGAGTCGTGATTGATTAATAATTGCAAATACCAAAGAATCAAATTATAGTCAAGAATTTAAGCAACAGAATCCTTGTTCACCATTTAGTCTACACAAGCCAACATTCAATGTCAATGGAAATGAAAATGCTGGATATAAACGAATACTTAAATTGACAAATAATACTGTAATAACTACATATGTAGATTTTTTTTATTTGGTTCACCATATGACCCTTGACATTGCGGTGCAGGATTTTGTAGCCCGCTTCTTAACTGTGACACAATGCTCAGTATGGTTTTGCTAAAATTTTGAGAAAATAAATTTGATTCTATATACTTGTTAATGGACCATGGGCTATCAGTACTGGTTTTGCTATCAAAATGGCCACAGATTCTAATATTTGATTCTCGTTACATGAAGTGAAATGAGAGTACTTTGGAAGTGAAGTTAATTTTTAGTAGAAGAATCAGAAACTATGGTTGTCCTCTAAAGAGATTAACCTGTTGTGTCAAATCTGCATTACAAGAACATATATTCAAAAGAGTATATTAGGTCATACCCCAAATCGAACTTATTTATTTTAACACTGAAAACAAAAAAAATTAAAGTCTCAATCAATTGGGAGGTTTTCAACTGAGTTAGGGTTTCTCAAATTGAAACTAGAGAGAGAGAGGGGAGGTTTTCAACTGAGTTAGGGTGAGAGAGAGAGTGGTGGTCTCTGAAGGTGGAGAGCCGCAGGTTGTGGCGGTCGCAGTGGCAGAGGTCGGCGGCGGTCTTCGCGACCTAGATCTCAGCCTATCATCTTCTCTTTGTGTGTCGAGTTGATAGGGGGGAAGGGAAAGAAAATTTTCACGTCTTTTTTTGGGGCTGCGGCTTCAAAGTTCTTAGGGCAATTTGGACCATTCACATAAGGCTTACCACTTGTGTGGAATTACTTTTTTCCTCGTCATGAATAAAGGTATTTCCAATAACCTTCCCATTGAATTGGAATTATTACTTTTAAATACCATGTTTTGGTTATTTTTCCTTTAATTAATCAACAGCCAAAAATATTGTGATCCAAAAATGTTCAAGAAATAGATATTAATGATCCAACTAAAGCCCGAATGAATGAATGAATATCTCCGCGTTACGTTAGTCCTTTCGAGTGTGAGTTTACATGCATATTCTGCGCTTTAGAGGGTGTTTGGCAACCACCTTTTACATTTTGGGATTCTACTTATTACATTTTGAGTGTTTGGGGGACGGTGGACAAAATAGGCTCTGCGAGAATAGGTTTTCAGATTTTGTGTTTAGAAGGCAGAACGAAGAAAGAGGTTAAGAGGAGCTTTTTGACTTCTTATTTTCCACTTTTCTCATTCTGATTAACAAAAAGACCTATAAAATGTCCTCTCATCTTGTTGCATTCTGCATACTTCTCTCAAACATTCCTTCCAGATTCAAAACACATTCTGACCATAATCCAAAAGTCAAAAAGCCAAAAATTAAAAATGAAAAACTGAAAAGTAAGCTCCAAATACCCCATTGGTTTAGGATTGTTTTTTCCATTTTGAAGAGTCATGATGTTGGTTTGTACACCAACGCATTTGGGCATTTAGCCGATTTAAAACTGGTCCAATTCAGTGCAGAAGAAACATGGGATTGAACTGGATTGAGTTCCCTGGCCCAAATGTAACTGCCACCGGACGAAAAGAAATTGCCATGGTTATTACAAATTTTGAACCTGTTTTTTCATAGAAGATTTCAATTCAGAAAGCAAAAACCCAGAAACGAGTTTCTAAATTCTCAATAATATGGTGGCAAACCGCTCATTAAGACTAGAGTGTGTTCTATTTTCTGACGCAGGGGAGACTCATAACCACCGGAGCCCTTTCTCCTCTCAGCTTTGGGGAAATATGCAGGGCAGAATGTACAACTGCTATTCTTCCACAACTTCTGGATTGGATGGTGCAAAATAGAGGTGGTTCTTTCTTCTTGCATCTGGTCTACAGGCTTTCTTTGGCAGCTTCCTTGTATCATTTTTGGGGTGAAACAAATAGAAAAAATTTCAGTACACAAAGCACTGATATCCATCAGATTCAGGCTAGTATCATGACTTGACTTAAGGGCATGTATTAACTCCTGGAGAAGGATAACGAAAACTGATAGCAATCATTTGTTTTGCCAGGATTAGAATCACTCTTTTAGAATGTTTGATGCAGTTGAGTTTTTTGGTGGCTCAATCTATTATCAAACTCAGTAGCATATATTGTCGAATTATCTCAACCACCATGTTCAAAACCCCTCCAAAAGAAGCGGAGGTGTAGGAGGAGAAAAAATAAAATAAACCCCGGGTAACATGTCAAAATGCATGATAGGAAATTTGATTTTTATGAAAAATTGATAATTACAAATTAGTTTGTTAGAGACTTCATTCCAGTTTCATCGCCTGCTTCTTCAGAAGGTTTTGCTTCACCGGATGGAGCAGGCGGTGGGCAGACAACATTCTTCACAATGGAGAAATGGAAGTCAAAGTCTGCTTTCAGTTTAGAGCAGCTGGCCCCTATCCATGTCATAGCTGCACTAACATCCACATTGTCTTGGCTATCCCTCTCATGTTCTTCAATTGCAGGTCGAATTTCATCATATGAGGAGCTGAGCTTGGATGCAGCCTGGTTTTTTATTTCCTACAAAACAATCGAAAATTCGGATCATATAGTGTTAATTTACTCTGTATTTGATTGCAACCATGCAGAAAATAAACCGACCAAAGGAAGTTTCTCACTGGCGGTCATAAAATTGACAAGAAATTCTAGTCTAGTAGTGCATAAAATTTAGACGAAGTATATTGCAAGATTAATCAGTTAATGACGTCCTTTAAATCCAGAAATTAATTCCCATTAGCTTCCTCAAAATTCGAAAATATGGTTCAACTGGTAATCTCTGCTGAACTCGAAACAGGTATCAATTCGCCAGATCCATTATGCCATGGTGACGAACAGAATGTTAGAACCTAATGGAGAAAGCAAGCTGGACAATAATACACCAGGGCCCCATCTATTTGTCCAGATTAAAGCATCATATTGGACTACATATCCAAGAGGACCATGTATCCTGCATTTCTTTTTGTACTTTTCTGGTCAGAATTACAGAATCATCGCATATGGAATCCCACAAAACATGTGACACAATCCATGTGAATTGTGGTATTACACTGTAGGATTGATATCCTTCTCTTAGTCCAGTTGAATAAACATGACCCAGAAGTTCTATGCTCAGAGGGAATGGATGAAACCATACAGGATGCTATGCAATTCTTCGTTTATTCATTTTTTCTCTGTTAAATTCTATCGGACGTGTACCAAATAGAAAGCCTTGTATGGCATAGCATCATTATGTGATATGCAGACCAAAACTCTCTTAATTGAAAATATTTGACCTGGCTATGTTTACTTAAGTTATTCTATACGGTAAGTAGCCCGACCAAAAATCCGGGAAAGCATTCTGTGCAATGCTATCAGATCAAAGATCAAAAGAGGCATCTGCAACCAAAAAAAAAAGGTTCTCCCAATGAGATTAGCATTGCTAGTGCTAGAATTTTCTCCCTACCCTGGCACCAAAAATAAAGGCTACAGCTGACTCGAACAAATCTTTAGTTTCAAAAGAAAAGGCCAAAAGGGAATGCAGAAAAGTTAAAAGCTAAAAAAATGCCAACTTTAATCAAAAATTGGTCAAAAGGCAGTCCATGTGTATTATTTCGGGTATGGAAGTTAACACAACCTCCACTTGACAAGCCTATAATTAACGAGAAACATCACATCTTAACACATTAGCAGAATTGAACGAACCTTACAAGTGATCCTGATACACTGCAGTAATAAAAGCCATGCATCTAAAAGCCAAGAAAAGCAAAGTTTACGCACATACCCATTGCTTGAAGAGTAAGCAAAACTTTTACCTCACATCTAATGATTTCCTCTTGTGCTTCCTTTGATGTAAATAATCGGGCAACATGTTTTCCATCGAGTTGCTTTCCACTGTTATGTCTGGACTTCTTGTTAGCGAAGTGTGACCTTTTCTTTGGAACAGCGCCTGATCCAATTTGATAATTCTGACAAGCACTACTACTTTGAATTCGAGATATCAAGGCATTTGGAGGAAAGGCTTGTTGAGTATCTTGGAAACATAATTTGGTCTCTTCAAGTTCACGTACTTCAGTTTTTAATATTTTTGTTGCCCCAACTGTGGAAAATGAATGAAGTGGCTCAACAACTGCAACACGGGACCCTAATCGAGGTTCAGATCTCGCAGTACCACCAATTACCACAGGGAAATCATTCTTCCCTCTGGGTAGGAATTCATGTCTTAAGGAACGTTTATCTTTAGGGAGCTTTACTGAAGGCTCATCCTCTGCAGAATCATAGAGTGGTATTTCCTCAACTGTATACCTGTCAGAATAGGTAGTGCAAAAACAAATGATACTTCTGCATTCAAACTGGAAAACTCCAAGACAAATCTTGATTATAGACATCCAGTAGTTCATTAAACAGGATTTGCCATAAAAAAAATACAAAGAAGAAGAATATTATGAATGAATTAATTACCAAATAAATATAATTATGAATGCACAAGAACCTAATGAAGTAGTCCTCTGAAAATTAAGGCACGAAAAGATAACAGCTGAAATTTATTCCAACTTTTTAATGACAAGTAAGAATTTAGCGTCCAACTCGAATACTGGATCCATGACAACAAATATTGTAACTTGTGTTCCTTGTTAAGTAGATCAACTCCGCCATCAGGAATAAGAATAAGATTGGAATATAAAAACCCATGCCATATATTTTGTTGACTATTTTTTTTTTTTTGAACCATATTTTGTTGACTATTAATAGCTCGTGTTTTCTGTTATATTATGTCCCACCACTCAAAGCTATCCATGTTAACACGCATACTTTTGAAAGAGCACACGACTTCAACAATGAGCTAATAATTTTGTCCAGCTTGATGTGCTCGAAGAAGATCATTCAATAACTGAATGACGAGGCACAGGCTAACAAAACTCTATCTTACGGGGGTAGAGCTCAACTAGTCACTTCAGTTCTTTTCAGCATTCAAATCTATTGGTCCTCCATTTTTATTTTACCTCAAAGGATTTTGCATGACATTGAGAGATTACTCAGGTCTTTTCTTTGGACCGGTCCTGATATCAAAGCTTCTGGGGCTAAGGTGTCAGGGCAGGGCAGTTTGTGCTCCAAAGAGGAAAAGGGGGCTGGACTTTAGCCTTCTCAAAGACTGGAACAAAGCCTCCATGATGAGACATTCATGGGTTCTTTGTTTGAAAGCTGATACTCTCTGGATAAAGTGGATTCACACTCATGTTATTAAAGATCAGAGTCTGTTGAGGGCTAAAATTCCTAATGAGGCATCTTGGAGCATTAGGAAAATCTTTCACCCAAGACGTATTATGCAGCCATGGGTCAAATATATTGTTGGTGATGACAGGTCAACCTTCTTGTGGATTGATAATTGGCACATCTTGGGCCCCTTGTATCAAAAATTTGGGGAGTCAGTGGTGCTCAACTTGGGAAGGTCATTGAATGCAAAAGTTGCTTCTATTATTCACCAAGGCTCCTGGAAATGGCCTAGGTTATGGAATGCTGTCACAAGGGAAATTATAGCCAGTACCCCTTCCAGTTTAATCCCCAATACCTCAGTACCTGATTCTGTAAGATGGATGTTGACTGGGAATGGCAAGTTCTCTGCTAAATCTATTTGGCAAGCTGTAAGGGTTGTTCAGCCGGTTGTCCCAGGGGCAAAATGTGTTTGGTTTGTCCACCATGTTCCTCATTGGGCTTTCATTGAGTGGGCTGCTTTTTGGGGAAGATTGTCCACCAGGGATATATTGCTTCATTGGGGCATGGGGGCGGATGATGTATGCTGTTTGTGTCGAAAGGAGGTGGAATCTCATGAACATTTGTTCTCTCTGTGAATCTTCAGAGAGGTTATTTGGAAGATAATTCGGGGCACCAAAACAATATCTCTAGACCTGGGTTTGGCTGGCTAGAGAAATGGAGTGGCTATGTTCTCAGATGCAGGGTGATTCTACTACTTGCAAAGTCTGTCTATTGGATTTGGAGGGAGAGGATGGTGCAAAAAACTAAAATGGGATACAAGGAACTAAAGCTCTCAATATTCTTTAATCAATATATCAAAAACTACCTAAACCAAACCCTACACACACAAAGGGGCATTAAAATGACATTTCTACCCTTAATGTTATTGCATCAGGACTCACCTTCTAAAAGAAAACTTGTCCTCAAGTTGGACTAATTATTGTGTAGCTCCAAAGTAGACATGTTGCTGCATTCCTTGATCAATGCGTCACCCCACAACCAATCTTCAATATCAGCTTCTTTTTGTATACATCTACCGCGTCCGTATTTATGTGCCAAGAAACCACCCATTTGCCATATCGCTTCGTAGAATCACATCATAAAAATAGGCCATTGCAGTTGTACCAGACGCACGAGGCCAAGAACCATCTAACATGATGTCTAACAAGTCCAACTTCGCTTCATAGCCAAGGCTTGCTTGAGTGAAAACCATTCCCAAAGGATCTTCAAGCACCACACACCCTCTTTTCGGCAACTTTGGAACTTGTCCAGGCACCACAACATCACAAACCTGAACATCTTGCACCAAAGACAATTCAAGAGGCATCTCATGGAAGCAACTATCAAGCTTTGGCTCCACGAAATCCTCTAAAACAAGCGGGACATCAAAAGTAACCTCTTCCGGGTTTGGTAACATACCAACTCCATTCTCTTCCTCTTGTGCTTCCTTGCTTTCTTGCCTTGCTCATGTACAGGGGCTGATCCCTGCCCAGTGCCGGAAGGTCAAGGAAGTTGGTGACCTGATGACAGGGGAGCCGGCGACCGAATCCGATGTGGGCGTTCGAGCATTGAGAGGACCTTTCCCTAGTACAAGAGGACCGGGAAGGCCGCACCTCTGGTGTACCAGTTATCGTGTCCACGGTAAACGCTGGGTAGCCAAGTGCGGAGCGAATAACGGTTGAAAGCATCTAAGTAGTAAGCCCACCCCAAGATGAGTGTTCTTCGATTCCGCCTTCCCCAGAGCCTCCGGTATACCTACGGTGTGTGTGGTCATAAATCCACAAAAGAGTTTTGATCATATCAACATATCTCTCCCCTTCATTGCGACTAAACTCTTTCATCATAAGTAGGAACATCTTCAAATTCTACTAGTCTCAAAGATGGAATCATTTTCAAACTCTTCATGTGGGAACTCATCAAATTTAGAAAGAACATCATCATAAATATCCTTATCCTCGCTAGGATACTCATTGTACACAGGAATTTCTTCCAAATCACCAACAAAGTCATCATTTGGAAACTTATCAAAGATGGGCAACTCTTCAAACTCATGTTCAATCTCAAAGGCGTAATCGACTTCAAGACCACCTTCAACTTCATCCGGATTGAGGATCATCTCTTCCTAAAAAGCTCAGTCGGATTGAAGTTTTCATGATATTTGACAAGGCCATCATCAATGTTGGTGTCCTCCTTGTAGTCAAAACTAGACTCAAGTTGACTTTGAAAGTCATTACTACCTTCATTAGAAGGTAGCAAACGGTGCACCTTCTTAATCAAGTTGGCAACCTGCCTTTTCATTAACAATAATTGCACCTTGTCACTCAAGGTAGCAATTTGTTCACTCAACTCTTTAATCTCATTCCTATAATGATTTCGATTGCCAAAGCTATCAATTTCATCACCCAAATTTCCCATAACATCTCTACCTCTACCTTCTTTCCTACCTCTAGCTCCTCTATGAGCCATTACAACACCCAAAATCAATTCCAACAACCAATTCAACCTCAATCATGCAAAGCACAATCAATTGGGACCCCAAACTTCAACAAAATCAATTCCAAACAAACAAATCAACCCAAAATAAGCTGCACCTGGTCAACTCAGTCACAGAACCCAACCACCAATTTCACTCAAAATACCCAATTAATTCAACAATAAATCAGACCCAGTCAACTCAGTGATAAATTTGGTTAAAACAGTGATTTCTAACCCAAACCCAGTCAACCCAGTTGTTTTCGACTGAAACTCAGTCAAACAAACCCCTTATCTCATTATCTCAGTAGAAATCACAGAAAGAAACACAAAATCAAGCTTGAATCTACACCTACCTCAGAAAGATATCGAAAAAATATATAGAATGACTGAATAGTACCAAATCTGAAGTCGTGACAGCCAAATAATAGACTGAAATTGCAAGTAACTACTTCGTGAGTCAGAGATGGTTCCAAGCAGCTCTTAATCAACCTCGAATCAAGTCAGATTCACCAGATTAGGGCTCGAACAGGGTAAGCAATCTGTTCGCGGACCTATTACGACTCAGAACTTGTTTGAAAATCATTAATATCCCTAGTAAGCTGCAGAATAGCGTACTAAAACAGCAGGATAGGGTTCGAAATCCACTGGGTATTGCTTATACAAGTTCGTATAGGGTCTGTAAGGCTACGAATCAGCTCAGTTTTGTAGCTATGAGTTTCGTTTAGGGTATCCTGAGTGTTTGCTGGCCCAGATCTGGGGTTTTATCACTTGAACAAACTGATTTTGATAGAATTGGTGCAATTTGGGTTCCGTACAGGTTCGATTTAGGGCCTGATCGTAAGTTTTGGGTAAGATTTAGGGCTGAAATCAGAGTTATCAATCTCGTCCCGTACCGGCCGGTACCGGCCAAGACATCCCGTACCAGAAGGAAAACGGTACAGCTCACTCTATGTTCCGTTCCGCCATAATACCGGGCTAATCAGGCCATTCCAGACTGTTCCGGTCGTTTTTCGGATTCCATCCAGTACAAAACGCGCTCAGTACTCGCTGTAATTTCATGCCAAAATGCATTGAAAATTGGAGGAAAAGGATAGAAATGAGAGAGGACAGGAGATAGAGAGGAAAGAGAGACCAAAACGTGTGAGATCAATGTTTATAATCTCTCCAGTCGCCATGGAGGTTCCTCTAATCCTCTCTCCAACTTAAAAATTTCAGATCTGGTTTCTCTCTTTCTTTTTTTTTCCATCTGGTTTCTCTCTTTTGTGGTAAAGTATAAGTAAAAGCTCACAATAGTTGTGAAAGAAACGATGGGGATGAGGAGGTTAAATTCTCTACACTTGCAAACAAAAAAATGAGCTTTTGTGTGTGGAACTTGTTCTCATTTTTTCTACTTTAAGTTTTTGTTTAAGAAATATATTGAAAAACGTATAAAACATTAATCGCGGTAAATCCGAAACGGTACCAAGACATACACCGGTACCGGTACGTATTATTCTAGTAAAGAAAACGGGACACTAACCAGTATGAGATTCATAACATTGGCTGGAATGGGTTGATTATGGACAGATTGTTGATTTCGAGTTCAGTGAGGTGTATTGTGTTTTGCAGCGAGGCTCCGGCAAGGTCTAGGTTTCCAGCGAGATGAAGGGCAAGGATAGATTTCATTAAAAGAGAGAGAATCCCAAAATGGGATACAAGGAGCAAAAGCTCTCAATATTCTTTAATCAATATATCAAAAACTACCTAATGAGGACCCAAGACACCTTCTATAGACTCCAAACCCTACACACACTAAGGGGCATTAAAATGACATTTCTACTAATAAGCCCCGAATGTTGTATATATCCGGGCTATCTCACTCATTTTGTTCACACACACGCGTTTTAGCGCTTTATAAGATTGATGGTGCGCGTATTGTTGTTTTTTATAGTTTCAGTCTAAACAAGTGAATAGGCACGTTTTGAAGCGCATTGGGAAGCATCCCCAAGAATCCAGGGGCCAAGTGCCCCATGGCATTCCACGACCGAGCTTAAAGAGCCAAGAAATGAAGATTTGGCTAGGGCTCGGGAAGCCAAGAGGTCACGAGATAAGCCGGAAGGCCAAGAAGTGACCAAGGCTTGAAGAACAAGCCATGAGGATATTGGTATCGATATCACCGCACGTTGGTATCAATACCTTTTGCTGTCCAAAGGGCAAATAGATTGATATCGATACCCCTGTTGGGAGGTATCGATACCAAGCCACTTTTCGGACGAACTAAAGCAGTTTTTTGGCTACTTTATTTCTTTCCACTTATGGAAAGTTTCTACTTTTAGTATGTTTTTAGGATATTTTGTAACTGTAAAGGGCATTTGAATAAATAGGCCCTCTTTTCTCTCTCACTACTTCTTCCTCCTTAGCCTCGGAACTACTTTAAGGAGAACAACTCCATAACTTGTAAGCTCTCTCTCTCCTCTAAAACTCATGTAAGCTTTTATTTCTAGTTAATTTCTCTTGTATTAATGTTGTAGCTACTACTTAGATCTCTCTATAAATCAAGTTTGTTTTTGTTAAATTGTGTACTTTATTTCCTTTAAATTTCTAGCCTTATTTTCCATTGCTATGAGTGAGTAGTTTAAATAGGCTTAGTCATGCCTCGGGTTTAATCCATTCTTGTTCAAAAGCATACATTTCTTGTTGATCAAAGAGTTAGGGTTTAATTTTATATACCAAAGTTTGGGTTTGTTAATCCCTTTGATCACACGTAGCCAAGGGCTTGTCTACTTGGCACGTGTGATGCTTAGGGCGATGTCAATTTAAACGTTTGCCAAATGAATTGAAAAATCCTAATCTTTGCTAAACACCTTTTCAAGTCAAATGGTTTTAAGCTCTAAATCTTCCGTTCGGGAGTATTTGACGATGTCCCAATCCAGCTACGAAGCACCAACACCTCTCCGGGACCCCGTATCGCAGTGTCCCGACACGGGGACACGGCGGGACACGTGTCCCGACACGCCACGTGGCATGGGACATGGCTGTAGTACTTTTTTGGATGGGGACACGGGGGGACACGGCTAGGGACATGGGGAGAGAGAGAGAATCCGAGAGAGAGAGAGAAGCCGAGAGAGAGAGAGAGAGAGAGAGAGAGTACAGAGAGAGAGAGTACAAACGAGTAGACGACATACCTGCTGGATGCTGCTGCTGCTGGAAGAGCAGATCTGATATTTTAGGGTTTGAACATGGTAATGTCGGCTGATGAAGAAGATGAGTTATATATATATGTTAAATTATAGTTTTTACCCTAAATTTTTGAGTAATTATAAATTTATCCATTAAAGTTTTTAAAAAAATTCAATTTTACCCCTGAAAGTTTTAAAAAAATTCAATTTTACCCCTAAAAGTTTTTAAAAAATTCAATTTTACCCTTAAAAGTTTAAAAAAAATTCAATTTAACCCCTAAAAGTTTTAAAATATATTATATATACATATGTAAATAAATATATGATTAAATAAATAAATATACACCTGGCGTGTCCCCCGCCGTGTCCGACTTCTTGAAGGAGTACATCCTCTCTAGGTTTGGGATGCCTCGCGCTATCATAAGTGACCCTAGGGACCCACTTTCGTAATCGACCTTTCCAGGCGTTGTTGAAAAAGTATGATATCACGCATAAGGTGTCCACCGCTTACCATCCTCAAACTAATGGGCAAGCCGAGTTAGCTAACCGAGAGATTAAGCATATTCTTGAGAAGACAATGAATCCTAATCGGAAGGATTTGTCCACTACCTTAACCGATTCTTTGTGGGCCTACCATACCGCTTATAAGACTGTTTTGGGCATGTCTCCTTACTAGCTTGTTTACGGCAAAGCTGGCCATTTACAGGTGGAGATGGAACACAAGGCCTATTGGGCGATCGAACACTTGAATTATCGTTTGCCCGAGGCCGGTGCCCACAGGAAGCTCCAACTTAATGAGCTTGAGGAGAGGAGAAATGCTTATGATAACTCTAGCATCTACAAGACCAAGGTTAAGAAATTTCTTGATAAGAACATTCAACGCAAGAACTTTGAACCTGGTGTGCTATTGTATAATTCTAAACTCCACTTGTTTCTCGAAAAGTTGAGATCACGTTGGGTTGGGTCGTACTCTGTGAAAAAGGTGTACGCTCATGGTGCCATTAAAGTTGTAAATCCGGTAAATGAAAACACTTTTAAGATCAATGGGCAAAGGCTTAAACCGTTTTTTGAAAATCTGGAATTGAAGGAAGTTGAGGAGGAATTGGTCGATCCTGTTTACACGGACGACTCTCCTGTTTGAGTTTAGTGTGATTCACCAATGGAGTCTTTGTGACTCCATAGCTTGTAAGCTCTCTCTCTCTCTCCCTCTCTCTCTCTCCTCTAAAACTCATGTAAGCTTTCATTTCTAGTTAATTTCTCTTGTATTAATGTTGTAGCTACTACTTAGATCTCTCTATAAATCAAGTTTATTTTTGTTAAATCATGTTCTTTATTTCCTTTAAATTTCTAGTCCTATTTTCCATTGCTATGAGTGAGTAGTTTAAATAGGCTTAGTCACGGGGTGATTAACAATCCATGACTCGGGTATCCGTTCTTCTCGTTAAAAAACATACATTTCTTGTTGATCAAAGAGTTAGGGTTCAATTTTATGTACCAAAGTTTGGGTTTGTTAATCCCTTTGATCACACGTAGCCAAGGGCTTGTCTACTTGGCACGAGTGATGCTTAGGGCGATGTCAATTTAAACGTTTGGCAAATGAATTGAAAAAAACCTAATGTTTGCTAAACACCTTTCCTAATCAAATGGTTTTAAGCTCTAAATCTTCCGTTCGGGAGCATTTGACGATGTCCCAAGCCAGTAATCAAGAGAGGAACGGATTAGCCTTGGTCGTGGTTGTTAAAATCCCCAAGACTTTGCATTTGTTTAATTAGTCTTTTTAATCTTCCAAGTCGTCTCGAAGTAAAGAGAATTCCACCAATCAAATCACAACTTAGTTGTCCGCTTTAATGCTAAAAGCTTCACTTGCAAGTCAAATTTCAAGCAAGGTGCATTTGGTCTCTGTGGATTCGACTCCGGTCTTACCGGATATCATGCTATGCGACACCTAGCCCTACGCTTCGGGCATCCTAAATTACAACGCAAGTTAAGGTCGCAAGCATCTACCCTTAATGTTACTGCATCAGACGAATGGTAGGCTTTTTCAGGGTACAAACTTGCCTGCCTCCTTGGTTTCCCAGATTGTTGATGAAATCAGAACTCGCATGTCTTCATGGGAGATGTCTCAAGGCCATAGAGGAACACAGGATGCTGGCTAGGGCTTGGAGAATAAGATATAGAATCTTTGGGTCATAATTTGAGTAGTAATGCTTGTTTCTTTTCTGCACTTTGCTGCAGTTTGTTTGGGTGGCGAGGCTTTGTAGGCCTCTTTTGTTTCTGTTGCTATGTCTGCTCTGTTTCTGTTTGGGCAGTGGTCTGGGTCTGTAAGAACATGCTTTTGGTTTGTTTGCTTTATATAATGGTCTAATTTACCAACAACAAAAAAAAACTTAATGAACCAGAAGAAAAGTCAAGTTATCATTGATATTCTTTATGCACTCAAAAAGTAGAACAAAAGTAAATGATGATAGGATGACAATCACTGATAGATGTAATCAAATTTGGCCTGTGGCTATACTTTACTTGAAGGTTGATTTATAACCATCTTTGGTGCTTTTCATTACTCACTCATCTATAATGGTAGTTATGCTGTAAATAGGTTAGAATCTTAACTAAAGCCCCATAAAGATGTCAGATTTTTACCTCTAGGTCTAGAAGAGAGGCATCTAATTACCATTAAGGTAAGTCACATTTTTAAGTACCATTAAGGTAAGTCACTCTTTTTGGGGTTTAGGTTTAGGGTGCACTTTCCTATTATAGGGTTTTAGTGGTTTAGGCACTTCCATAGGGTACCCTAGGATTTTAGGCACTTTCATAGGGTACCCTAGGGTTTAGGTTTAGGCACTTTCATAGGGTACCCTAGGATTTAGGCACTTTCATAGGGTTAGGTTTAGAGTGCACTTTCCTATTATAGGGTTTTACTGGTTTAGGCACTTTCATAGGGTACCCTAGATTTTAGGGTTAGCCACTTTCATAGGGTACCCTAGGATTTAGGCACTTTCATATGGTTTTGGGAGTTGATGAGGGAGAGAGATTGCCCATGTGGGGTGGGTAGAGAGAGAGAGAGACGGAACACTGCGCAGTGCGCACATGGGCTGGGGTTTTCGGTGCTTTTGTCAGACCACTATTGACTTGGGCGTGCAAAGCCCCTCTTTTTTGTACCAGCTAGTAAAATCCTCGAAAGATGTTGTGAGACAATCCGCATATGATTAATTGGTCAGTATTGTTTCTTGAATCCTTCTTGTCATTCACCCATTCTAGCGGATTGGTGTCTTCAACTTTTTGCAGTTACAGAACTCATATAGAATGACTCGCCATTCATACGGAATCAAATTTACGATTCATACGGAATCAAGTTTACCAGAAAATGTGTGGGATGAGTTTCAATAACTCCAATACAAAGTGCAAGTGAAAAAGTCTCAAGCTGCTTGTAAGTCTATAAATGCATACCCACTTACCTCTCATCCCCCTCTTCCCACACATGATTGTGCTCCTGTTAAAGAAGTAGCACAACATTAGAAAAAAAAAATGATACAATGACTCCTCATTAAACCAAAATGATTTACAATCTCAATGAATAAGAACAAAATCAACAGTGCAGAAAAGCACCAAGCCTATTAGAAAATAACCCAAATACACAAAATTACAGCATTAACAGTTCGCATAAGATTCATTTTCAGTTGTCTTTCACGATTCCGGAAGGAACAGATGATGATATTGGTGAGCTGGCCCAGTTATTGGGATGTAAAGGACAGCCGCTTCCGGCGTTGTATTTGGGTTTGCCGTTGGGTTCATCCTTTAAATCTAAAGCAATCTGGAATTCAGTTGTAGAAAGATTTCAGAAAAGATTGCCAGGATGGAAGCATCATTATATTTCAAAAGGAGGTAGATTAACGTTAATAATAAGTATGCTTTCAAGCTTGCCTACGTATTTTATGTCCTTGTTTGTTATTCCAGTTTCGGTTATAAAGAGGCCTGAGTAAATACAAAGAGACTTTCTTTGGGAAAGCGTGGGGGAAGAGTTTAAATATCATCTAGTTGACTGGGATACGGTTTGTGCTCCTCTTGGAAAGGGAGGGTTGGGAGTGAGGTGTCTACAGTTGTTTAATCAAGCCTTGTTGGGAAAATGGCTTTGGAGATTTGCGTGTGAAAGGGAGAAATGGGGAAGGAAGGTGATTGCAGCAAAGTATGGTTGTGGACGGGAAAGATGGTCCTCCCTTTCGGCGCGATTGCTGCATGGAGTAGCGCTTTTGAGGGGTATAATGAATGGGTGGGAGGTTTTTGTGAAGTACGTTCACATCAAGGTCGGCAATGGGAGAAGGCCGAAGTTTTGGAAGCATGTGTGGCGTGGTGATGCGAGTTTGCGGGACGCATTTCTAAATATCTATCGTTTGGCTTGCGACAAGGAAAGATCCGTTTTTTATTACCTTCGACTTTTTGAAGAAACCATAGTTTTGGGAAATTTGCCTGCATAGAGAAGTTCTTGATCAAGAGGAGGCTTTGATGGCTTTGTTTTCTAGAGTGTAAGGTATTCAAGGGATAGGAGAAAGGGAGGATGAGATACGTTGGAATCTATCTAAATCAAGAGAGTTTCAGGTGAAATCATTCTATCAAGCATTTCCTTCCATGGAAAGCAATTTGGAAGACTGTGGCACCATTGAAGGTGAGTTTTTTTTTTTTTTTTTTTTTGCAGCCCAAGGCAAGATTCTCACTATCGATAATTTGATTTGAAGGCGGAGATGAAGCACCGACACTTCTAGAGGTCACCATGTCCATGTATTGGACACGGGGACACGCGTGTCCCAAGCGAGGACACGTATTGGACACGCCACGTGGCGTGTCCCTTAAATTAAATTATTTTTTGGAGGGGGACACTCGGGGGACACGGCATGGACACGCGTGTCCCCCATATACACACTCTATCGTTGTGTATATGCATATATATGCGCATATATATATGGATGGATGTACTGGTATATATGTTTCCGTTGAGGGTGTATATCTTACATTATGTGTGTACGACTATATATACTAGTAATAACAGTGTAGATATCTTACATATCAAAAGAAAAGTGTATATATCTATGTATATATATTTTATTGCAGGCATATATGATTTATTTATACATATAATTATTTATTTATTTATTTATTTTTGCTGTGTCCCCCGCCGTATCCGTGTCCATTTTTTAGAATTCACGTGTCCCGTGTCCGTATCCGTGTCAGTGTCCGTATCCGTGTCCATGCTACATAGCGGAGAATCATTGTTAATTGGTGTTGTATGTGCAAAAGGAATGCAGAGACGATTAATCACCTTCACATTCATTGTCAAGTGGCGTGGGAGTTATGGACTTCGGAGTTGTCTTGGTTTGGTCATCAGTGGGCTATGTCAAGAAACGTCATGGAACTTCTAATAGCTTGGAGAGGTGCTAGAGTGGGAAAGAGAAGGAAGCATGTTCGGGCCATGATTCCTCTTTGCATGATGTGGATAATTTGGCAAGAGAGAAATCATAGATGTTTTGAAGGGGTAGAAAAGCCTCTGTTTAGAATTAAAAGTTTCTTTGGTAAACTTGTATAGTTAGGACAAGGGAGAATGTAATCCTTCCCTAGACTAATTTTTAGATTGGTTTGGTCTTTTCTATTCTCATGATGGTGTATAGGGCCTTTTTGTCGGGGGGCTTTCTTTTGTATACGGGAAGCATTCCCTTAAAGCTCTCTTTTATATAATTATTTACTTATAAAAAAAAAATTGGTAAGCGAATCCATGTCAAATAAGATGTATTAAACTTCCCACTTTAAACTCACCAGGAATGCGGGAGACTTTGCGCCAAGAAACTTCGAACAGTTCGGTGCTCCACAGAGACAGCGAACATTAGCACCACCATACCATTCAAAATTATAATCATATGCCAACTCAGTTCCAACATAAATATCTTGCTTTGCAAATATACCAACCCTTATTTCCCCCAAAATGGTCCACTTTCTTGTCTCGCAATTCGGTTGACTGCAAGACCAAAGACTATATATCAATTCCAGCTCAAGATCACAATTCAACTGACAACTCCTTGATACTCGTTCATTATATAATTTTGGTGACCTACCATGAGTGGTTTATAAATCTAGCTAGGCTGCCTTTTCTAGTCGCATCAATATATGAATTGGCATTGAGAGAAATTATATATGCATCCTTGAGACCTGCTTCATGCCGCAAATAAATTGAAGATTCAGATTTCTGGTATCATAATACAGCCATCGCTCTATCATAAATCTATACCTACCCTGAGCTTCATAAGCTTGGGACCTTTGCTGTGCTTCTTCTGATGATATTACTTCGCCGCAATATTCAATAACAAATTGTCCAGCCTGATCATTTTGAACAACACGGACAAGCAGCTATTAAATAAATAATTGAAGATTGACCCCTGCCTTAAAAAAAAATGAACAAACTATGATTTTAGGACTTAGAAAGTCAGCCATTGAGACCTTAGCGGAACCCAACTCTCTTTTGGGTTTTTGAAGTAATGGACTTCTTAAAATGTTTAAGAAATGGCAAAATGGATGAAAGCCAGCACAAATACCACAGGATAATTTGTTGTGTTTGCTTACAGACGCTCACCAGAGAAATTATTACAACTAACCTAGACCAGGAGATAAATGATCTCCTCTAGTTTATCTCAACAGGAGTCATGCATGTACATACATGTAGCAGCAAAGTATCTACCTTTATACTTTCATCAGCTAGAAGGCCCCACCCACGTCCTTCAGTCTTAAAAAATTTTGTTTTGGCATATTCAGATTTCTGGAACCTCTGTAAAAAATAATGATGAAACGTCAAGAATTGGAACAGCAGAGGCTCCACATAAACAATCAGATATTCTAAAACTTTAACAGTCTTAAATTTGCACCCAAAAGAAGGAACATAAATAACAAAATAACAATGGACAAAAAGTGCTAATTTAACAAGCATATCAACTACCAAGGAAAAGCCAAATGATAATTGCTTGACAGGTAAGATAGCTGAAAATATTTCCATGTAGCTTGAATGCACATTATTAAGTAGTAAAAATCAAGGGAACACAGCCAAAAGGGCTAGCCACGGGCAAACCATGGGCAGGGGAGGCAGGGCCCAGGGTTTGTGTAATATACTATATCCGGCATCATAGAGAGCAAAACTTGAATATGATAACTTTAGACTATTTCTGAGAAATGGATATTGGTTATGGCCCAACTTGAAAGCAATCCGCAAACACAAGTTTAGCCTAACCCATTTTGTATTTTCTGGACATTCCACTACTTTTGTGTGCTCAATGAATTTCAGGGTGGGAAAGAAAAACAGGTCTGCTGATGATACCATTGGCAGTGGCCTCAATGTAGCTTTCCCTTGAGCTAAGTCTATTTGTTTGGCGACACAATCCTCAAAGCACCTTCCCCATACAGTCTGAACTCTGAAGCAGTTCAAAATGCGTGTATGTGTATCTATTTACACATATAGCCCTATGGACCCATTTATTTGAAAAGATTAATAGTTAGTGGGATCATATAAATAATGTCGCACACCCTTTATATTGTCTATCAGACTTCGGGGAATTACACATCCAAGGTATGTTAAATCGTGATTGTAAATATTCAACACAATATCAGACATTTGATAACCTGGGTATGTAGTCCAATCCGATGCCCGTATCCGTTCAGATAAAAGGACCGTTATACCAACAAGTTCAAAGTTTCATGGGTCTTAAAAACCCTAAGCATTGGTATCAAAATACCAGTAGGAGGCCTAATTTGACCAGATAGTCCAATCCGATGCCCGTATCCGTTCAGATAAAAGGACCGTTATACCAACAAGTTCAAAGTTTCATGGGTCTTAAAAACCCTAAGCATTGGTATCAAAATACCAGTAGGAGGCCTAATTTGACCAGATAAAAGCCGCGGTTTCCTCTGATATGCAAATTGCGCGGGCAAGGGAGTTGCTGCTTCTTCATAATAAGAATTTGAAAATGGCTAGGAATTTAATCAAGTGTAGACAAAGATGACAAGGATATGTTTGTCTACTTTCATCAATTTGACTTCGACTTGGACTTAAACTATTCTGAGGCCCACTCTCACATTAGCGTGTATGATACAGTTTTATTAACTTTAATGGTTGCAGTTGCAGTTTAATCTAAAACTGCATGAGGGTGAACTGCATAAGTTTATATGGAAGTGAGATGAAATGCTCTAAGACCAAACCACAAGGAGGTAACAAGGATTTTTTTTGTTGACAATTCAATAAATTTTATAGAGAAGGCATCAATGGGGCAAAAAGGTCCTATACAAGAAGAATCCTAAACCAAATATAAGAAGAAAAAAAAAACCCTGTACTCCAATATATTCCACTGGATACTCCCAAAATATCTCAATTATATCAAGAAATGGTCAAGGGCAGGTGGTGTGGTGGCTGCTGGCGGTGGGTGGGCGGCGTTTGTTGTATGGTTAGGGTTTACTGTTTGTTAGGGTGTGGTCCCTTTTCCTGGGCTTTATTTGCTTTATTTGGTGTGCCCATTTTGGGCTTAGGCCATTAGGTGTGGTGGGCTTGGCCCATTGGTTATCTCAAGGCTTTAATGTTAAGGGCCAGGCCCTGGGGATTTATGGGTTTATCCCATTAGGTGTTTTAATTCCTTCAACCACGGTTGGAGTCCCCTCCCCTTTTCCCCCATCTTGATGTACCCTTTGTCAAGATTTCCTTAATAAATTTTTGCCGATCACCAGAAGACCAGAACTGAAAATCTAGCCGTAGAAATACAGAATTGGATCCATCCAAACCACTAAGTCCCAATTCCCATCCTCTCCAAAACATAAACCAAAAAATCCCAGTTCCCATCATAAGCTTTTTCGATATCTGCTTACGCACCAGCCCCAGCTTAACACTTGCAACTTGGCATCCACACATTCATTTTCCACCAACACTACATCCAAAATCTGCCTTCCTCCCACAAAAGCACTTTGAGAATCTGAAAAATTTTTGCCCGACACTGACTTCAACCTGATTGCCAAGACTTTAGAAAGAAGTTTGGACGCTGCCCTAAGAAGACTAATAGCTCTAAAAGTCCAGAATGTTCACTGCACCGCCTTTCTTTGAAATTGAACGAACGAAATTAGCTTGCAAGCTTTTCTCAAACTCCCCATGCAAGTAACATAGCCGAAAGACGCAACCTGACACTGAATAAACAAGTGAACCACTAATTCTCTGTCACTCAAGCACATGCAGCACTGATTAACACTAACCTCTATACTCCGAATGAAGGTTATCTATGGTAAGAATCTTTTCCTTAGCCTCAAACCATGCACATAAAGCAACCTTGTTTGTAGCACGAGTGCACCGAATGGCCGCCTAGGAAAAGCACATGCCAGTACCTCCAACCAAGACTTGGTGAAATGATTTCATTCGGAAAGCCCCATATGCCACTGGAATCCTCCCCGTCCAAAGCCCGCATAATCTACCCAACAGGACCAATGACTAGTCCAACTCCCAATCCTGCACCTCCCTACAAAGATATCTCACATCAACATGTCCCCATCCATTTTGAGATAATCAGCTACTGCCGCACCCCTATAAATACACCACCAACTGAAAAGGGGGGTATACGAGGATTTGATTTTGTCCTCAAGATTTTGTGAAAATGATAGAATTGCCGCTTTGAGGAAGCCCCAAAACACCCATTCGCATAGCTGCCAAAAAGAGAGTGCTATAACTAAGTGGGTTCTCATTGATTCTACTGACGACCTGTAAATATATATGTAGTTTGGTTGCCTTTATTATTTTATACTCCCTCCGTTCCAAAATAAGTGTCCCGCACACAAACCTATGCCTTTAAGAGCATCTTCAATCCACCTCCAAACCTCCAAAATAGAGGATGGATATGACATATTGAGGGGAGATTGTGTAATTTGTTAGCTTTTCTTTTACTTTTTGTACTCTAGGAGAGAATACTGGAGGACCCATCGTACTTTTTCCTCCAAAATGGAGGAAAAGCCTCCATGGTCCTCCATATTGGGAAGCATTTCCTCCATTTTGGAGGAAAAAGGATGGTGGGTCCCTTCAAGATTCCCCAATACAACACAAAAAGTGAAAGAAAAGAGAGGATATATTACACAATATTCCCTTAATATGTCACATCAATCCTCCACTTTGGAGGTTTGGAGGTGGATTGGAGATGCCAAGAAGATGCATTTTTTCGTAAAAAGAATCAAAAAAATATCACAAATCAATAGATGTCAATGTATTCTTTTAATTTGTGAAAAAAATAAATAAATTATTTAACAAAAAAAGGCATCTTTTTAAAGACCTAGGTTTGCGGGCAGGACACTTATTTTGGAATGGAGGGAGTATAATTCCTAAGGGTAGTTTAGTCTTTATGATAATTTGGGTTTTGAGGCTTTTTCTATTTAAATCTTCTTCATTCATTGTAATTGTATCTCTCAATATGCAATAAACACAGACTACATTGGGTTCTCTCTCTCTTGTAAAGTATCACAACCAACCTATAGTTATTACATCTCTTAGGGGAAAGCCCTGTCACCCAAACCACGCCTTTCTTTTATTTAAACAGTCTATCCTCCCCATACCAAAATACCAAGGCGTGAGGTAATTAATAGGTCCCAAAGCCAATAGCATGCCATTGAAACTGGGAATAGGACACTGGACATATCCAACACTTATTCCTGAGAACAGCAAGTCACAATACCAGCAAGGGTCTATGCACAAAAATAAAAGAACATGAATTATATTACTAAACTACTTCCCATAGATAAATGTGGGCAAAATGGAGACACATATTCCACGAATACAATCACTCAAATAAGGCCGAGACTCTCCAATAAAGTTGAGGTTTTTGAGCTAGTGATCAACAAGGGAATTTTTGGAGAAAAAAGTACTTACATATTCATTTTCAAACCAAAAGATAGCTAACACTAAAGGAAACTACTCTAGTGGGACTTCCACTTCGAATCAAGGACACTCTCGTGACTAAAGGTGAACATTACGCCATACACATAAAATAAAGGTTTTGTGCTGGACCATCAATATCGAGTTCTATGGGTCATCAAAACGATGTAGGCATTGTGTTGCCAATATTCCAATGAAAAACAACAATTCTATTATATGTTCTCTCCATCTGCCCCGCTACAACAGAGATGAAGAATTAAAAAGTAAAAAATAAAAAATAAAAAATAAAAATATGCTCCCTTTCCAGAATGTCTTATCGTAGACGGTAGACCATTACACATACAAATTAACATGTTAAGCTCCAATATCGAATGAGGAATTTAACAAATTAACATGTCATCAATTTGACTTGACTTAAAACTTTTCTGAGGCCACTTTCAACTTCAGCTTGTATGGACTTACTGGTAGCACTTCAATCTGAACACACGCGAGGGAGAACGGCATAATTTTATACGAAAGTCAGGTGAAATGCTCTAAGACCAAACCATGGGGAGGTAACAAGGATTTTTCCCTTAAAATTTTGTGAATACATAGAATTGCTTTACCAAAATACCATGTCCCAAGGCAAAAGGTCACAAAGGCAATATCAAATCATCGAACCTGTGAATAGAATCCTGACCATACCCAACAACTATTCCAGGGAATAGCAAGTCACAATACTTGGCAAGGGTCTATGGATAAAAAATCATGCATTATAATACTCCCTCCATCCTGATTTGTTTGTCCCATCTTAAGTTTCTGACTTACTAAGGAAACCAAATTTGATCCATCGATTTGGAAATTTACATAATCTGATCCATTGATTTTGGAATTCGACAATCAATTTGGGACAGGTATAAGTCAAAAAGAGGACAAACAAATCGGGGCAGACGGAGTACTGAACAACTACTTCCAATGCATAAATGTGAGCAAAAGGAACACACATATTCCACAATAACACAAACAAGGAGAGACTCTCAAACGAAGTCGAGTTTTTTTACCTTGGGATCAACAGGGCAGTTTTCAGAGAAATAAAGTACTTAGTGTATCCATTCTTAAACCAAAAGCTAGCCAACTCAAAAGAGAAATACTGTAGTGGGACTTATACTTTTAATCAAGGACACTCTGATGACTAAAGTTCAACACAACACCATAGACATTAATATCAGTGTGAATGTAGTAGTGAATATTATTTGGAGATCCAGGGGTCATCAAAAAGATGTAGGCAATATGTTTCCAATATTACAATAAAACCGATAATTCTGTTAGTTATTCTCTCGATCTACCCAATTGTGACAACAAAGAGAAAGAACTTAAATAATTAAAAAAAAATACCCCCTTTACAAAATTTCTTGACATAGACTATTATACATACAAATTAACAATAGTATATTAAACTCCAATATCAAATGAGAAATAACACAGTTGAGATGCCGTGCAGAAAGAGGAACCACTAAAATGAGCAAAAACAAAGTTCACCAGAGATGTTATCTCAAAGTTTATTCCCGTGAATCACAACATGGATACGAACATGAAACTATGAAAGAAACAGGAAGTCTTTTACAGTGACTACATAACAATTGCAATGTACTACATAGTTTCTCCACATTCCAGATGGAGTTTTCAGAATGTTGAACCTGTGAATTCATTTTTCTTTGTTCTGTTCTCCTTCATTATCGGATTATGATATTTAATGTCTAACGAATACTACAAAATAAGCATGTAGTACAGATACTAGCCCATGCACGTGCACAAATGTATACGAGATGAACTGATCTTCACCTGATTTTTGCAATAGTCACCGCAGGGGCAGTAGCCAGGCGTGCATTCAGTGCTGGTCAGAGCATTCAAGCATCTCTCCCCACATGCACTGTCAGTATCATTGGCATCATATTTGCACTCACAGATAGCAATGTCCTCTTCTTTCAACTTTTTGTGTCTGCTGCACACAAATTAATATCAGATGATACAATTCTGTGAAGTACCTTACCATTGGGTATAGTCAGTAGCGCAAGTACAATAAAAAATTTGCATCTATTTAGATGCTGACAATCTCAAACTCCAACTTATCAAAACCTCAACCCCCAACCCAACCCCCCAACCAAAATATATATATAAAAAAAAAGGGTCATCGTGAACCAAACTTCCACTTTCTATGAAATAACAGAATAAGCAAACAGCAACCTTATCACAGCAGACCATCTCAATAACCAGGATAAGCCAAATGACACAACAAATGAGCACAAATGCACAACTATTTCTCCGCTTTCAAATCAAAGAAACTTTAAAAGCTTTAAATGGTAGATTCAAGTTCTTGAACTGTTTCCAATTGATTTACTGCTTTTTTCTTTCAAATTCTGGAAACATAAAAGAATACATATAAATAGGTAAAACTTATGAATATGTGTCCACGATAAAGATTGGCTTTAGATCAGCGCCATAAATTAAAAGCCATTCAAAAAAGTTATAATGCGAGAGTCTAGTTTCTAACAGTAACTGACAAATGAAGGACATATCAAGTTAACCAAGAACATAAATTACTCACAAAGAAAAGGGAAGCTCCTCGATAAGGAAACAAGAACAGCAGGGAAAGAAAACACATACTTTCGGCCCAAGAAATCATTCTGACTAATATATGTGAATGGTGGCACTCCTTCGGGTAGTTGAACCTTGAAAAAACATGAAGTCCAGTTACTCATTTGCTCTAATAAGTCCCAGCAACACTAATGAAACAAATTCAGAGAATAATAAAGCCACTCTCCTCGACAAGAAATATAGCTTTTGCTCCTGCATGTTATTGAAAGCATGACCATACAACCTTCCAAAAGAGAGAAACCTTCATAATAACCATCAGACTACTAGAAAATAGTGAAAGTAATAATCTTGTTAACATTGAGAGTGGATTGAATCCCTTTCTTAAGAAGTTTTTTATTTACTGATATTGAAAAAAAAAATATTAGGTCAGCATGAGTTTGACATTTTGAACAATTCCCGACGATGTTGTGACAATCCTCATCCATGGTAGGTCAGTAGTCACCTCGCTGCAGGATTTTCTTAGAAAAATGTGCATCTCATGCATTGTGCTCTGCATCTCACTTCTATTTCCTTATGATCTCAAATGGCTGTCTTACTTTCCTTTAGTTTTGCCCTTTGTCTGATTTAAAGATAAAAGTAAAGCACTTAATCTCACTTTCAAGTATGGTGTGCAATTAGATCTAGATCCCAAGTTACTATTCAATTTTGATGTGTGTATGCCTGCATATGTTGTTTTACTAGGATGGCGTCAATAGTTCACAAGAGAAGCGAACCGGAAGGAAAGTAATGAGCAGCATAGGCATCTCCAAGTTAGATTGGTAGAACAAAAACATGATTATTTCATCACATTATCCCACCTTGAAATAGCATAAACTATGTGAAAAGATTCACTTCATGCAATTTTTCACATTGGAAGCTCCCTTTTTTTTTCATGTGTGATTGGAAGCTCATCTTTGTTGTGCTAGTTCAATTTTCATCCTTTACGTTACTGCATAATCTTTTCATGTTTCGTTAGGGTACAGTTTATCATTGTCAAGTTTGTTTTCAAATACAATTATGTTAACAAAGACACAGCATACTCTATAAACCCCTTTTCAATCAAGAAAAACCACTTGAAAATGCAAAGGGAAAATACTAATCCTGGACTAAATCTATATTTTATTTCCTAATAGCTCCAAAATAAATTTCTCCAATAAATAAACAAATTGAACATTGAGGGAAAGAAAACCATTATACAGTCCTCATAGAAAAAAGAAATTACTCTTAGAATTATTATCGCGTAATCCTACAGTCATAGACATTGATCAGTAATACCTGTTCAGTGCAAATCGAAAGCGCACAATCGTCAAAACAAGATATATCAGCATTTTAGGATGAAATTGGTAGATACGCCTTACGTACGGCGGACACATACCTGAACATGGCTTCGATGAGCCTTTCGGCCATGCAATTGATTTCGCTTTGTTCTTTCGCTAAACACTTGCTTTTTAAACCTTTTGCTTTTTAATCTTTCCGATTTCATTGATGATTGGTAAGCAGAAGGCCATTAAGATCCTTCAATTTTTCCTCGCATTCTTTGCTTTCCCAAATGCATGTAACCCTAGGAACTAAATCGCTTGCATGCACAATAAGATTAGTATTTAAGCTGAATACCAACAAAGATTTTTAAGCTTATGTGGGACCTATACCCATTAAAGACTTACTTTCTTTGGATTTGACAGCTTGTAATCTGTGAAATCTTTTCCAACTTGACTAAACAATACCCTCTTTGTCACCAAAATTAAAAGTTCCCACCGTGCCTAAAAGCGTGCAAGATATCCACAAAGCTTCAGTTTTTTCCACTCAAAAGTAGCGGTTTCAACTCAGTCGGGCCAGTACAGGCATGTCATGGGCATGGAATGCTTAGAAGCTGCCATGGCACGGCAAAATGGGACGGCACGGCAAAATGGGCAGGAGCATCTTTAACTCAAAAATAACAAGTGCAAGAGCGTCCTATAGTGTCAATATACACGTCTTTATTAACAGATACTATAAACAAGATTATTACATCAGTGATTAAGTTAATAATTTACTTTTATTTATTTATTTATTTATTTATTTTTAACTGCTAATAATATACTTTTATATGGCTTAAAAATAACAAGTGCAAGAGCGTCCTATAGTATCAATATACACATCTTTATTAACAGATACTATAAACAAGATTATTACATCAGTGATTAAGTTAATAATTTACTTTTATTTATTTATTTATTTTTAACTGCTAATAATATACTTTTATATGGCTTAAAAACTCATGTATGTCATATTATTTGATAGAAAAATAGAATTTGTGTAGCTAAACTACCAACTGATCCCCTAATCAAATACAAATCACATTGGAACAGCATTAGTTACTAAAGAGTCTTATTCTGGACATATATAAATGATATCCTCTTTTAAAATGCCCATCTTAGTTAAAAAAGGTACAACTAAAAGTACCGAGCTTCCGCATCCTATTACATATATTGTACTTTAAGTTCATATTTTCAACAAGAAAGTAGCGCGTGGACTTGGAAGTTAGCTCTTTGGACATGAGTTCACCATTTCAAAACCTGCATGCGCTACCAGAGTACAAAAAATTCATGAAATCTTTATATATTTCTGGATGTATTTACGTCATGTTCGTCACTACGTCATCAGTTCGTGGAGCATGGGACTACATTGACCAAGTGTGTGACTAAGGGATGGTGGACGGTGGAGCTGGGCTTTTGGGGCTGACGGCAGGGGCACCTATGAAGCACGACCTATGTCAAGATAACACCTTCTTCTTTTTTCTTTTTTTGAAACACACAACTACACGAGTATGGTCATCAGAGGTGGCTCCTGGATTTTATTTCAACGGTGACAAAACGTGAAGAAAATTTTTGTAAACAAAACCCAATATAAACTAAAGATATTTATTTTGCTTGATAATTTACTATGCTTGGTTTTTCATTTTTTTAGCTATATTATCCACTTACTCACAAATTTAAGTTGATTTCATTTACTTTGGCTTCGTGCGAATGATCCATGGCAAACATTATTAAAGAAAAATCAAATTATGTAACCAAATTTAAAAGTTTAGTACATTTTTTGAACCAAATGGGTTTGCTTGAACCCCCTGATTATATACTAGAGCCACGCATGCGGTACCTTTCAAGTACGACTATGGTGCACTTTATATTTATGTACGTACACATTAAATATAATATTATTATTCATATGACAAAAAAATGAGCAAAATTTAAGAGTACTTCGTCATGATCTAGTTAATGTCAAACCTCTAGAGATCATCTACCCTCATAGGGACGGTTTGAACTATTCCCCATAAAAATTCAAACAAATGTGCCTTAACTTGACATAACAATTAATGTTCTATATAAAAGTATGATAGTTTGGTAATCCTTCTCACTATGTTTTGTTGTTTTTTTGGTAATTAATTCTCCTTTCAGTTTTTTAATATTTAGTAACATAACACCAAAGATAACATGGACCTCTTCATTCATAGATGATCCACCTCCACTTCTTTTTTTTTTTTATTGTTTGTGGGAGAGCTTCAACTTCTTTTAGAAATAAAAACAATGTATAGTAAACAAAAGTAGAATAATAAGAACTACCAATTGTCAGGGGGAAGAAGTATTAGTCATCTTTTTTTTTCCTTCTTTTTTTTTTGAAAAGAAATATCAAGCATCTAGAAGCTCCTTTTTTTGCTCAAAATAGACATGTCAACTGGACTCGAACAAGCCAGGCCGGCACACTTACAACATAGGCATAGCACGTTAAGAAGTCAGTGAGGAATAACATGTGTCAGCACAACATGACACTGTCACTACTGGTGGATCGTCTGACCTGCCCTTTTTGGGCCAAAAGCTCAAGCACAGCACACAACACAAATATTTATAGAAGATCACATCAATCCTTTTTTCCCTCAATTGCTATTCCAATAAATAAACAAATTGAACATTGAGGGAAAGAAAAACATGACACAACTAGAAATTCTGAAACCAGTTCGTTTTGTTTCGTTACAAGTGTGACCACCCTAATAGGGTATACAGTCCTCAACGAAAAAGAAGATGACACAAATGGGATCACATAATCCTACAGTAGCAGAGTCGAAATGCAAATCGAAAGCACATTATTCTCAAAGCAAGATATATACAAATCTTGAGACTACTGCCTCGTAGGCATTACCAATAGGTGGACACGTACATGAACATGGCTTCAATAAGCCTTTTAGTCATTCAAGGTAGAGGCAGCAGGGTTGGCATTAACAAACATTTATTCCACCCTAAATAATATAGTTGACGTAATTAGAAGTTCTGCAGTTTACATCTCACTTAAAAGGCAGAAAATACCATGGAAAACTCTCACGTCTTTGAGCAAGTGTTATATCGCCAGTACAACTCTAGAACACAATGTCCAGCGTCATATATATTGCTGAAAATCTGCAAAATAGGAAACTGAAAATGAGCCACCAATTAAATAGCTGTTACGACCGTTACTTGTAATAAAGCCATAATCAGGCTGTTATTGACGGAATTGAATATACTTAATTAAGCCTATGGTCTCCCTCTGTTGATCATCTCAATCTAAAATATCTTTGTTTCCTTGTGATTAAGGTGTTAAAGAAATAAATCTGCCAAAATCCAACAGTTGTATCAACCTAGTTCTCAGTTACATGCCCTAATCACTCAGTCCTTACCATAAGAGGAGAAAACAAACATCCAAATGTATGTACACGTGCACGCAAATCTTCGCAACAGTTATTAAAGGAGAAAAGAAACATCAATATCTCTGCAGACAAGCACACAAACAAACACACTAGAGGTCAGGGCACACCCAATGCGTGTGCTAGTCGAGTTTTGTTAAAATATGTATAAATAGCTACCCATTTATTCTTAGATCTGTTGTAATATTGTATAACATTTTTTTGTGATAAATAAACACCTGTAAAATAACATCACACCAATCGAACTGTTTATGAATTGTGATAGTAATATCTGTAGAGTATCAAGACAAATTATACGCAATAAAGTCTCCATCATGATGTAACCCTGACAAGAGGTATTCGTACCAATGTACAATTAGGTATAACAAATATGCACGCAGGAAAAAGAAACGATATATCTTTCTCAGAACATTGTATAATGCCAATACCTGAGTATAAAAATTACAAGGTCACCGAATAAACCATGGATAAGGGACTAATTGTTTTGAAAAGGAACTTATGCATGACAAAAGTAAAACAATGCAACAAAAATAGCATAGCATCCCAAATCAGTAAAGTGAATTATAATAAGATGAAAAGTCAATTAGCAGTTATGTGAGTAATGGTCCTCAGTTTGAATTGTGATATAAGTTGGTGGTTTTCCTTCTCTCTTTTTTTTTTTCTCTTCAGAGATAGGAATTCCTTTTTTAGAAACAGAAGTACAGACGAATAGCCCAAGGTGAAAATATAAATTTTTCTAAGACGAATTGCCCAAGGTGCAAAATTACACACATTAGTATCAGACACTCTTCTTGCATTTCCCCTCCTTTAACGACTTTTGTGAGTGTTTTTGTACTTGCCGCAGTAAGTAATGGTGTCTAGCTCACTTCCTCTATAATTCAATCCAACCTAATCGAACAAATTAAACTCAACCCACTTTCTGTTGCCTTTGATCCAAAAATCAAAAGTGGACCCTAAATAATACAACGCCAAAAACATCAAAGTGAACCCTAAAGCCAGTCGGAACCCTTGTCCAGCCTTACATGGGCTGTGTACTCTTCACTCGAAAATAGAAGGTGGGAAAGTGGCTTGGTTTCTAGGTAAGCAATTTACAGTTTGTTTTTTAATGACCAAGGTGTTTAAACTCTTAATTCCGAGAAAAGGTGTTATATGGAAACCCCGGTCCATAGTGGAAAAAAAACCCAAACAATATCCTTACGGCTTTTCTTAAAGAGGACACACACGCCAACCCAATTTGCCATCTTCTTCCACACTCTCAAACATCTTTTTTCCTCTCTCAAAATGATGCAAAAAATGCAATCATGGAAAGAGACAAACAAGAAGTGGCGCAACTACAGGAAGGAGCGTTTTTATCTATCAACGAAAAAACAGTGGTGGGTGGAATTAACCTCAGATGCTAAAAGGTGGGCTGATTTACAGACATCCGATGTTGCTACTAGATGCAGTAGAAGATGATGCGATGGAAGTATTTGTACGTAATGATGGCTGAGAGATGGTGAAGGGAGAGAGAACTGAATGTGGGAGTTGAATTGAGTGAGCGTTGAGTATCACAACTCACAAGGGGCCCCTGCTGCTGTGCCTTTTCCTCCGCAAAATCCCTCAATTCAAACTGGCTGCAAAGGCACAACAACAGGGCCCCTTATGAGTAGTGATACTCCACGCTCACCCAATTCAACTCCCACATTCAATTCTTTCTCCCTTGACCATCTCTCAACCATCACTACGCACAAATACTTCCATCGCATCTTCTTCTACTGCATCTAGTAGCGGCATCGGATGTCTGTAAATCAACCCACCTTCTAGCATCTCAGGTTAATTCCACCCTCCACTGTTTTTTTGTTGATAGATAAAAAACGCTCCTTCATGTAGTTGCGCCACTTCTTGTTTGTCTCTTTCCATGATTGCGTTTTTTGCATCATTTTGAGAGAGGAAAAAAGATGTTTGAGAGTGTGAAAGAAGATGGCAAATTGGGTTGGCGTCTGTGTCCTCTTTAAGAAAAGCTGTAAGGATATTGTTTGGGTTTCTTTTCCACTATGGACCGGGGTTTCCATATAACACCTTTTTTTGGAATTAAGAGTTTAAACACCTTGGTCATTAAAAAACAAACTGTAAATTGCTTACCTAGAAACCAAGCCAATTTCCCCCCTTCTATTTTCGAGTGAAGAGTAAGTGAGCTGGACACCATTACTTACTGCGGCAAGTACACAAACACACACAAAAGTCGTTAAAGGAGGCGAAACGCAAGAAGAGTGTCTAATACTTCTGTGTGTAATTTTGCACCTTGGGCTATTCGTTTGATACTTCTGTTTCTAAAAAAGGAATTCCTATCTCTGAAAAGAAAAAAGAAAAAAGAAAAAAAAAAGGAAACCACCAACTTATATCACAATTCAAACTTAGGACCATTATTCACATAACTACTAATTGACTTTACATCTTATTATAATTCACTTTACATCTTATTACTGATTTGGGATGCTATGCTATTTTTGTTGCATTGTTTTACTTTTGTCATGCATATGTTCCTTTTCAAAACAATTAGTCTCTTATCCATGGTTTATTTAGTGACCCTTTAATTAGTCCCTTATACCTGGTATAACAATTGATTTATAATCCTACAAAAAAAAGGCCTCAACATTTCACAAGTTTTAATGTAAATATGGAGAATGATTCGTATTTGTTAAATATATAGTCATCATTGAGCGTGCGTCTAATTAGAAAGAAGAAAGATGATGGAAAGTCAAGTGACTGAAATTATTCCCATTGCATACATTTCAGAACGAACAAAAAAAGTCTTTAAAAAATGCAGTCTGAAATTTCAATGTCATGACTGTCACAAGACAAGATTTTTCAGTTTTTTGCACTTACTAGTTCCACCTCTCTCTTGCTAAACAAACGAATGAAAGCAATTTCTTATTTTGTTTCTTAATTTTCCAGCATCTTCTATACTTGTCCTGCTATTAAAGAAAACCCAAGACTGAAGCACATTTTTTGTCTACCAAGAGTATTGTTGTACATTGATGAATGCCTAACTAAAGGGCTTGCAAAAAAGTAGCAATTCCGCAGAATTTTCGCACACAATGACTGGTTCTTATGCAAGTTTTGTAACAAACATATGCTAAACAACTCCCAAAATGGTTGACAAGATGACAACCAAAAAGCTAATCAAAGTTAATACAGCCAAAATGAACACCTAAACTTGCAGCACCTGGACTTCTGGTTACTTTGTGGACACAAAAAGAAACTATATGCTGTCAATATCTCTGTTGTTGTTGCCTGTGATGTTGCTGCTTATATTCCTGTTTTCAAATTGTCCAGTTGCTGTTCAAATAGTCATTGAAGGCTGTTCAAATTGTTATTGAAGGCTCCTCTGTCTGTGATATTGCTACTGCTACTGCTACTGCTATTGATCTCCATTTGCTTCTACTGTGTGGTTTTCTTATTTCTATGAAGCTAAGGAGTTCAGGTGCTATATTTGCTATTCCATTCACTTTGTGGTACTCTCATTTGTTGCTGCTTGTGATGTACCTATGAAGTCCAGGTGTTATAAGTTTAGGTGTTCATTTTGGTTGTATTAACTTTGATTAGCTTTTTGGTTGTCATCTTGTCAACCATTTTGGGAGTTGTTTAGCATATGTTTGTTACAAAACTTACATAAGGACCAGTCATCGTGTGCGAAAATTCTGCGGAATTGCTACTTTTTTGCAAGCCCTTTAGTTCGGCATTCATCAATGTACAACGATACTCTTGGTAGATAAAAAATGTGCTTCAGTCTTGACATTTTTCTATTGTTTCTTGAATTGATTGTAGGTATTGTGGCGCGAACGAAGATGGGTGTACGGAAATTAGTAGTACCAGTGGAACCCATACAAGGAGCAACGTCATAGAATGCGAAGAGCAAATATTATATGGCTTCAAATATGGCCAGAGATGCCAAAGAGACAATGGTTGGACCAATGTCGAGTGCGAAAGAGAGAGCCGTTGATGCCTACAACTATGCTTCTGATTGTGCAGATCAAGTAACAAAAAAGACTTCGAAGGGAGCAAGTGATGCCAAAGATTCAATGAGCGAAACAATTTCCCATGGAGAGCTGCTTAGTTATTAGACTAGATTAGACAAGGCTACCAATGAACCCAGTTCTATATGAATTCCATTTGTAATTTTTGGGCTTATGACTTTTTTTGTTATTTCGTGGTGAAATTGGTAGGAAAAACCTACCCAGTTATCAAGATTTACTTTTGGGATCAATGGATGAACAAATCGTTTAATCTACTCCTATTTGATATCTATCTAATCAAATTATATGGAAGGTGATTGTTGTTGTTGATTGTCTGATAAGACGCTGAGACGTCGGGGTAGGCAAGAAAATAGGGGATATGCTGTCAAAATTTTTTCAAAACATCCTACTTTTTAAGATCACAGGTTACAAACACAATACGACCATAACGAGCAATATTGTATAACACAAGGAGCAAGGATTATAGTCACAGTGACAAAAATACATATTATGCTTCAACTATCATAGATGTCTTAGAAACTTTGAACAAAGGTCAAGCCTGATGAACCATAATAGGGACTTATTTGACAATATAATATCTCTGTAATTTTTTTCATAGTACAATTTTTTTCATGTATGGTGCAAGCATATCGAAGATGGAGTGCAATACGCAAAATCTCTCTGAAAAAGTTTGATTTGACCATACCCTACAAGGCAAGTTGGCCTAACATAGATGCAAACATTTTAAGACAGAGTGCAATTTTTTTTATGTATGGTGCAAATGTAATGCAGATAGAGTGCAATTTTTTTTTTACTGAATCACATCAGAGCACTTTTTTCTGAGACAAAAAACTCCAAATGTACAACATTACATTCTCTACACACTTAACTGAGGCATAAAGTTCAACACCAAATTTTTTGATTAAGGAATAGCCTCCTCCAAGCTGTATGGTGACTAGAGGTGGCAAATGGGTAGGTTGGGTTGGGTTTGAGTGGGTTGGTATGGGTTATGGGTTGAGAGTGAATAGGTTGAATATGGGTGGGTTGAATATAGGTCAAGCTAAACCCAACCCAGCCCAACCCAACCCGTTTTCTTTTTTTTTTTTTTAATATGTATAGAGTATATCTTGTGGATCATACAAGGAAATTATTAGACCAAATAAATTACTATTACTCTAGTTTGTTTACAGCAATAGGGGGAAAAAAGGAAAATGAGTGTTCTTTACTGTTCAATCTTCCTCCCCGACCAAAATCGCGGTGCCACGTGTACACGTGGCCCACCATCTTAATAGTAAAAAAAAACTTTTTTTTGATACAATTACTTTCATTACATTTGTCTAACGAAATGTAGACAAATACTACTCCCTCGGTCTCATTTTGATAGTCCCTTGTCAAAATGTGTAATGTTTAGATAAAAAAATTAAGTACTTCCGCACATATTTTTTCGAGTTTCTTAGCACAAAATAAAAGATCTCAATTAATTCTTTAATTTGGTGTGAAAATTTTAAATTAATTATGAACCGTAATACTTTATTTTTTTATCTAAAAATTATAAGTCTTTTCGTATGGAACTATCAAAATGGGACGGATCGAGTATATTTTTGCAAACAATTGTGTTGCAACAACAAATCCGTCTAATTATATAGGTACTGTAGGAAATAACTTTAATTAAACCTTGATTAAAACAATCAATTGTATGGGATTATCCATTGTTTATAGTTTTTGAATTCACAATTGAAGAAAGAAAATTTGGAGAGAGAGGAGCCTCAAATTGATTTTCACAGTGGGGAAGAATGTCGAGCCAACTGCCACATGTGCCAGGGATCCACGCAAGGGATTAATGATGCGAAGTCGTGTCTGCTTCGTAGAGAGAGAGAGGGGGGGGTTCAGTCCCACTGAATACTATGAGATCAATTTCAACCCATTTTCAACCCAACCCATGTAAATATGGGTTGATATAAGTTCAACCCATATCAACCCACATTATAATATGGGTAGGTTGGGTTGGGTTTTAGGTGGGTGGATTTGGGTGGGTTCATGGGTTGGGTTCAAAATTGCCACCTCTAATGGTGACCGTACAGCACGCTAGACCATATTTGAAAGGGTGACCCCCTGATTAAATTGCAATACCGTGTCTCCCCTCTTAAGAGGGGGAAAGGGAAGTTGTGGATGACCTTGTTACGAACCTCCTTGTGGCTTGTGGCATATTATTTGAAGGTTTTGGATGACCTTATGCTAGACCATATATACCTAGAAAGGATGACCATCAACTACATTTCAAAATTCTTCCTAAGAAAAGCTTGATCGTCATCTAGAATTCAGAAGACTGTCAAGTTACCTTTTGGGCATATTGGGCATATTATTCTCAATATAAGTTCCAGTGAAGAGACTCGAGACACAAATGTAACAGAAGTTTTAATAGCAAAGAATTCGAAATTACAGCAAACATTAAATTGCTACAAAAGATCAAAGAGAAAAAGGTAAAAAAGAACAAGAAGACATGGCAATGACAAATTACAGTAAATAGTTCTCAATTCATCCGAAAAAGGCCACAAAAGAAAAAGGAAAAATGAACAAATAAGATACAACATACCCTCCATTCGACAAGACAGTCCCGGAAAAATGAGGACCATTCGGAGGGCTCAGACTTCAGAGGATCGAGACTTCGGAATACATCAATCTCGATTTCCTCTGCACGCTGAGAAAATGTCTGGAACTGCACATTAAATTCCAATACCAAACGCTTCAGAGCGCGCGCGCGGGGGGCGTGTGTGCGTGCGTGTGTGTGTGTCTCTGTGTGTGTGTGTGTGTGTGTGAGAGAGAGAGAGAGAGAGAGAGAAACCTTGGTAGTGGTGGTCGCAGGTTTTGGCGGTCGCTGTGGCAGAGGTCGGCGGCAGCGGTCGTCGTGACCCAGTTCTCAACCTCTCCTCTTCTGTATCGAGTTGATTTGGGGGAGAAGGGGAAAGAATCATAGGAAGTTAGAAACCTCAGTCGTCTGTTTTTTTTCTCTCTCTCTTTCCCTTCTCGTGGTTTTGAAAGTGGCTGGAGAGTAAAGAGAAGGAAATATTAGGACTGAGCTATTTTGGACATTTTAGGTAGGGCTTACCACGTAATACGTGGCATTTCTTTTTTCCTTGTTATGATGGTTATTTCCAAAAATCATGTGTATGTATCACTATTCTTGGAATTAATACTTTTAATAATCATGTTTTGATCATTTTCCCTTTGTTTTGACCAATGCTTGCTACAAATAAAAGGAGGGTGTTCTTAGGAAAAAGTCTTGTTTCTAGTGTTTGGTAGGAATTAGCCTTAGGCCGAGTTTTCCAAAAAAAATTAGCAACGCAGTTGCTAAAATCAACCTGATTTTAACAAATGAGTTTATCATGTGTTAAAACCAAACCAAATTTTAGCAATTGGGTTGCTAAAATCAAACGGAAAACTCAGCCTTAGTCACTTTAAAAGTTTGTCTTTGGTCCTATATTGGTAATAACCCCAATATTATCCTCTTCTCTCTCCTGATTCTCCTAATCTCTCTCTCTCTCTCTCTCTCTCTCTCTCTCTCTCTCTCTCTCTCTCTCTCTCAATTTCTTATTTCCTAATCTTCTCTCCCAAATCTTCTCATAAATCTCAAAATAAATTCTTAACTACAATATAAATATAAATCCTACTATAAGTATAAGCCAGTCATACCAAAATTATAATTTCTCGCAAAGTGTGATAATTTATTTACAGATTTGATATATTAGAGACATAATTACAAATGATAACAAATTAAAAAACATATTGTGATTACTTATTATGAGTATATCATAATTTCATATGAAACTCACATGAGTTCGATTTTTTTCACCCACCTAAAAAGATACTACTACCTTATATTACTTGCCTTTTACGGCATCTTTAATCAATGTTATTAACGGTAGTTAGTTGTTAATTAAACACGAAGTGAGGAAAGTAATGATTTAATTTCCCTATTACAGCGGATGGCATCACTGGGAAAACAAAATTTAAAGCATTCCCAATTCTTGAATAGAAAAGAGAACACTACTGGCATCTAGTATTGGTTATTTCTAAAAAGTTCTTTATTTTTCTTCGGAATGAGTACTTTTAAGTTTTGGTGAAAGAATATTAGTTTTGTGGGTAGTCTGATGAGTGGAACTAAAAAGTGAATATATATTGACCGAAACTGGAAAAGATACTAATAACGGAATTATTTGCTTATGTTGGATTTCTTTTAAATTATTGTATATTTGTTTACTTTGTCAATTTCTAAGTAGTCACAAACTTTTAAAATAAAGGCCAAAAAGTTGTGACTTGTAAAAAAAAAAAAATTTGCACGGATAAAATTAAACAAAAAAAGGAAAAGAATGGACATTATTTTTCCTATTCCAATGAAGTTAGAGTCTTAGAAATTTTCTTCGATTCTCTCAATTAAAATTGTTTGATTCCATAGTAGTAAATAGGTAAGCGGGTAATGATTCAAAAGTGTGGGGCTACAACTTCTCTAGTCAGCCTTCCTCCAATAGATTGAGTGTCCCCTTCACCTGAGCTCCTAGCTTGCACAATTAACACCTCCGTTAGCACCGTACTCAAGGATGGAGCCGGGGGGATAGTAGGGGCAGTCACCCCCCCTACGTCTTAAAAAAATCGTACTATTATATTGGAAAAAAAAATATTTATCATCAAATTATATAGTCTCGTCCCCCCCTCCGTTTTTCTTTTAAAAAAATAATATGAATAGCTTTAATATTTATCAAGCTATGAAACAACTGTATACTAAAATTGGTTTTAATGAGATAATTACAATTCTTTTAAACAAAACAATGCCGAAAATTATAACCCAACTAACTTCAGGGACTCACGGCCCGCTCACTTTTAAAAACTAAGGCTCACTGAAATTTCGGAAGCCCAAAACTCTTTAAAATGGTTTGTGGACATCAAATTGAAGGAAAAAGAAAAGAGTAAGAGAAGGGGCTCCCAAAACAATCGATTCTCAATTGCAAGAATTGAACACTCGATTAAGGAAGATACAATGGAGTTGCTTATTCTCAGTACATTTCTAGGTCCTCGCGATGGCTTTAGACCCACAAAGCACACGAGATGATGTAGCATCAAGGAATAGCACCGGCTAGGCCCCAACTTAGATTCAAATACCAGATGTAATCCACAACTGACTTGAGGGCTTTTCCTAAACCAAACTTTCTCTGAAAGTTGTAGAAACAAGCATGAAACATAATAAAATCCCAGCAACAGATAGATACAAGAACCAGACCCATAAAGATAAAATTCTGTGCTTTCCCTCCACTAATCCTAGCCAAAATTTTCCCAGAGCAAAAAACAATCCCACATTTGTGTAAGGCAACTACAAAATGAATCCCATCTCCTTCTCCTTATAATAAGACAGCAGTAACATCAAAAGCACTCCAAAAAAGAACTCCTAGATTAGTAAATTCATTCCAAGAAGATTCCCATTCCAGCAGCGGGTATGTTTCTTCCAATTCATAGGATCAAATGATGTCTCCTTTGCTTCTAGAGTTCTCATATCAAAGGAAGGCATAAGTTACGTACTTAATCCAACCGTCAACTGCCTCACAAGGATGAATTTTCCAGGGACTGACTGTACCACTGGGCTACGAGTGACAACTGTCAGCTCCTATAGGTATATAGCCGTAACTCGGTCTATAATACATCCACCCTTTTAACGCCTCAGAATTCAAATGAAGTAATCACAAATTGTCATATCCTAGGGTTTCAAATCCTGGCAGGCTGCCAAATAATCCTCCAAACCGAAATCACTTGGTTGTCTGCCATTCAACAAATCTCGGGGTGACTCCCCATAAATCAATTCATTTCCAATTTCCATTAACCTCAACGTCTACGTGAAATCTGCGCACGATCACCCAACCCGGGAACCTAAGTGTCCATTCTAACATTCAACAATTTCATGATAAGTGCGCACAACAGAAGAAGCAAAGCGATAACAATATTCTAAGGGTCACAAAATCAAATAACACGGTTCACAAGTCATCACAAACCAAAGTAATTGAAAACAAGGGGCCTTAACGTAATTAAATAAAGTATAGGGTCATAAATGTAATTTATAGAAATAAGGGGTCACCCTTGTAATTTTAAGTAAGTATAAGGGTAACAAAAGTAATTTCACAGTTCTAGGGTCCTTCGCGTAATTTTAACTAACTTTGGGGGCCTTTTGTAAATAAAACTTTATGCAAGGGCAAAATTGTAATTTTGCCACAACGAAGGGTAAACACGTAAAATACCTTATTAAAACCCACGTGATAATATAAGAAATGTATACCATTTTCTAAAATCTTGATACTTGCAATATCTTAAATGTGAGTATTTTAACTAATTCTATTCAACCATGTAAAATGTTACTTTAAAGTTTTAATAACCTGTAAATATCAAAACTAATAACTTGACAAATATCCACTGGTGCTATATCTACTTGTGGAGAATTAGTTTTTCGTAAGGACTTATGTATACATCGAGATTTAAAAATTCCCGAATTAAAATTTTCTATGGAACTTGATAAAAAGAAACACTATTTACTAAGATACCTCGTTCTAACGCATCAACAAACTTCATATTTGAAAAAAAAAAAAAGCATAGACAGTAAAATGATCTCAAAACAGGAGCTAAACAAGTCACAGTACTTCACCCTAAAGTTTCAAGTTTGGTCACAAATGAAAACTGGCGGCCAACACAAAAAAGTTGGTGGCCTGCCATTTTGATACATTCAAATGTGGTGGCCAACATGTTTCGACGTGGCCAATATGTTTCAAAAAACGGTGGCCAACCCTACCTGTCACGTTATAATATGCATGCATGATCATTATTTAGTAATACACAAAAGTGGTGGCCAACAATTCTAAAAGTGGTGGCCGAAAATAAAAAGTGGTGGCCAGTACTTTTCTTCTAGTTTTCGACAGATTCTGGGTTTCGCTAATTCCTTCTATTGGGCTTCAAATAAGCCTCAATCATGGTCATAACTAGTACATTATACTTAGAAAGTAATGGGTATAGAGTAATCTACCTCTCCTCCGAAGATCAAAGCAAGAAAATGATATTTTAGTAAAAACGGACACCGGAGAAGATGGCCGGCAAAACGAATTGTGTTTGGGTGCTTGGGAGAATAATCTACCTCTCCTCCGAAGATCAAAGCAAGAAAATGATATTTTAGTAAAAACGGACACCGGAGAAGATGGCCGGCAAAACGAATTGTGTTTGGGTGCTTGGGAGAATAGGAAAAGATTGGTATAACTGATTTGTGTTTGTGAATTTGTGTACCAAGACCCAATTTTCTCTCTCTCTCCTAAAAACTCCACGGAAGCTCTAAGTTTTCACCCTACTTTTCTACCTTGTAATCTCGGTGTGGGAGTGTATTAGCAGGTGGAAGAGTTCAAGAAATCTGAAATTTGGATTTTGAGGGGCATGAGATATAGGGTGCAAGCATGAGTTGATAACCCATTAGATTTTTAAGTGTGAGATGAGTGGTATTGCATGGGGGTTATGTAACGCCCCGAAAATTGGGTACGTTAAATAAATAAATTTCATAATTTATTTAAATAAAACTACCAACCTCATTAAAATTCCAAAGAACACTTAATAATTTTTTTAGCGAAACCTAAAAGTAAATTAACTTATTACAACTGAAATAAATTGTATTCGACATTATCTGAAAAACTTAAACATTTATTTAAAATCCAACTAAAATGAATGACAGAGCCATCTAGCTAAATTCTACTGATAAAGCCACGGGCCCGCCACTTGATTCCCATCTAACTGCTCCATCGCCTCGAAATCAGCAGACGGCTCCCCATCTCTTTCTGTACCTGGCGTTGGGGACGGCAGAGCCACAAAAAGTAGCACAGTGAGTGGTAAAATTACACTCAGTAGGGCGCCCTAAACCACCCCTTTACTAAAGATATTCATGCAACAAATACACACATAATTGAAATTTTATTTGAATGAAATACTCAGATTTTTATCATCATTACTCAGCACATTGATTCTCATAATTCCACTATTCTCATTCTCATTTCCGACAAAAAATACTTTCCATCACCGGCCTCCATTCACAATATACCTCAGGTGCTCGATCACACAGCAAAGCCACCTTGGGGTATAATGTGCAAGGCTCACGATTGATCACCCATTGATCAATCTCTGTCCGGTATCGATTCCCACCCACAGTATACTTCTGGCGCCCGATCACACAGCAAAGCTACCTAAAAGTATAAACTGCGGATGGCTCAAGACCCATAACGGACACGTCCCAACCCCAATATCGCGATTAAATCCAATCATTCTTAAACTTTAACTTTTCGATCAATAAGTACTTAACAATTGGGTTCATGCATCACGTGGGTCATTGTTCACATAAGTCTCACATAACAATAAAATAATCACAAGGTTAAAGAAAAACTTAATACGGCATGTAAAACGGGCAATTTCCTCGATTTGTTAAAAATAGTAAACTAACTCTAAAAATCATGAATTTTTACAGGGATATTATACTTCACAATACGAACAGATAATGTGTTTTACTCGAGTTCCAATTCCTTCATTAAGATGTTGAAAACGGGTTTTAAAAGTAAATCGTATTTTGTCTCGTTTTTCCACTACAGCAGAAACTTCGAAAAATCATACTAAATTCTACGTAACTCGGATTAAGACGAGTTTTACATGGACTCCAAATAATTTTTGGAGATCTACAACCTTACTGTTTTGAGTTTTCTCTGAAACTGAACAGAAATAAGCAAAAAATAGCAGAAACGAAACTGTGCGCAAAATCTCTATTTTCCGACATCATCACTTGTTTACTTCTACTACCCATACGATAATAATCCGACTTCCAACAATTTAAATTACTTATTTTCACGTACACACAACTATACAAAAATAATATACTAAAGTAAAAGTTAGGTTAAAGGTGTCCTACCTCTCCTCCGACAAACTTAGCATGCTAGCGAAACGGTAGGATCGAAAAATCACAACTTCGAGGAGAAATCTGTACAAAGGCAATTAAATATCCGCGTGAGTAAAAGAAAATATACTCCGCGAGAAAAAGAGAGGAATTTACCAATGGTGGAGGAGATATAATCCAAAGGATTATTATTATTATTTTTTTCCTTTGTGAGAGAAAATGAAAGAGAGCCAAAGGAAAAAAAAAATGAAGAAAGAAGAAGAAGAAAAAATATTAATTACCTGTGGAAGAGAGAATTGCCGAGAACGTGAGGGAGAGATTTAGGGGCTTCAATTGACTTAAGAATAAGAATCAATTAGGATAGGAATCGGTAGAGAAGTTTAGGGAGACTAGGAAAGTGGGGAGAAGAGATAAGATTCTTTTCAAATTAAATCACAAGTAGATACACTACAAGATTATCTCTATATTTACACTATATAGTTATCCATTAGTTAAGGATAATTTCAAATTATAAATATCTTTTGTTTTGCGAATAAAAAAAATGATTAAAAGCCTATTAATATAATTAATAAAAATCGGGCCGTTACAATCTACCCCCCTTAAACAGAATTTCGTCCCTGAAATTAAAAGCAGTACCTCAGTTCTTGAATAGGTGAGGATAATTATCTCGCAACGAGTCCTCGCGCTCCCAAGTTGTCTCCTCAATTCCTTGGTGACGCCACAGAACTTTGAAAAGCTTGATCTTTTTCCTTCGCAGTACCTTCTCTTGTTCGTCAACAATCTTGACGGCATGTTCCTCGAATGTTGCGGCCTCGTCTAAAATTAGATCCTTCCAGTCTAGTATGTGCTCGGGATGCGCGAGGTACTTCCAGAGCATGGACACATGGAATATGTTATGAACCCTCGTTATCTGCGGTGGTAAGGCTACACGATAAGCAACTTCCCCAATACGTTCAAGAATCTCAAACGGCCCAATAAACCTAGGTGAAAGTTTCCCTTTTTGTACGAAACGGATAACCCCACGTCGCGGCTGAATCTTCAAAAATACGTGATCTCCGACATTAAAAGTTAACGGTCGGGTCCTTCTATCAGCATAACTCTTTTGTCTACTCTGAGCTGTCACTAATCGCTGCTTGATCAATTGCACTTTCTCGGTCGTCTCACGAACAAGGTCTGGGCCCAACAAACTATTCTCCCCAACATCCGTCCAACAAACTGGGGATCGACACGGCCTTCCATACAATGCTTCATACGGAGCCATCCCAATGCTAGCCTGAAAGCTGTTGTTGTAGGCGAACTCTACCAAGGGTAAGTGACGTTCCAAACTCCCCCTGAAATCCATAACGCAAGCCCTGAGCATGTCATCCAATGTCTGAATAGTCCGTTCTGATTGTCCATCAGTCTGTGGGTGAAAAGCGGTGCTAAAACAAAGACTCGTGCCTAAAGCGGTTTGCAAACTTTGCCAAAACTGAAAAGTAAATCGTGGATCTCGGTCTGACACGATCGATACTGGAACTCCATGCAAGCGAACAATCTCGTCGATGTACAGGCGACTTTATGACTCAAGGGTATTTGAAACTTGAACTGGTAGGAAAATGAGCACTCTTGGTCAGGCGGTTCACAATATCCTAAATTATGTCAGCTATTTTCGGCAATCCAGTCACGAAATCCATGGTGATATGCTTCCAATTCCAACCCGGACGGCGCAATGTCTGCCTTCATTCTATTTCACCAATATTGTCACTTCAAGTCTTGATACATCTTGTTTCCTCTCGGATGAACAATAAAAGTCGAATTAGTCAACCACCTTTAACACCAACTGCCGCAATGTCCCAAAATCTGCTATAAACACCCTATCGAAAAATCTCAAACTTCCACTTGCATGAATAGTCCACCCAGCTGGAGCTGTTCCCGAAGCCAATCAATACTTGTGAAAATCCATCTCCTGATCATATTTCTGCACCTTCAAAATCTCCGGTTGTAATGTCAGTGTAGCTACCAAAACAAGTAAAGATGCCCCTTCACTTGTAGTCAACGGCTGTATGTTGAATTCGTTTAGAGCCTCCATTATCTTCCATTCACGGACAACGAGTATATCAAAATATCGTCAATAATTACCACTACAACCTGGTTTAGGTATGGCGTGAAAATGTTATCCATTAAGCTCATGAAAACGGCTGGAGCATTCGTCAACCCAAACAGCATCACAATATATTCGTAGTAGCTATTGCGAGTCCTAAAAACGGTCATCGAAATGTCCTCCTAACACAAGCTAATGGTATTCAAATCGCAGGTCGATCTTTGAGAAGCACCAGAATCCACACAACTAATTAAAATAAAATAAAATTCGATCCTAGCTAATGGGTCTTGACGATTATCTTGTTGAGCTGACGATGGTCAATATGTGACCGAAGCAATCCAAACTTCTTCTTGCAGACTTTGCAATAGAATCATTGAATCTTAGGAGTCCCACCGAATCCGGACAAAAAGCTTTTAGAGATACTGGATTCACTCATAAGGTCCACCAAAATCTAGTACCATGGAATAGCCTAACTTGGAGGAATCCTAACTCTAACCGTTCTCGGCATTCAAGCAAAAGTAGGAATTTTTTTTTCAAAATTCTCAGTGACATTTGAAAACATGGTTAAGCCCTTCAAAGACCAAAATATCAAAAGAGGAGGCGAAACAAACACTTTTCAAGGAGTCTACGTATTAGTGGTTCAAGTGTGAGTAGAAATATACGAACTAAAGAATAGTTAGAATTAAGTTGAATGTTCAACACACGACTGAAACAAGTGAATGAAAGGTCAAGAAATCAATAAAGTGTTTAACTATTACAACATTGATGATTGAAGGTTCAACAAATGAGTGGAACTTAATGGCCATTCTAACTTGCAAAAATGTTGTTTTGGGATAAACGAAAAGAATTCATGAGAGAAGTGAATCTATCGCAACATGGGTTTGGAAAATAAGAATAAGATTAATCATTGAATAAGAATCAAGCTAAATATTCGTCTTAAAACCACGTTGGTCAAACATACTTCAAACCATGTATCCAAGTTGTGTTGATCATGAAGGTCTCAATCAAGAAGGTATACAAAGGGTTCACAAGATCATTCTAGCAACGGAAACTTCTATCGCAATTTCAAAGATGATCTTATTAACACAACAAAAGTTAAAATGAAATGATTGTCGAATTTAGACAACTCAAAGAAAGAGGAGTCTCTTAAAGGTTTAAATTGTTCAATAAACAAGAAGTTCAAAACTCGAGCTCAAGTTTAATTTGAGAATCTAGACTTCCAAAGGAAAGAAAAGGTACTTTGATGTGATATTTGAGAATTTAATATCAACAAAAACTAAAGGGAAAACATAGAGAGAGCTACAGGTAAGAATGGAGGTTTATCTGAGTGGTAAAACTTGCATTGGTGACAAATATAGTAGAAGCAGAAACGTTTTAACTCGAAGTTGAACAGATTAAAAGTCAGCAAGATCTGGCACCGGTTTAGGAAGAAACAAAGAGGGGTTGAATGAAATAGACTACTACTATTAAGCATACTAATCATGCGAACAAAACTTATATATAGATGGCGTTGCTAGTATCGACAACAACAAATAATAGAAGAGTATGCGAGCGAGAAGTATGCACCTGAAGCAATAATAGGAGAAACTAAAGCATTCTATTTGAACTTTCTAAATTGGAGCCTGTTAGATAGAGGCTATTTGGATTTTACACCGATTTATGAAGGTGTCAAAATAAAAATAAAAATAAATAAATAAATGTGATCAATAGGTACTAAGGGTTACTAATCGTGTGAAAGCTAACTAAACTAGAATGGTGACTATCGAACCGTCTACCCCCCTTAAAAGGTAATGTCGTTCTTCTACAGAATAACTCGTCTTTCTATGAAAGTAGTTGACATGTGAAGATTCCAATGCGATAGTAAATCGAAAACTTCTAGCTCCGGCTCACGTGTTAGCTCCAACTGAACCTTCCCGCCAATGAGAAAATTAATGGCATTAAGTTGCTCTCGAACGGTATAAATCTAATGAAACATGCTACTTTCGGTCCCATCAGCCCTTTTACTAATATCCTCATGTTGTAGTTCGATATGCACTCAAGTCTAGACTTACAAAATATACTAAAAGAAAATTTATATAGCAGACATACTAAATAGTAAAATGTACCATATAACAAAAATAATTTTTTTTTTTAACACAAAATTAACAAGTAGTATTACTTAGGATATACTACTTATATTTAACACATAGCAGAAAAATTAGTCAACCCTTTACACATGGCCTTGAGGTAATCGCAAACCTAGGCTCTGATACCAAGTTGTAACGCCCCGAAAATTGGGTACGTTAAATAAATAAATTCCATAATTTATTTAAATAAAACTACCAACCTCATTAAAATTCCAAAGAACACTTAATAATTTTTTTAGCGAAACCTAAAAGTAAATTAACTTATTACAACTGAAATAAATTGTATTCGACATTGTCTGAAAAACTTAAACATTTATTTAAAATCCAACTAAAATGAATGACAGAGCCATCTAGCTAAATTCTACTGATAAAGCCACGGGCCCGCCACTTGATTCCCATCTAACTGCTCCATCGCCTCGAAATCAGCAGACGGCTCCCCATCTCTTTCTGTACCTGGCGTTGGGGACGGCAGAGCCACAAAAAGTAGCACAGTGAGTGGTAAAATTACACTCAGTAGGGCGCCCTAAACCACCCATTTACTAAAGATATTCATGCAACAAATACACACATAACTGAAATTTTATTTGAATGAAACACTCAAATTTTTATCATCATTACTCAGCACATCAATTCTCATAATTCCACTATTCTCATTCTCATTTCCGACAAATACTTTCCATCACCGGCCTCCATTCACAATATACCTCAGGTGCTCGATCACACAGCAAAGCCACCTTGGGGTATAATGTGCAAGGCTCACGATTGATCACCCATTGATCAATCTCTGTCCGGTATCGATTCCCACCCACAGTATACTTCCGGCGCCCAATCACACAGCAAAGCTACCTAAAAGTATAAACTGCGGATGGCTCAAGACCCATACCGGACACGTCCCAACCCCAATATCGCGATTAAATCCAATCATTCTTAAACTTTAACTTTTCGATCAATAAGTACTTAACAATTGGGTTCATGCATCTCGTGGGTCACTGTTCACATAAGTCTCACATAACAATAAAATAATCACAAGGTTAAGGAAAAACTTAATACGGCATGTAAAACGGGCAACTTCCTCGATTTGTTAAAAATAGTAAACTAACTCTAAAAATCACGAATTTTTACAGGGATATTATACTTCACAATACGAACAGATAATGTGTTTTACTCGAGTTCCAATTCCTTCATTAAGATGTTGAAAACGGGTTTTAAAAGTAAATCGTGTTCTGTCTCATTTTTCCACTGCAGCAGAAACTTCGAAAAATCATACTAAATTCTACGTAACTCGGATTAAGATGAGTTCTACATGGACTCCAAATAATTTTTCGAGATCTACAACCTTACTATTTTGAGTTTTCTCTGAAACTGAACAGAAATAAGCGAAAAATAGCAGAAACGAAACTGTGCGCAAAATCTCTATTTTCCGACATCATCACTTGTTTACTTCTACTACCCATACGATAATGATCCGACTTCCAACAATTTAAATTACTTATTTCCACGTACACACAACTATACAAAAATAATATACTAAAGTAAAAGTTAGGTTAATGGTGTCCTACCTCTCCTCCGACAAACTTAGCACGCTAGCGAAACGGTAGGATCGAAAAATCACAACTTCGAGGAGAAATCTGTACAAAGGCAATTAAATATCCGCGTGAGTAAAAGAAAATATACTCCGCGAGAAAAAGAGAGGAATTTACCAATGGTGGAGGAGATATAATCCAAAGGATTATATTTTTTTTTCCTTTGTGAGAGAAAATGAAAGAGAGCCAAAGGAAAAAAAAATGAAGAAAGAAGAAGAAAAAAAAATATTAATTACCTGTGGAAGAGAGAATTGCCGAGAACGTGAGGGAGAGATTTAGGGCTTCAATTGACTTAAGAATAAGAATCAATTAGGATAGGAATCGGTAGAGAAGTTTAGGGAGACTAGGAAAGTGGGGAGAAGAGATAGGATTCTTTTCAAATTAAATCACAAGTAGATACACTACAAGATTATCTCTATATTTACACTATATAGTTATCCATTAGTTAAGGATAATTTCAAATTATAAATATCTTTTGTTTTGCGAATAAAAAAAATGATTAAAAGCCTATTAATATAATTAATAAAAATTGGGCCGTTACAGGTTAAAGGAAGGCTTTGGGAGGGTGTGTGAGGCTGTGATTGGCTGGAGCAAAATAGGTGACATATTTGGTTAAACACAAAATGACTAGGAAATGTGATGTGCTGATTTGTGAGTTGATTGGCTCAGTTAGGTTAGGACTATAGTTTGGGTCATCGGTTAGGAAGTAATCAATTCGGTTAATGAGGAATTAAATGGAATTTGGAACTAACAGGATACACATATTTATATAAGTAAACAAAATGTAGTAATTAAAAGAATTTGAATGATTTAATAAAATTGAAATTCTTTTTTTTTTTTTAAATATCGGACTGTTACATGGGGGGAATCTCTTAGTAAAGTAATTTTACAGAGTTGAGATAGTAGCTAACAATAACATTTATTTATTTTTTTTGCTCCATTCATCGTGTATTTGGGTTCAACTTTTATCATTTTATTAGCATATACATAGGCGGCTCTACATAGTGTTATGAGTGGTCACTTGAACACCCTAAAAAAAAATTGTTTAGAATACATGTAAGTTTTTGTAGTTTTATTTAAGTTTTGTACTTTTTGAACACCCAAGCTATAAATATGTGAACATCCTATGCATAAATATTTGAACACTAACCCAAAAAATTTGAACAACTAGTCCAAAAAAACCAGCCCACAAGCCAATCCAATGTAGAGAACTCACTTAAAAGTCATAAAAAGCTCCAGAGCTTCCCATAAATTGTCAATTGAACAACTGAAACTTTTTTACATTTTTTATTACTTGTAATAATTTTATCTCGAGTTGTTTGTACAGTTATTCATATACTATGAACATCCATCAATTCAGGAAATTCACAATTGAATACCTTAGCTCAAAACAAAGTACATACTCTTAAAAAAAATTTAAAAAAAAAGAGCTAAAAGTATCTATTGGTATCGATTTTGTGCCCTGACTTTTCTCTAAATAACAATCTATTTGGTCTTGGAGTATTATTCAAATTAATAGTATAATATGGCTAGTTAATAAAGTTAGTAGAGTTAAAGTTAATTTTTTAACACCTTGTTTAAAATTCCTGGAGCCGCCACTCATCATACTCATCATGTAAAACACTAAATTTTGAAGAGTAGTCACATGGATGCTCTAATGACCAAGAGTCGTGAATGATACTGTATAAATTAGTAACAAATTTACATGTGAGAGCTATCTATCGAAGGGGATAGTATTTGATACATGAAAGGAAAACAACGAAAAGGCACATGAAAGTGCATCCGACGGGTGAGATCCATCTGGTACACTGTTTAAATAGTGTACCGGATAAATCTCACCCGTCGAATTCACTTTCATGTGCTTTTTCATGTTTTTTGTATTGTATCAACCCTCCTATCGAAGTTAGGTGGGGCCAAATAAATCGATTTGTCTGTATGCAGCTGGTTGAAAGAAAACAAATGGAGTTGGGATTTTGCTTCAGAGTTTAGACACGATCAAAGAATGCATGCATTTTCTGCATAGCATTCATAAAGTACCACTAGGCCACGTTTGGACAGAGGTAAAGAGGATAGTAACGGCCGGGGTTGGAAGATATGTAGCTAGCGGACAGAAGCTTTTGAATCAAAATGAAATGAAGAGGCAACACATATCATGATTACGTGTCGTAATTCCTGTACTTGTTCTCCCAAGTGTCCCCTAACACTTCCAAATTTCAAAATTATATTAAGCCCATCTTCACAGACCATCTTCCTCCCTGGCTAAACCTTATCCTTCCGGCCCGGCCCCCACCGACTTCCTCTTCCCTATTTCTTTCATTTTCTGCTGTCTAACATCTCTTGATTGCTTCACAAAAAAGAAAAAGAAACCAACTTAAGATTTAGCAGGCAGCTGCAGCTTCTATTTTCTACCGGCCGGCCCATACAAAAATATATTCGCTCGCATCAGGAGTAATAGAGAAGTACAATTCATCTACTACAGTACTATAAATTGTTGAGAGAGTAAACTAGATCAGTTGGTTTGCTAATCGTGAGATCTACTGGGAGCCATGCAGCCACGGAGATACCATTTCGGGAGGGCGGAAGACGCCACCCACCCAGATTCCCTGCGAGCCGCGTTGTCCGAGTTCCTTTCCACTTTTATCTTTGTATTTGCTGGCGAAGGCTCCATCCTGGCTCTCGGTAAAACTACTTAACACTCACTCTATGCACAACATCGATCGATCAAGAAAAATGAGTAATATTGATTTGTGATTTAAACATGTCATTATTTGGGTAGAATCTACGTTATATTTAATCTTCCTTCTAAATTTGGTGGGGGTTTTACCATCGCTGGTTAATTTTGTGTCCCCTCTAGCTAGCCGTGTTTTGAGCACACGCATGCATGTTATCTTCATCATTAATTATATGGTTAAATTTGCAGATAAGATGTACAGGGATAGAGCTCTAGGGGCATCATCTCTGCTGGTGATTGCCCTAGCTCACGGCTTAGCCCTTTTTGCAGCAGTGGCAGCCAGCATGAACATCTCGGGCGGACATGTCAACCCTGCTGTCACCTTTGGGGCCTTGGTGGGAGGGAGGATCACCCTCCTCCGGGCCTTCTTCTATTGGGTCGCTCAGCTTTTGGGCGCGGTTTTCGCCTCTCTCATCCTCAAGCTTGCCACTGATGGCATGGTATGTAAAAGAAATTAATTAGTTTGATCCATAATTAATTTGTTGACAGAAAAATCCTTGAAAATTAGGAGTATCTCACATGCATGTATATTAGGAAAATTCTAACTTGGGCAGACGATAAGAGTGTTTTTTATGCACTTTTACCAGCCAAAAAGCATTCTTATCCGCCCATCAGGTTGACAATAGAAGGACTGTATCTATTATCCAAAATTAAATTTCCCAAAAAATTGTGTCTTTTTTTATCGATCTTCCTCTTGTCTCTGTTTGTCGGATTGAGTACGTAATTGGTTTTGAGTACGCAGAGACCAGTTGGGTTTGCGGTGGCAAGTGGAGTTGGAGAGCTGAATGCATTGGTGATGGAGATAGTGCTGACATTTGGGCTGGTGTACACAGTGTATGCTACTGCTATAGACCCAAAGAGGGGAAGCTTGGGGACAATTGCACCTCTGGCCATTGCCTTCATTGTTGGAGCAAATATCCTGGTGGGAGGGCCTTTTGACGGAGCTTCCATGAACCCAGCAAGGGCCTTCGGACCTGCCCTCGTGGGCTGGAGGTGGAGGAATCACTGGATCTACTGGGTTGGTCCTTTCATCGGAGCGGGAATTGCGGGCCTCCTCTATGAGTTTGCCGTCCTACAACCCGATCAGACCCCACACCACCCTCACCACCACCAACCTTTGGCTCCAGAAGATTACTAAATAAATAAGAAATCAACATCGTCGCCATCATCTTCATCATATCCTGGTCCTCAGCACCATTACCATCATCATCATCAGCCGTTGATAAGAAGATACAAAAGTTTTTTCCTGTGCTTTTTGTTTTGTTTTGCTTTCTATATCCCTTTTTTGTGTGTCTGTGTTTGTGGTGTTTTTGTGTGGGTCTCCATGTTTCTCCTTTTCGAGATATATATGTATTTAAGACTTCGATAATAAAGTGTCATTATATGACACTCGTAAATGATAAATAAAACCATTTTCCTTTTGCTTTAGTATTGCATTAATAGAATATATTTGGGGTAATTCTATTAACAGCCCTTCATTTACTCCATGTAACCCACAGAAAACTCCTCCATTTTCATTATTGTGTGAAGACCAAAATGCCCCCAAACTCATCTTCTTCTTCACTTCACTCCACCGCCACTTTCACTGCCACCGCCACCCCTCTTCCACCTGTTAACTTCTTCTTCTTCTCACTCTCAATGGAGAATGAAGGAGTAGACATGGAATCAATGATGGGTTCCCATTTGAACATTCGAACACCAAGAACAAATCTGAAAAATTGCGTTTTTTTCGACATTCATACCCCGAAATATTTTAACTTTTTCAACATATCGATGTTGAAACTTTTCACTTAACCGAAATTATGCAAGACAAAGTTCAGTAATAAATTGTCGACTTAAGTTACTTTTTTCATCATCATAATATCGAATTATACGCATTACATCAACATTTGCATTCCGAAAACGACACCTGAGAAATTCACATGTTTGATTTCACAAATTTCGACATTAAGAAGCTGAAAATATGGTTATATTTCGACATGTTATTGTCGAAAATAATAATATTTTATCCACATGTATCTAGTTCGACATTCGAAAGTTGAATATAGACATAAATTTCGACATGAGGATGTCGAACATAGACAGAGTCCAATTTTTTAAAATTCGTCCTTCAATATAAATCGAGATGTGGTTGTCGAAAATGAGTGTGTATTTCGACATTTAAAGTTTGAAAACTGGTCGCGAGGGTAATTTGGGTAGTTTAGGTGTATTTTGTGGGTTGTATGGAGTAAATTGGTTTGAGGGAATTTTAAGTGTGGGTTACATGAAGAAAATGGGTTACATGGAGTAAATGAGGGGTTGTTAATAGAATCACCCTATATTTGAGTATCACATTTGAGAAAACAATATGAGTGTCATTATAAATTTTGAGGAAATTTTGATTTACACCACCAGTATAAAGAATACTCCCCATTTGAGAAAACAATATGAAGTGTCATCATTGCATTTGTAGAATGTAACCCCTTCTCTTTATTACATTCCTTCCAAAGGTACCACCAACTTCATCTTCGTCTCAACTAATTATTATCTCCAATGAAGGGGATGCAAACAAACTGAAACCGTTGAACATACAATACCGTTGAACATACAATAGTAATATGTAACTTTATGCAATATCAAATTGTGTTGATATTAAAGTAAAAGCCTGTGAAAATGTGCAAGTTACAATTGATGCTTATGAAATAAGATGTCTATTTTTAAATTAAATTAAAAAAAGGCTAACCGAATATAAAGTCTATAAGGGACATACCAAAAGACAAAAGGAAAAAAGAAAAAAGAGAGAGGGAGAAGTACGTACTTTTTTGGGACAATCTATCGGGGTGGGATAATAGGAAAGGGATGGCCAAGTACAATCCACTGGGGTGGGATAATAGGAAAGGAATGGCCAAGTACAATCCACCGGGGTGGGATAATAGGAAAGGGATGGCCAATTGGCTACATGGGAATGGATTACCACTAAGGGATAATCTGCCTAATAAAATAGCAGAGACTAAAGACATAAAATGGCAGCTAAAAATAGAAATTAAAGTAGTGTTTCTACTCCATCTAAAACGAGGGGAGGGAGAGGGTAGGGTAGGGGGGCACAAATACCGGGCCGGGCTGGGTTTATTTTTTTTGGTACTTAGGTCCGGGCCGGGTTTATACTAGATAATAACGAGATTTGTCTAATTCCAAGCCTGACCCATTAATAATCGGGCTTCATTTAGTATGCCCAAGCCTGACCCAATCATAATTTTAATTTCTCAAGCCTGTCCAACAAACCCATTTATTTTTCTAAAAGCATTACATCACAAACATAAATTAATCAACCATAACGATCACGATCACAATCACAATTCACAACAGTAATAATATACTTAAATTCTAAGTTCTCCCAAAAATATTTAAAACAAACCCATATATTAAAGCGCTCTAAAAGATGGAACTCCAAATTGTACAAACTTCTCTCGAGTATCTTTCCTTGAAAATCACACTTCTTCACAGCAGATCTTGTAGAGCCAATAAAAATAGAAGAGAAGACAGTAGTTTAAGGGGGAAAAAATTCAAAATTTTCTTAACAAATTGCTATTACTTTAAAGGTATTCTCTACATAAATAGTACCTGAAATTCATCTTCATCAATGTCACTTTCATCAACATAAACAAACCCTAAGTAACTACGTTCCAGCGATAACATATACATATATACATATAGTACTAAATTTAAAATATTATTAAAATCGGGCCGGGCTAGGCCTTAGAGGAATTTCCCAAACCCATCCCAATTAGTAAACGGGCTTAAAATCTCAACCCAGTCCGGCCCTATGGGCCAAAATATTTTTCCAAACCCTAAAAAAAATGGGTTGGACGGGCTACCGGGCCGGTGTGCACCCCTAGGGTAGGGAAACACTCAAGTGACCGGAAGGTAATCGGGATGTGATTTTGAGCTACCCAGAACAAGCATGAACCGTGAGTGAGCTTTCATCGGAATGAGACGTGTCCCAAGTAACCGAACTGATACTAACAGAGCCGACCTAGGGGTAAGCCCTGCACGCTCACGGGCTTGGGCAACAAAAAAAAAAATCGTAAGTTCCATATAAATTAACAAAAGTTTCAGATAATAGCTCAAAGGGCCAGCTCTTTATTTCCCCCCCCCCCCCCCCCCCCCCCCAATCTAGAACCACACTCAAATATAAGAACACTCTCATAAATGTATGAGACCATAAAAACTAGTAGTGTTGTATGTGAGTCCCGATTTATATGTGTTTGTATCAATGTATGTGCATTTGAAGGGTTCTAGAATTTTTGTTTTTTCCTTCCCAATCCACAATATTTACCAAAATCACATTATTCAATTACTTTGTTAAAAATTTTACATTTCACAAATACAACAATAATGTACAGGTGATACATTCTTATTACAATTGATTAAAAAAATTTATCCCAATGGTGAAAAATTTTAAAAAAAATCTAGCAAGCTAACACGATTGATTAGTTTTTCAAACAAATCTTAGTTAAATATGAGAATACTTTCTTATTTTCTTCCAAAAAAAAAATACTCTTATATTATTTTTCCGTTTATCTTTTATAATTGTATCCTTTTAGTTTGAATTTTCATAATTTTGTAATTTTTTAAAAGGTCTCTTGAAGATATAGGGAACCCAATATTAGGAGTTTGCTTAGGGCCTAAAAAATAACTCTTGAATTTTTTTGTAAAATATATCATTTAATTTTCTATAACTTAATATTGAGAGGGCAACCAAGCTAGGATTGGCTTGGGCAACCCAAACATTGGGGCCGACACTGCTGATATAACTCCCTGAGATACGTGAAAAACTGCAGCCCAACATGGGAATGGGGTCCTCACAACTATGCCTATGAGCTTTGCCAATGAAAGATACCTGCCTAGGGGACATACCCCCAGTTAGGCTTACCCATCACATGAGAATAAAGAATAATCAACCCGGGCCGGGCTTCGTTGGCAGCCCCTTACGGCCCGTTTGGATGACGTATTGGTTTAAGAGGGATTAAATAGTAAGGGGGGATAAAATAGTCGGAGTGATTAAATAAGAAGGGTGGACCCACAGTTAAGAAGGGGGGATTAAATAGTACATGGTTTGGATGAGGGATAATAAAAGGGGGATAAGGAGGGTGGATGATGTAAAATCATGTCAAAATAGTTTCTTGCCCTTGGTAATGCATATATTAAATTATGTATTCATAAAATTATATAAATACCAAAATTAATTACACTATTCAATATTTAATTTACAATACTTAATTGTAATATTTTTATTTTAAAAACGTTTTTTCTTTGTTATTTTATTTATTTATTTTATATACTATTCAACAAGCCAACACGCGAACAATGCAAAATTCTAAAGTGTAAAAATTTTCAAAATTTTTTTGTATCGAATTAAAGATCTCTATTAGTAGTTTAATTTGGTGCAAGCAAAAATAAAAAATTATATACGGAAGTACTTTATTTTTTTATCCGAAGGATATTGCAAAGCAACTGAACAAGCCAACAATGTAAAATTATAAAGTATAAAAAAATTTCAATTTTTTTGTATCGAATTAAATATCTCTATTAGTAGTTTAATTTGGTACAAAAATAAATAAATAATTACATGCGGAAGTACTTTATTTTTTTATCCGAAGGAAATTGCATGGGGGTAGGGAGGTGAATTGGGGGGCTAATCCCCCCCGACTAAACATCGACACCCCTCCCCCCTACTTATATTTAGTCAGGGAGGGGCATGACTAATTAGCCCGTCGGCTAATTAGTCGGGGGTTGATTTTGGCAGCCAAAACATGGATGAGGTATGGGACCATGACTAAATAACCCAATTTTCCTCATCCCTCTTTCATTTCTAGCATCCAAACGACCTCTTAGAATATGAGACCCCCGCACGTGAGGAATTACCTGGGATACCACTCCTACAAGAGAAAATATATGCCAAAAGACGTCCCCTTAGGCTAGGCTTACCTAGTACAATGGGGAACATAACAAGGCATTAACTTTCATACATTAATACGGTTGCACGTGAGGGGATGTTACGAAATATTGTCCCACATTGCTTGGGGAAGGAATGAGTGATCACTTAATATATACTGGGGTCTCTCCACTCGTTACCAATTGGTTTTGAGTTGGATATAAAGTTTCCACATGGTATCAGAGCGAGGCCCATTTCACCCCATATTTATAAAATAAAAAAAATCACAATCCACGCCCCACGATGACAGACCAGCAAAAAAGGTTGCACGAATATAGGACCCAAAAAGTGGCCACACATGACAGACCTCAAATGTGGCTGCACATGAGTGGGCATGTTAAGAAATATTGTCCCACATTGCTTGGGGAAGGAATGGGTGATCACTTAATATACACTGGGGCCTCTCCACTCATTGCCAATTGGTTTTGAGTTGGATATAAAGTTTTCACATGGTATCAGAGCGGGGCCCATTCCATCCCACATTAAAAAAAAATTCACAATTCACACCCCATGATGACAGACCAGCAAAAAGGTTGCCCGATGATAGGACCCAAAAAGTGGACACACATGACAGACCTCAAATGCAGCTGCACGTGAGGGGGGATGTTACGAAATATTGTCTCACATTGCTTGGGGAAGGAATGGGTGATCATTTAATATATACTGGGGCCTCTCCACTCATTGCCAATTGATTTTGAGTTGGATATAAAGTCTTCACAGTGGGAACAGTAATAGCCTGGAACGATATGTTGAACCTCTTCTCAAAAAAATTGGGCAGAACTTCCCTTGAACTTCCTTGAACTTCGAATGGTTTCTGTATGACACGCAGCTGAGTAATAAAATAATTCAAACAACCGATTAAAATTGGAAGTCCAGAGGACATCCCCCTACGGGTTAGGCAGCCTACACAATGGATCAAGGTCGCAAAACCTAAATCAGTCCTTACCATAGCTGACAACGAAAATCTGCATATTAGTAGACACTATTGGAAGAAAAATGCTAGAGGCACACAACAAAACCACACCTCCAACCACATAGCACATGTGTCACGCTAACTAGCATGCCACATGTCAATTAGCCCCACCACTTATTTGAGCAAAAAAAAAACCTTAAAATCATCTCTTTCTCTCTCCTCCCCCATCTCTCCCCCCACCCCAAGAACCCAATCCCCTCCCCTCTGCCTGTTCCCGTCGGCCACCGCCATAACCTAGACCTAACCTATTGCCACCACCGCCATTAAAAAAGGTGAAGTAGGAAGAAGAAAAAAAACGAACGACTTAAACAATCCGCCTCTGCCCATATGTTGCCAGATCCGATCTACAACGCCGGGGTCCGACTCCAAAGCTGTCCAACCTAAATCAAGACCACCAACTCCAAAACTAGAAAACCACAACGAACGAGCGGGAGGATGAAAGACATAGCAGTTGATAGTTGTAATTAATTAATGGTTGTATAGAGGAATTAATGAATTTGTTGCTACAAAGAAAGGAAGGGAGCTACTACCAGTGTGGCTTTGTAGAGAGAGACCTTCTCCAAAAATTTCAGAGTTCTCCAAAAATATCAGAGGTGCTGGTGGATATTGTTGTGCAATTCGGGTCACACACTCACTCAAACACACACAAGAATTCTGAGGAAAACTCTATCGTATATATCTACAAATACATACACATGAAGAACCTCTCCGGGGAGCAATAACCGGCTCCCACTCTGGGGGGGAGGCCACAACCGGCTCCCTCCCTCACACTCTCAGCGTGTTCCACTCACATTGTGCTACCAAACTCACAAAAAAAAGAGACAACAAGAGTTATTTCTAACCCTAGGATAATTTTAAGGAAACCCTAGCAAACCTTGGGCCTAAGCCCATCCGGCCCACACGGGGTGGATCCCAACAATCACCCCCTCCAACCCGAGTGGGTAAATGTTGTCCCAGCAGCACCCACATGTTGCCACCTCCAATCTGCTACCTCTAGCAAACGCCTGTGTCACTAACCAGTCGAGCATCCATGCACCACCAAACAAAGTACAAAAACCCGAAAGAGTGTATCCTTGCAAAACTAGAATCCGCAGCAGATCAGAAAATCCGAGCACCGCACCCCCTCAACTGGAATGCCTCCACTCGCACACCTCTTGCCAAGGTGTATGCGCTCCATAATCGAGCATCTGCACCCCCCTCACCGAGTGCCCGCAACTTCATCTAGTTGCGCTCCGCCACTCTAGCATCCTGTCCTGTCAAGAGAATGCAGCTACCCTCTGCCCACACCAGAGGCTCGCTTCTCCAAATGATCTCACACACCATCTACGAAGAGGCTGACTCCTTCTCTGACACCGCATCCCCCACCGAGTACCTCCGCACCCCCAAAACCGGGATACACCTCTCGTGAATCCGGGATGTGAACAAATCCTGCTAAATCTCCGTGGCTCAAATTGATCTACCGCTCTGACAAGAACCTGTGTCATTCTCAAATGAGCATCTCCGCACCCCAACCGGGGACACCACTCGAATGAATGTATCCATGCAAGCAGATCTTCCGCGGTTGATCACAATCCTGCACCCCCCTAACCAGAGTGCCCGCATCCAAACCCAGATGCTCATGCCCAATTCACATACATAATCCGTGACTCCATCTCTCCTCCAACATGAGCGCTCATAACTAGAAAGATAAACTGCCATAAAAACACAGAAGAAAGAGACTATCCTGATGCATCATCTGATCTCCATCTCAGTCCCTCTATCCGGAGCTCCCGTGAACATATCCTAAACAACCAGTTGCATTAACGCTGCTAGCTAGCATCCCGCACACTCCTGATTCAACTCCCGACGCATCCAGTACCATCTCGGTTGTAACTCTTCAGTACAATCTCGCGTCTATCATGTGTGCATCCGCAACTGTCACCTATCCTGCTCACGTCACAAAACACCCATACTATCTAACCATGTCTGACGTCAGCTCCATCTGCCACTACACTCTCACAATCATGTATGGTTCCCCATCATCTAATCCAATGCAGCTCGAATCACAACTGCAAATCTTGATGATAGGTCTTCGAATTCAATTGAACTAGACTGCCTCCGATCACCGCTGACCAACTCCGATCTGTCACTCTAGCAAGCGCCTATGCCACTAACCAATCAAGCGTATCCGCACCCACCAAACAGAGATGCAACACTCGAAAGAAAGCATCCTTGCTCACTAGCTCTCCGACTGATCACCATGGCTCAATCGTCGCGAATCTGCAATCACCCGATTGCTCTGGTCAACCTCTGATCTCTACAAAGTCTGTCCAATACTCCTGGTGTATAGCTCTCCAACTCCACTCACCTCTTCCGTCACCTATCCACCACTCCTGCCACTATCTTGGTCTCCTGCCACTTTCTCTCAGCTCTCCCGGGTCTCCTCCTACCTCCTGATTCATCCATGTTCCATTCCTGACTCTCTCAGCACCTCCTGGACTCCCATCGAATCTCCCATTGTTTGCCTCTGACTCAACAACATCCCATCTGATTGACCTGACCGCGTCGGATCCTCCTCAACCTCTCCAGATGTGTCTATGACTGCAATTTTCGACTCGAATCACCCAAAACCAAGCCCACCAACGAATCCAGAACCGTCCAAATAGCTAGGAACAAGACTCCTCACAGCCCAAACACCTGAGTTGACTCTGGAACATCCTATTTGGCCTCCGTCTGCTCGAAACCCTCCAAAATAGCTCCGAGATACCCCGAACCGTCCCATACTAATCTGAAACACCCCAATATACCTTGAACCGGGCAAGAACTCCACTGACCTACCTGAACCGGCCCCAATTGGCCAAAAACTCACTGAACCAGGCTGAAATCATCCAAACCGGTCCCAAACTGGGGCAAACCGCTACAAACCGGCCAAAAAACCCTTGAACTGGTCTCAAATACCCCTCGACTGTGCTGAACCGGACCCAAAACCATTCTCTAAACCAGGAATCGGACCGAACCAGACCGTTCCCGCCCTAAACCGAGCAAACCAGTACTGAACTGCCCGAAATCGTCCGAATCGCCCGACTTGCGCAGTACTCTAAACCTTTTGACCCGCGATTGACCCTTTTGGACCTCTATTGAACCTCCTGACCCCCTGACCTGACCCCTTTGACCTCTTTGTCCGGTTAAAAGGTCCATACAGGTCAAACCGGTCGACGCATGACCCCTCTACTGACGTGGCGTCAAGTCAGTGTTGACCAGCTGACGTGGCGTTGACCTATCCTCCGTGGCTGCTGACTCAGTGCTGATTGGGTCATCCCTGACCTCTGACCGCGCGTGGTGTGCGTGATCCATACCCGCGGCGGACGACCTCATGCGCCTCCCTTTCACCGGCGCGTGACGCTCACCCCGAACGTTTTCGGCGACGTTCCGCCCAAATCCGTGATCGACTCGATGAGACGAACAATTTCCAGTACTCAAAAGTTATTTTCGAGCAACTTTCATCCAAGCCTAGTTCGAGCCTCCACTCGCCTCCGCCCGCTGCCTTTCAAACAACGATTCCGACCTACTCCGGTGACCAAAACTGACGACGAACACTCCGTTGGACTCATCTCGACGATACGAACAAAACCCCATGAGCAAAACTTCCGTGTGACTTCGTTTTTCTTTTCATTCTTGAATCCATGAGTTTCAAGCGCGAATCTGGTGACCTCTCGCTCCACCCGAGCTCTGACACCAGTTTGTTGTGCAATCCGGGTCACGCACGCACTCAAACACACACAAGAATTATGAGAAAAACTCCGTCGTATATATTTAGAAATACATACACATGAAAAACCTCTCCAGGGAGCAATAACCGACTCCCCCTCTCACACTCTCAGCATGTCCCGCTCACATTGTGCTACCACACTCACAAAAAAGAGAGACAACAAAAGTTATTTATAACCCTAGGATAATTCTAAGGAAACCCTAGCAAACCTTGGGCCTAAGCCCATCCGATCCACACGGGGTGTATCCCAACAGATACGGCGTAAGGGCTGGGTTTGGGTTTGTGGGGGTGGGGGGAGGAAGAGATGAGGGCAGGAGAGGAAAAAGAGGGCAGGAGAGAGAAAGAGATAATTTAAGTTTTTTTTTTTTTTGCCCATAAGTGGTGGTGGGGCCCATTGACACTTGACATGCTTTTTAGCGCGACACATGTGTTGTGTGGTTGGAGGTGTGGTTTTGTTGTGTGCCTCTAGCATTTTCCTGACTGGAAATCCATTTCGTATGAGCATAGACATCAGTGACATCGCACCCACAAATCTGTTTGTAAAGCTGTTACGGGAAATGCTATTATGAAACCAAATTCATGGGGACACTCGAGGTCAAGGCCCAACATCGGTCAAGAGACAAACCTATTTGAAATGCAATAAAATAAGGTTAAGAGACAAACCTAATCTCTCCTTTTATCAAGACTGCCTGAAATGGTTAATTCACTTCAGGTGAGTATTTTGAGTACCAAAGTTACGCATTTCCCATGGAGAACTATGTGGATCCATCTATACTTTTCCAAATAATAATTTCTGAAATAAGGAATACAATATCATATTTCTTGTTTGTGCCTTAAATGGCTATCTTTATTGGCTATCTAGTTGTGATACTGTTTGTGCCAAATTTTGTGGAGTTTTCTTAATGCTTTAATTAAGTCTTTTATGGTATTCGACATTGCACTTGCAAGTCTGTTTTTCAAGCGGTCGCAGGGAGTGGTATTGTGTAACCAAATACATGGGTTTTTTTCATTCGAATAGCGGGATAGTCATTGTGAGGGAGGGATTGTTGGGTTTGGAGAACTCCCACGGATCTAGTTACACAATCTCACTCCCTGTGACCATTCTTAAAACAAATTTGCAAGTGCGATGTCAAATATTCGATAAAAGACTTAATTGAAATCCTCCCTAACAATAATTGGTTTTAGAAGAGATAGTGGAAAAGCAGTCCGACAAGTAGTATCAACCAAGAGATCATGGGTTCGAATCACGAGAGTTTCATCGTGAGGGAGGGATTTGTAAAGCCCCGATTTTTCGGAAGCTTTAGTTAAATCATTTGGTTGTGAAAAGAGCTTGGCTATCCAAATGATTAACTTAACTATAGCGGAAATGTATAATTAAACATCCAAAATACTGAATCTGATTATAACTTCCACAAAATACTTAAAGTTTGATAAGTTAAGATTTCATTCATCCCAAATTAAAGTACGGAGCAATAAAGCACGCAGCTATCTTTTAGCGTAGTAGCATTTGTTCTTTTGCCTTTGTTGATGAGCACTTGACAAGTGTTTTTAAAACCGGTAAATCAAGGGGTACCGACCCCTTGTACAGACCAATAAGTCTACTCTCACACCCTCTCGCTCACACCCTAGTGTGTAGGACCTATCTCGGGGTCTCACACGAATGATCGGAACCTCTCAATTTATTTAAAATACTTTTTTAAGGGTTCTTGAAAAAAATCAACTCAGTTAGATATCGATAAAAGTTTGATAAGTTTGTTAAAGTTTTGGTCCATCCGATTTAGGAACTGAAACTTGAACAAATCAATTGAGCCTTTACTGGTATTTTTTTTACCAACAGAATAACTGATTCATTGATAAAGGAATAGAGAAAAAGAAAAAAACATTAAAGGGCATATCCATCCTTCGCCAAAGACGTAGATAGTCAAATCGGAAGGTAGGCCTCCCGAGTGGAGATACCTACACAACCATAACCCCTACTAGCTAAACAATGAGCCACACCATTACCACTATGTTTAACAAAACCAAACTCAAACACCCGAAAGCCACACACCAATCTCCTAATATCCTGCACTATTACTTCAATATCTTTATTAATAGCCAATTCCCCCTTGATCATCTTAATAAGGTTCAGAGAATCGCCTTCCAACTGGGCTCTCGAAATCCCAACCGTAGAAGCCAAAATAAGTCCTTCCCTAGACTGAGCTGATTTTTCACAAAGACTCTTAAAAAATATTCTAAACAAATTGAGCGGCTCCGATCATTTGTGTAAGACCCCGAGGTAGGTCCCACACAATAGGGTGTGAGCAGGGGTGTGAGCGAGAGGGTGTGAACATAGCAACGTTCTGTACTGACCATGTACAGATCGGTACGGTCCGATTTTGAATGAAATAGGGGGTTTCGGATCAACCATTTACGCACGTCCGATGGAGCTGATTTCTCACGCGGCCCCTCAAAAAATTATTCCAAGATGAATGAACGGTTTGGATTGTTCGTTTGGGACACATAAGTAGGTCTCTGAGGCCTATCTGTATGTGGTATGTGCATACCAATCGCTACCAATAGCAGCTTTGTTTTAAAACGCTGCAGCGCATATGCATGCTAGCAAAGCGTGGGAGCGCTTCACAATCCTAGCTCTCTCATTAGCTAGCCTTAGGTCAGTGTACTTGCACATATTTAAACCTCCTTTTCTCCCTTTTAGAGTAGAACTCTAGCATTAGCCCACTTTATAGAGAGAAACATAAGTATTATTTAAATCATTTGATTGTGAAAAGAGTTTGCCTATCCAAATATTTAACTTAACTGTGGCGGAAATGTATAATTAAACATCCAAAATACTGAATCTGATTAAAATTCCCACAAAATACTTAGGCTCCGTTTGTTTCGGGCGAAAAATATTTTCTGGAAAACCTTTTCCATGGAAAACTTTTTCTAGAAAATAAAACGTTTTCTAGTGTTTGGTTGTGATATGAAAATGTTTTCTGGTGTTTGGTTGACATGGAAAATCACTAATTGACAAACTAACCAAAATATACTTGTAAAAATAGAAATGGCACCCATACTATATAAAGGATAAAAAATCCAACATAACCTATGCAAATGACATTAATACCCTTGTAGTCTAGAAACAAAATCCAAGAGAACTCAAACAATAAATAAAGAATATGTTCCGCTCACATGTCTTAACATGCATAAATACTCCTAACAAATATAATTCATCAACCGAAAAAACTATCTATTCCTCCTAGTAATAAAATCTACCCACATGGCATCACTAATCTCCTCCCTTTTGCTAACCCATTCGCTATTCTCTTCTTGAACTTCCCTTTGTGTTTGTTGGACTCTAAGATTTGGATTTCTAGCCATCTCATTATTTACTTCTTCCATAATAGCATCCATAGGATCGACCCCCTTTACATAATTGTGAATGATGCAGCATGCTAAGACCACATCCATTTGTGTTTATGACAGAAATGAAACATCTTGTGGGACTGTTTTCAGCACATCACAATCAAAACTGAAAACCACCAAGAGTTAGCAATTACATCTCAATCCAATTACTCCTTTATGGTGTCGCATTCAAGAAGTTCATCAATCAACTAAGTTGTTTTAGATAAAGATAACCAGAATAGTTTATCTACCAACCAAGATTAAGCATCGGCAGCTCCCCATTCTTTTCCTTTTTGATAAAATTGTAAGAAAAAAGTGATGACTCAAGAGGACTCTAAACTGTGGGAAAATATTCGAGTACCAAAACCTGCAGAGTCAGGTCTCCATTTCATACAATGGGCATAAAGTTTTTTTCTTAGTTCTGTTCCGAGCTTCCTAGGTCTAAAGGAAAACTAAGGAAGCAAATCTATCCACTGACAACATTACCTATCATACGGGGTTATATATCTATCCACTGTAACTGCCGTCAAATATACATGCCCTCGAGGCTCACCAACGATACAAATTTAGTTACATCCAGCATGCAATTTAGCATTTCAAACTCCCATTGCAGATATCAAAACTCTTTAATCTATGACACTCGGGTGGTTCAATTCAAGCCTGAGTCCCTAAATTAGCAGGAAAACACCAAAAGGGATGCATATAAATTGTCAACTAACTTCAAAAGTATAGGGTGACTCCCCACGTAAGGCCAGGGCTCAGCTAATGGATCAAGTCCCAAATAACTAGGGACCAGCTGCATCAAAAAGGAAATTATAGATGTTCCGTTCCTAAAGCCCATCACTCTGTAGAACGAATCAATAAGCCTAATCAATTTTACCATAAATATAGATTTTGTTGTCCTGTAACCAACAATGTTGGTCAATATATAAAATGCATTATGTCATGAACACGTAAACTAGCTCGTTAACTCTTAACAACTCTTAACTAGCTCAGGAAAAAGCACCTATAATCATCTCATATTGCTGTAAAAATTGATAGTTGGAAATCAAAAGGTGTTTATTAGTTCTCCCGAACCTTGGGCTAAGTAGCACAACAATAGAGACATGACATACACACAATAGAATGTTTACTAACAAAGATGAAGGGCATGAAACGCCGATGATACGTTAACAATTTTGTTACATTAACTTAATGACGTGTATGGTGTTACCTATTTCCATTTATTACTTATCAACATACAGCTCAACGCACAATAGCATTCTAAAGCATGCATTGCAATTATATATCTTCCTATAAAGGTTTCAAATCATATCTTCAACACATAAGTTGCACTAAAAGAAATGCAAAAGATTGTTACAGTGAAGATATTTCATCACTTTTTTTGTGGAGAGAGGGATTTCTAAGAGTATTATACATACCCATATGACTGATTTCAGAGATGTAACTTCAACAAAATTATCAAACTAGTTCAACCTTATTATTTATAAAAAGGGTGGAGAATTGTAAATAATAACAACACAAACAATAAATTCATTTTTATGCCCCAAATCAATGCCCATTGGATCTGTCCTCTATTTTTCAATACAAGGAATGTCTAACAACCAAGGCAATACCCTTTCTCACTTACCAAAGTAATGAATGGATGAGTTTATCGCAGCCAAGTTAAGATAATGCTCCTCTAAAACCAGTAAGAATGAAATAAGTAGCAGAATTTGATTGAATTACTCATGTCTAATTATGTATAATGTCATTCTCAAATTATGTAACTAACAACCACAGGGCCTCATTACCGATGCATAAAAAACTCGAACCCAATGTCTCAGGCATTTCATCAAACAGGTAATACCCCAATTTGTACATATCATGTAATTACTACTAGACAAGCACTACACTAGACATTGAATACAACACACTGAAGAAACATGGCACATTGATAAATATCCACAGATGCACAATATATTTTAGAATCTGTTGCTTAGTTAACAAGTGTCAGATAAACTGTGTTAAATACCTGCTAAATAATTACTATTAGATCAATTATTCCGTATTTGGTTGGGAAACATGGTTCAAATCTTGAATCAAGCCTTTTGAAACCAAACCATATGGATATACTCCTAGGACAAAGCAAATACTTAGCACTTGACTAAACCGAACCATATGGGTGAGATGGCTAAGGTCTGATGATGGAGAGAATGGAAGAGAGAGGGACGGTGTGTGTGTGTGTGTGTGTGTGTGTGAGAGAGAGAGAGAGAGAGAGAGAGAGAGAGAGAGAGAGAGAGAGAGAGAGAGAGAGAGAAAGAGAGAGAGAGAGAGAGAGAGAGAGAGAGAGAGAGAGAGTGAGAGAGAGAGAGAGATGACCTGTGTCGGGGAGTCGGGAGGCGTGATTCTCAGATCGGGGCATATCGGGGCAGAGGCAGAGTACTGATGGAAAATGTTTTCTGCCTCTTAAATCCAGAAAACGTTTTCAAGGCTTGGTGGTTTATTTTCCTTTTGACTTTTTTATTTTGGAAAAAGTTTTTCATTGACTTTTCTTTTTTGTTGTACCCAAACATGGGAAAAAGTTTGCGCCCGAAACAAACAGAGCCTTAATTTTGATGAGTTAAGATTTCATTCATCCCAAACTAAAGAGTCGGAGCAATAGAGCTATGAAGGTCTAAATTCAAATCCTCCTTTCATATAATGCTGCAACGCCCATGCACACAACTACCTCTAAGCGCAATAGTGTTTGTTCTTTTGCCTTTGTTGATGAGCGCTTGACAAGTTTTTTTAAAACACTGCAGCGCCTATGCACGCTAGTGAAGCGTGGGAGCGCTGCGCAATCCTGGCTCTCTCATTGGCTAGCCTTTAAGTCAGCGTACTTGCACATATTTAAAACTTTTTTTTCTCCCTTTTAGAGTAAAGCTCTAGGATTAGCCCACTTTAAAGAGAGAAAATTCTTTCCTCTTATTTTCTTGAGTTTTAATGCATCAAAAATGATTTAAACTTAGTGTTTGATCATTATTATTGTCAATCTAGATTAATTCTTTAATAATCAATGAATCTAAATATAATTCATTGAATATTTTTCACAAAAATATTTGTTGATCTTCATGTCATTCATCAAATGGATAATTGCCTTTGGTTCCTACATGTGCCAGATCGATCCGATGTCGAGTTAATTTGGAGATCAAGACGGGTGTGCTTGTGGAGTCCATGGATTCAAAGAGGGGTACGGGGTACTACATAAAGAATTGGACCGAGGTGCGTAGTCTTGTTAATTCTTGTAAATCTTTTGATTATGAAAATACATAAGCAAGAATAGGCTATGGTTTTATGTTTAGGGTGTTAGACCATAAGTAGTTCTACGTAAATTTCCTTGTCTTGTCTCTTTATTTTAATTGGTTTATATGTTGCATATTGAATTGTGGCAATTAGAATGGAGTGAATTCTCATAACTTGACTTAATTTTTAATTTGTAGTCCTATTCAACCTCTGGGACTCTTTAGGGCTTTAGATTGTTTTCCTAGACGCACCTAATAAGCACCTAATAAATTTTTACAACAGAAGTATATCTGCCATCCCAATTTCCAAGCCCCCACCCCCACTTCTTGCAGTGCGCGCACACATACTCTCTCTCAGACTCATACTATTATTTTTTTGTTTAAATAAGGGGGAGTTGGCTTTTAATTTATTTTGAATTGTGTGGTGTGATAATTATTAAACTAATAAAATAATCTGTAGTGGATGAACAGTCACTCGCCTGAAGAGGAAAAGAACAATTCATTTTCCAAGTTCCCCAAGGCTTTAAGCGAGGCTGGTGCTAATTCGTTTTTGGAATTTTAGTCGCCAATACAGCCAAAAGACATGCGGATGCTAGCCTTGTGTGGATGCTCTAACATCATCTCCAATAGGTCTAGTATCTTGTGCATTAGTGATGTGTATAAAGAACTACCCTTCATCCCAATTTGTTGTGTCTGTTTCCTTTTCTGGACGTCTCAAAAAAGTGTCTATATCTTTTAATCTATAATATATTTTATAATTTCTAAACCTTTGTTTAACAAAAATTAATTGAGATCTATCAAACAAGATTCATATTTTATGATTTCTAAATCTTTGTTTGACAAAATTAATTGAGATCTATCAAAGGTTCCTATTGAATATAGAAAATATTATAGATTAAAAGATATAGACAATTTTTTGAGACGTCCAAAAAAGGAAACATACACAATAAAATAGGACGGAAGGAGTAACATTGTTTTAAGTTCCACAACAAATGTGCTATCTTATGTACAGTTTCCTAATTTTGGTGTGTGTTAGAAAATATGTCAAGTTTAGCCAAGTAAGCTAACCACTTGATAATTGAGAGAGAAAGAGAGAAAGGGGAGAGAGGAGAGATAAAAGACAGTTACAATAGGAATAAATATGGATCCATATATTTACCTTTCATAAATGCATTTACCTTAACACGCACTTTAACTACATCATTGTAGTACCCATTACATTTTTAAATTAACACATCCTTAATACACATAAATGGGTCAATGTAACAGTAGACATTTTTTAAGAGCCGAATAGAGATCCTCTATGTTGGGGGTGGGGGGTGTCCACAGTGGTGCTTCCTCTTGATAGCGACGGAGCTCCTCTTTCTCTCACTTGAACCTACAACCAAAAGCAGTTGGTTAGTGTCACTCAGGCCACTTGCTTGAGCACACTTCGACAATCAAGTCAGCAAATAGAGGTGGAGAGTACAAAGAGTATTAGATCTCAGATTGTATATGTACCTCTAGGGTTTATCCCTTGGTACTTATAGGCACTGGTGTACTTGCTCTCCAAGTTTCATGACGTCATACGTGACCTTTACGATCACGTGACACGGCCTCTAATGTGCTGCCACATAGTCCTCGAGAAGCTTTTAGAAGCTCTCGTCTCGTGCCAAGCAGCCCTCATCACGTGCACATGTAACCACTTAACAACCCTCGTGGGTCGGACCATACTGTCCGCCTCGATACCATCAGAACCGGGTAGTTACGCTCTGACTCGAATTTCGCCTACGATCTTCCTTCAACCACAAAGGCCAATGTAACCCCTTGTAGGCAAGCCGTCTAGGGTCGTCGGTACTTGATACCTTCGGCGCTAGGCCATCTTGGGTCTCTCTGGGCTAAACGGAACATCTACTAGAGCTTATGGCCTTAGCATGTTCGACCCCAAAGAGGCATGTGCCTTGTGGTCCTTTTCGTGGACTGGACCATAGATATTCGGCCCACTACACTCTAAGCCCTAATCACTGGGTTAATTGCACGTTCGAGACATTTAATCTGGCATTAGCAATACTAGCCCTGTTTGCAACGGGTTCATGTCCTCTGTACCAATTTTTTATGTTCCCATGTTCACAGTAGGATCATGTGAAATCTCTCACGTGATCCTGTGACTGAAATGCCCCCAGTACGTGAGAACACCTAAAAAAGTAAAGGGAAAATTTCAAAAAGACCCATGAACTTTCTGACAATTAGCGATTTAACACCCGGACTTTAACCACTAACAAAACCACACCCGAACTTTATATTCCGTCAACAAAAAAACCCCTGCCGTCCAATTCTGTCACGTTTTTAACTGAGGAGGCTTAACGGATGGACTTAACAACGGTTTTGTCCGTTAAGTGCCCAAAACGACGTCGTTTTGGGCATAACTAAAAAAAAAAAAAAGTTCAGGGGCTTTTTTGTTGATGGGCACTTACAAGATTAAGATCCTATAATCTTAATGAAACCTTAAACGATTGGATCGGGCACTTACATATATCCTATTGAGTTGAATTTTTCAGGGCTAACTCAAAAAAGTATTTTCAAAATAATCAACGGTTTGGATCGTTCGTGTGGGATCCCGGAATGGGACCCACACATGCTACGACCATATTAGTATTGGATGCGAAATTATATAAGTTTTTTTTTTTACGTGTCTATAGTCCAACTTTTCTAAAACTTTATCATGATCACACGTATTAAAAAGTAAAAGGAATTCAGTAAAAACAGAAGAATACATCAATAAAATTAAATAGTCTAAGTATCAAGTCAAAGTTGGAATTTTTTTTAATATTTTAAAAAAAATTCTACAATTTGCCAAGTTTTACTTTTCAAGTGTGTCTACAGTAGATGTATTTAGAAAAATTAGTAAAATTTTTGGAAAAGTTGGATTATAGACACACAAAAAAAAAAACTTAATTCAATAGGATATATATATATATAGGAAGCCGATCTACTAAGGACTCCCTCAAACAAAAATTCCGTGCGGACCAAGCCATTTTTCGACTTTCCGGATCAAATTTTGACGATCCGAACCGCTCAATGTTTTTAAAATGCATTTTCCAAGGTCCACGCGGAAAATATTCAAAAAAAAATACCCGGAAGGGCTTGATCCACACAGTTTTTTTTTGAAGATTTTCCGCGTGGACCCTTAAAAATGCATTTTAAAAACATTGAGCGGTTCGGATCGTCAAAATTTGATCCGGAATGGTGAGGTCCGCACTCCCTTATCCTAAGGGAGTCCTCAATAGATCATTATTCTATATATATATATATATATATATATATATATATATGTGTGTGTGTGTGTGTGTGTGTGTGGGTCCCATTCCGGAATCCTACACGAACGATCCAAACCGTTGATTATTTTGAAAATACTTTTTTGAGTTAGCCCTGAAAAATTCAACTCAATAGGATATATGTAAGTGCCCGATCCAATCGTTTAAGGCTTCATTAAGATTATAGGATCTTAATCTTGTAAGTGCCCGTCAACAAAAAAGCCCCTGAACTTTTTCTTTTTCTTGAGTTATGCCCAAAACGACGTCGTTTTGGGCACTTAACGGAGAAAACCGTTGTTAAGTCCATCCGTTAAGCCTCCTCAGTTAAAAACGTGACGGAATTGGACGGCAGGGACTTTTTTGTTGACGGAATATAAAGTTCGGGTGTGATTTGTTAGTGGTTAAAGTCCGGGTGTTAAATCGGTAATTGTCAGAAAGTTCAGGAGTCTTTTTGAAATTTTCCCAAAAGTAAAAAAACGACTGGTGGTCTGCAACTGCTGCTACACACATAATGGGAAGTGACGCAGTTTAAAGAATATCGCGAAGTAAAATCTATTTGAAAGAAACCTCAGGGACGTATTTGCAATTTTCGTGTCCGCTCTTCAGCAGCTGGTCGGTCCGCAGATTTCCTTTTCACCAGCACGAAAGTCGTCCTCTCACTTACATATCCAATGCTAGGGTTTAATTCCGTTTTTGATTCACGACAGTAGTTGCATTATAAAACCCTCTGCATAGCCACAACTCATTGAAATGGCTTTCCAAGCTAAAAAACTCATCAATGACCCTAATGGTATACTTCTCCCTCCGACTCTCTTTCTCTGCATTCTGTCACTTTCTTTAATCGATTCTCCTTTGGGTTTTTTCATCCGCTTGAATTCCTGGATATATTTCAATTTCTTATATCCTGCGACTCAAAATTCCAGTATGTAAGTGGTGACGAAATGGTTTTCCTTTTAGTTGATGGTATGGGTATTGGAAATCTTAATTTGGTGAATATATATATATTGCTAGATCTATTCTTCCTATACCAATTCTCTAGTCAAAGATAGATTGTTTAAAAAACCTCAGTCTCAAGTCTCAAGTGTTTGAGGAAGTGAGTGAAGTTCCCAATGTGAGAGGAATAATAGCTTTCGTCCTAAGGCTTCATGGGAGCCTGAAAACTGGGGTTTGGTTCATGACTGTTTCCTCAAACGACGGATTCTCCTTAGCTATGATTTCGTTTCCTAAGCTTTCTCTTTCATCAGTACATTTATTCCTTAGAAAATCCCTAAATTGTACCCGAGCCTATTGGTCAGACGACATCTACTTCACTTATTAGATTAGTATTAGCCACTTCTGTCTAATTAATTTGATTTTTTTGTGGGTTATCTAATTTATTTGATCGTGTTCGTTTTTTTTTCTCGTGTTCATTTTTTTTCCCCTTTCTTTCGACTTTATATGGATATATGTATCGGTACACTTGCACGGATAATGCATTTAACTAGCAATTCAAGTGGGATAAATTGGCTGAGTGGATTTCATAATCAGTAAGAAAGGGAAGGAGTTCTAAAATTATGATAATTTTATGAAGGATTATAAGGCCTTGTTTGATTCGTATGATTGGTTTAAGGGGATTGATAGCTAGTCATGAGGGGTTTAGGACTGGGTTTGATAGTGAGGAGGGATATTAGTAGTGAAGTTGGTAGTTGGTTGGAGGAAGAGATTGCGTCGGGATTGTTATAACCATGTTAATTTAGGGTGAGAAGTGAGATGGAATTAATGTGATAATGCACCAATTGGGATGTATTCCTAATTAAAGGCAACTAGTGAATTTTGTTAGAATTGAGTTGTGTTTGAACAATGAACTGGATTCAAATATGAATTATTGATCTGGGGTTTGAGTAATAAGACATTAGAGTGTTGACGGTTTTTTAGATAGAATGGCCAATGTATATATTAACCCATGAATGAAATTAGGACACGAATTTTTTAGTGTTTTTTCCCCCCAGAGTGTTCACGTGAATACCCGTTGGTACATGTAGAGCCACCAGTGGCGAGCTTCTGTTTGGTTACAAAACATTAGAAATGGGAAATGAAAGCTTGTTGTCCTCTTATTTTCAGTCCAGAAAGTGATCATGAATTGTCGTCCTTTTACTTTCTGAAATTTCTTAATTAACAAACAAGACGCATGTTTGCTTTTGGCTAATGAGGCAACCAGAACTCCCTGACGAACGTAAACTCCGACCTCACAATTTGAATTTTTTTTTTCTTGTTGTTTTGGAAAACCTTAATATAGGAATATACCTAAGTTTAAGCAATTTCTTTGATTTTCTTTCTCTGTTTGTTCAGAAAACTCATGAACTTTTATTACTGTGGTCACAGATGCAGTGACCGAATTCATTGAGGGTCTTGTCGAAACCTATCCTGGCTTGCAGTATTTGGATGGTTTTCCTGAGGTAATTTCGATTTGATTCGATTTGTCTATGTTTGCATGCTGTAATTTGCTTTATGTGCATTTGTGGTAACATCTTCCTAAAAGAAAAAAAAAAATGAAAATCTAGGTTAAGGTTGTGCTGCGTGCTGATGTTTCATGTACCACTTATGACAAAGTTGCAGTTATATCAGGTTAGAGACCCCATAAAGTTTCAGTTTATGTAATGATTTCTTCTTTAATGACTAATGTGGAATTTTGCTGTTACTACTGACGCAATTGACAATGAAGTTCCTACTCCTAGTTAAATTCATTTGTGCTTACTAGTATTAGTGCTAGTTTCTTATCTTCATGCATTTGCCATAAGCCAGATGTCCACTTGATCCCTGGATTGGGGTGAAGACAGAATGATGTATGAGGTTATTAAAATATGCCACCCATGTTACATCAGTTTCCAAAATTTCTGCATGTTTATGCGAAGAAGGCAATTTTGCATATTTTCCTTCCCTTTTCATTATGACTTTTGAATGTTACTCATGTCATGATCTTTGTGCTGTTCTCATAAACAAATTATAAAATTCCATCTCTATGTACTCTTTCTCAAACCTTGTCCTCTTAACAGGCGGAGGAAGTGGTCATGAGCCTGCTCATGCTGGATTTGTGGGGGAAGGGATGTTGACTGCAGCTATTTGTGGAGATGTTTTTGCCTCTCCACCTGTTGATTCAATTCTTGCTGTATGATTTCTTGTTACTCAAGCTAATAACCTCAAATCACTCCAATTTTATATCTCCATGTTTTTACTCATTCATTCTGCTTTTGTGATATTTTAATTTGATTCACCTTTAGGGAATACGAGCTGTAACTGGTCCGTTGGGATGTCTCCTCATTGTCAAGGTAACAATGCCAAAGAAGCTTATTTTTTTGTTTGATTAGTGCAAAATCTATTAAAGCCCAAACCATAATACATAAGCTGAGGGGCATACCTCAGATAAATATCCAAATGCCCCATAAATCAAACCCTGAGAAAAAGCTAAACAAACCAAAAATCCATCTCCTAATCCCAACTCCTATCGCTACTTGCAATAATAAATCATATCGAGTTTAACAACAGCAACATACAACAGACACTATGGATTGACCTTCACAGGGAAGTTTGTCCATCAACACCGCACTTGGGAGCTTCCATTGAGCATTTAACTCCTTATTTCTTTCAGAAGCTTCAATTATATGTTTTGTACACTAGAAATCCATCACAGCTGAAATCTTTCGGAAGCTTTATTTATACGTTTTGTACATTAGAAATCCATCACAGCTGAAACATATTTACGAGTAACTTGTTCAATATTCATTTCAAAGCTTTGGCCTGAAAATTTCTCAAATTCCTCTCCATCCAGCAGCAGTAGACAGCAGCAGCAAAAGAGCTCTTCATTATTAGACTTTTGAACCCTTCCGCTTTGATATTTTGAATGAATCACCGCACCACACCTTCCAATCTCAAAGGCATTTCCTGTTCCAGGTTCTTGGCCACAACAGACTGATGTAGGAGGGGATTGAAATAAGGCTAAGTAGGATCAAAACAGTAAGGAAAGGGGCTGTTTTAGGGTAGTAAACAGCGGACGTGAATAGTCAACGAGAAGAGCAGAAGAAGGGTTTAAGAAGATAGATCTAGGCCTCACACGTAGGTTACCATAGGCATCACACCTAAGGTGTCTTTAGAATCACACCACAGAATGGGATTGCATCACACAATCTTTAAAGCTTAAAGCTGCAGAAATTTTATATATTCAACCATTCATCATTCAAGCTCTTGATATTACATCAATTTATATAGACTCCATGCCATGTGCGAATGCAAATAACTATTCTTATTTCCAAGAGGCCTAGGTAGAATGAATGTGCGTAAATACAAATGACTATTCCTCTTCTCAATGGTCTAGAATAATGCATGAACCTATCAATGACTAAATATGGCTTTTCCTATTCCTTAGAGGCGGGATAAGATGAATATGTCTAGTGATGGTTGAATACATTGAATATGTGTCAAAGCTTCCGTAAACGAAAAGCCACCACTTATGGTATACACCTCAATCCAAAACTTCAAATCTTCCGAAACTACCAAACTACCCATTGCATTTATCAAAGACAACATCATTCCTCCCGATGGAGAAAACTCAACCTCGAGTTTTGAAATTTTGAATGAAATGCCCAATGTAGAACATTGCCCAGTACCTTGATTTGGATCCATAAGCCACACCACATGGCCCAAAATGCTTAAGCCGAAGGTACTAATAGTACATGGTTCCTTATACTCCCAAGATCACCCATGTAGACTTTTGATGTGGGGAATGGCTTCGCGTCATTGCAAGGGGTTGAACACTAGGGTCACAGGGTATTTCACAAGTCTTTTCCCTAGCCCCACCCCACACGATTGTGTACACATTGGAAGTGTATATGGGTGATCTTGGGCATATAACAAACCAAAGAAACTACTAGCACCTTGGGGTTAAGCATTTTGGGCCATGTGCTGTGGCTTGTGGATCAAAATCAAGGCACTGGGCCAGTGGACTACATGGGGCATTACAAATGGTATCAGTGCGACCCATGTACACGACCATGTGGGTTATGACACCAGTGAATAGACCCGGGGAAGGCCGTGGTGACTTTGGTCACTAGGGAACAAACCCAGGGGAGGCTGTGGTGATTCTACTGCTCAACCCCTCGCGAGGGCGCGATGCCATATGGGGAGATTGTGATACCCCGTCCCACATCGAAAGTCTAAATAGGTGATCTTGGGCATAGAATAAATCATGTAAGATATTACTAGTACCTTGGATTTAAGCATTTTGGGCTATGTGGTGTGGTTTGTGGATCAAGATCAAGATACTGAGCAAGTGGTCTATACGACATAGAGTCTTGTCCAAAAGCCTCCGAAAGCCTAGCTCTAATACCATGTTAAAGCATCTAACTCAAAACCAATTGGCAATGAGTGGAGAGGCCACCCAGGCTCATATCCTAGCTTTGGAGGTTATAATTAACCAATGTTGGACAAGCTCTAACAAATGCAAATAACTATTCCTATTCCCAAGAGGTCCGGGTAGAATGAATGTGTGTGAATGCGAATGACTATTCCTTTTCCCAATGGTCTAGAATAATTCATGAACCTATCAATGACTAGATATGGCTATTCCATTCCCTAGAGGCTGGATGAGATGAATGTGTTTTGTGATGGTTGAATATGTGGTCAAAGCTCCCTAAATGAAAGCCACAAGGCCCATGCATCCACTAATGGTATACACATCAACCGAAAACTTCAAATCTTCGAAAACTATCATACTGCCCATTGCACTTATCATGGACTGCATCACAGACTTCCAAACAGCTGCAGAAAAAAGGGCATTCAAAAAGCAAATTCTGGTGTTCTCACTCCCATAGATGCGCAGGACATAGCTAACATCAACACCAATTCGCCATCCAGCCAGTCTGGTGTTTAACCTGTTTGCATTGCTAGCAACAAAATGAAAAGACCATCTAGACACTCTTCCCAAACCATACCGCATCATGCCAAATATGAGCATTATCTTGCTTTCTTATTGAGTTCCAAGCTGACTTCATGGTACACACCCCAATAGGATGAAGTACTCGCAAAACAGAATCATTTCTTGAATCATCAGGCCCTATGAAGCACCGACACGGCTCCCGGCTGCCGTATCGCCGTACTGGACATGGGGACACGCCGGAAAAACGTACGGGACACGCCTTGAGCTGTGTCTCGTACACGGCTGCTGCTGCTCGAGTTTAGAGAGAGAGAGAGAGAGAGAGAGAGAGAGAGAGAGAGAGAGAGAGAGAGAGAGAAGGGGACTCACCGTCTGTAGACATCCCAATTTTGAACCCGAGATACGCTCGAGCATCCCCGATGATGAAACGGACCAATTACCTGGAACTTGTAAGAATGACTTGAATTTGATCAAAATCAACCAAACACCACCCAAACAATCAAAATGTGCCAAACCAACCCAAGCACTCTTGAACCAAGCCAAGCCAGCAAATTGCCATCCATAGCCTTGAGCGCTCAAGCCCATGGCCTTGAGCGCTCAAACCCCTGAGACACACCTTGAGCGCTCAAGCCCACGGCTTTGAGCGCTCAACTCTGATCCAGTCAGCAACTTGCAGAGTATCTCATCATGAGATTTCCTGCATGGGAGCGTCTGGGGATGATCTTATACGATCCTTATACGTACAATGTACTCAACTAACTCCAAAAATACACCAAAAATACTCCTAAATACAAAAACCCACTCTTTCTCTTTCTTCTTTTCCCTCCCACTCACTCTATAAAAACCATCTAACACCCCTGGTTTTGGAGGACGAAATTCTCACATTCCTCCCCTCCTGATTCCACCAGAAAACCAATCTTCTTTCTCTCTCTCTACAAAACCACTCTTCCACCATCAAAACCACTTACAAAACCACTCATCAAACCCAGAAATTCGGTTCTTGATCATCAATCAACCACCTACATTGTTCAATTCGTCCAGAGTATAAGCCAAAAACATCCACAATCATCATCCCAAAGCCCAGAATCAAGTTCAAATCACAAGCATTTTCCAAAAGGTAGTAAAACATGTGAAGTATTCGCTGTTTTGGCCCATCTGAGGAAGACCAGTGAGTTCAAGCAAGTACTCTATACTTGTATTGAACTCACAAAGGTCTGAAAGTTGTTCAAAAACACTATTCAAATCTGCAGTTACAACAGGGTTTGAGCGCTCAAGCCCAATTCTGAACAAGTTTCTGTTTTGCTAATTTCTGAGCTTTCTTTTTGGTTTTGATCATTATTTAAGAGTTAATTGCGTTCATGTAACTCTCAAAACAGCTTATTTCTACACCAAAACTACATGCATGAATGTAAATTAACCATTTTATGATGAACAAACATCAAAATCTTCAAATTTCTTATATTTGACTGCAAAACAGTGGCTGTCTAACCTCTTGAAACTTATTTCTATGCCTTTTGTGATCCTGAGGAGGTATTGAAATCTGTTTGAAGGTCAGAAATTAGAAAGCCATGTTATGGCTTGAGCGCTCAAGGTCAAATCTTTGAGCGCTCAAACTGTTCTTGGCTTAGTTGCAATTTTCCAGTAGTTCTGACGATGGATTATGGTTTAATTCCTTGTCGGTGTGTATGAGTTGTCAGTACAGCGTTTGTGATCTGAATCCCTCTCTCTTTCAAAATTGGTTTGAGCGCTCAATCCATGAGCCTTGAGCGCTCAAACTGGTTCGAAAGCAAGTATGTTTTTAACATCTTCTGGTGATTTCCGAAGCGAGGTGATACTTGTGTGATGTTTTTTGTAGTGGTTCAAAGTCTTAAAATATCATCAAACATGAAAAACCAGCAAGGAAGATGTGTGGGGGGAATGAGGGTTGAGCGCTCAAGCCATCACTCTTGAGCGCTCAATCCCCATTCTGGGATCCAGATTGCAAACAGTATGATAAATCCCCTGCTCATAATTCCTTGGGATTGATTGTACAGTTTCTGTTGTAGTTTATTTCTGTGGACATTGGTAGTAATTGTTGTTATTATTATCATCATCCATGTAGACCAAGCGCACAAGCATCCACCGTAGAATCGTATCCCTTGTATATTTTGTTGTTATGTGATTCCCATCCCCGATTCCCCATTTACGTGAATAAATTAAATTTCAAACATTTTTTAAAATCCCACAAAATATCGAGTAGAGACCGGTTCACGGACCGGGCGAGAGGGGTGCCGTAAAACCCTTCCCCTCTCGTAACCAAACCCCCGAATCCGAGAAATCTTTGGTTCCGCCATGATCAGTAAAGTCTTTTTCAAATGGGCAAATGGGTCATATTTTTATCGGTTTCTCGGGTTCGGACCTCAAATCCGGGTGGCGACTCAAACAATCACAATCTTTTTCGTACAATCCAGGTGGGCCGTCCACACCGTCGAAGGCTGCTCCAAATCCAGGGAGAAGACTGAGAGAGAGTAGGGATGTTTGTTTACAGCTGTTACAGCTGTCCCCATGTTTGGTTACAGGAGTAGGGATGTTTGGTTACAGCTGTCCCCATGTTTGGTTACAGGAGTGGGATCTTTTGGTTACAGGAGTATATAAAGTTTTAAAAAATTTAATTTTACCCCTGAAAGTTTTAAAAAATTTCAATTTTACCCCTAAAAGTTTTAAATTTTTTCAATTTTACCCCTTAAAGTTAAAAAAAAATTCAATTTCACTCCTGAAAGTTTAAAAAAATTTGAATTTGACCCCTAAAAGTTTTAAAATATATTACACATATATATATATATATGTAAATAAATATATAATTAAATAAATAACTAAATATACACGTGGCGTGTCCCCCGCCGTGTCCGTGTCCGTGTCCCCATTTTTTTAGAATTGTCGTGTCCCTGTGTCAGTGTCAGTGTCCGTGTCCGTGTCCGTTTCCGTGTCTGTGCATCATAGATCAGGCCTAAAACCCTGTGGGGTTTTGGCTATAATTTTTTGAGTTGCATTATTCATGTTTCTCGCCTTGTCTAGTCCCCATTATAGGTAATCAAAGAGACCTTAGCTTGAAGTGATCTCCCAATACTATACAACACTCTTTCCCTTAAGTTTTTATGAAGAGGCGCAAGAGGATGCCAGATATTAGTCCAAAGAAATTAATCTTAATCATTACCTACCCTATGTTAAATTAAAGGCTTCCCCAGACTTCGAAGGCTGAATAACTTCCTTATAGTCCATGAGTCATCATTAGGTAGGATCATGTTCCACATGTATTGACCCCTAATTACATAGGTATGAATTCATTTTACCTACATGGTGTTTGGCTTTATGCTAATGGCCCATAGATGTCTCAGCATAGTTGCTTTGTTCCATCACCCCCTCCTTCCCATTTTGCTTTCCCTGTATGGAGAATTCAACTTTTAAAAGGGACATGCAATTAATGCATGTCTCCTTAGAAAGTTTGATTAGATTTCCGATGTTACCCCATATTCTCTTCATTAAAAACTACTTTTACTCATTTATGAGGGGTAATTTGTCGAAATTTAGACACTTTTTTGTTTGAATTCTCAAAAAGGACAAGCATTCTGGGACATCCCAAAATAGAATACAGGATAAGCAATATGGGACGGAGGCATTATTTAATTTTTCTGATAGCTAGCCCACCTTACTTCTTTGGACAACAAACATGGTCCCAGGGGACTTTAGCATTGTGTTGCTTGAGCTCACTTATTGACCATATGAAAGCCATGAGAGAACTCTTTACCTTCTTATTGACTTTGCTGGAAAGAATGAAAATGGAGCTCCTGTAGATTCGGACCCTTGATAAAACTGAAAGAATCAGCTGAACTCTTCCTCCATAAAAGAGAATTTTTCCAGTCCAACCCTGAAATCTCTTGAGAATTACCATTTCAGGACTTCACTGTCCTAGGCTCTTGGTCTAGTGGACTCTAAGGTATTTTACTGGGAGTTTCCCTTTAGGGATTGTCCAAAATTTCCCTCAACTTCTCATCTAGGCCTTGTTTGATTCGCGGATTAGGCACCTGCGATAGGATTAACTGCACCTAATTCTCTGTTAGCTCACGTTTGGTTCCGAATGAATGGCGGGATTATTAATCCCAGTATTTAATTGCATCCCTATATGTGGGGTACTATATAATCAAACAGGGGAGGGGGTGGAATTACATGGGATTAAGGGGTGTGAGCGGGAACAACATGTGATAAATTATTAAAGTGGCCTCAAATGTTTCCTAGACGGCTAGACTCTATGCCCTGAAAATTTACAAAATAACCCTTGAAAATTACAAAACTACCATCTGTCTCTATGTTATATTCCGAAAGCAATCATGTAGTAGTCAAATATGGGATTGGATAGAATTGTATCAGGGCTTAGTCCCGGGACTACCAATACCAGAACTATTAATCCCGTATTCCCTTCGCTTTAATCCACGAATCAAATGAGTCCAGAAAAAATTGCACTGTTTTGCAAGTTTGGCTTTAATTAAACTAGAAAAGGAGTGAAACTCCATCAAATTTCATTTACAACATCAGTCCCATTTGAATTGAAAAGGTGATCAGCAAATGCCAATCTGCACAAGTTCTATCTATCACACATACGATGAAAAATGAAGCTCCCTTGTTGCATCTTTGACTGAAAAAAAAAAAAAGAGAGCAGAAAAGCCTCCCTGATAATAAGAAAAAGGCAAGGCCGCAAGGGTGGGTAGCATACTGCCTTTGCTTTGGAATATAACCTCAAGACCCCATTGATCACCACTGAATATCGAGTTGTGGTCACAGGTAGCTCTGGGAAATCCATAGCTGCCATTTTGCCGAAGCGTAAAGTTTGAGGCTTTCATTGGGTTCCTGATTCCTATGATAGCCTCTCACTAATTCTTGCATCACAAAACATTGTCCAGTATTGACTGACCCTTTATGAAATCAGATTGTTTTTTACTAGTAACTTGAGCAAGATTGGTTGTAATCGATTGGCAAGAACTTTTTAATACACTTATATATGATATAACCAACATTGCAACAGGAAATAGGTTTGTAATTTTTCATAGAAGACGGAGAATCAGTTTTAGGGATTAAAGATACAATTGCAGCCTTCCATGCCTTAAGCATAAACTCATGAACAGAAAAATATTGGAGGCACTCACCACGTCAATCCCAACGAACTCTAGTTCTTTTACTATAATGTAGACTTGTATCCATCTTGCCCTGGTGCTTTTTCAACATTGATTAGACATGGGAGCTGCTTTTATTTCCTCCATAGAAATTGGCCTTATAAGCTGATTCTGGGTGGTGAGGGCCTGAAGGGTGTTTTGTGTGGGTAAGAGGGGCGGGGCTGGGGTTTGGTGGCCCAATGTTGATGGTGGGGAATTTTTTTTCCATCCATCCTCGTCCCAAATGGGGATCAAGGATTCTTAAATGGGGAAAGGGTTTCTTCATTATATATAACTATCTGATCAGAGCAGAAAAGACATTGGATATAGGACCTTGCATGTTTTATGTCAAAAGAACTTGCAAAAATCACAGTTAAAAGGCTTCCAAGGGTACCTGACCTTTATATCAAATCTTGAGCCATTTGATAACAGAAGCTCAAAGCCATTCGGCAAGATATTCTCCACATTGACCTCCACATGAATCTTTGCTAAGCTCAACCGTGTGCAACTTTTAGTCATCCGATCAGCATAGAGAGGCTTTTGCACTGACTAGAAACATCGCTCAAACCCTGTTCAGTCCACATTTCCAAGGGAACATTATCAAATAGAGCACAGATGCGTTTTCTGGAGCTGTTCCTTTTCCGGGTTCATGTGGAGCTGCCATTGTTTAAGCACCATCAAACAACCAATGCCCGAGGAGTTGAATGAATAGTTGTTTCTTTTGAATAAAACAGGCATTCGTAGTGCTTTATCATCTTTTCATTTAGCGAAGGAAGATAGTAGAGAAGACTGGGCCGAAACGAAATCATTTATACTGTTTGGGAAGTCGTGAGTTTGCTCTTTTTCACCGCACAAAATATGATCTCAATTGAGTTGTGGGTTATTCTGTGGTTCAACTAATATTTCCTTATTTATTATTCATGAAGAATTATACCGGTGATCGGTTAAATTTTGGTTTGGCTGCTGAGCAAGCAAAGTCTGAAGGTTACAAAGTAGAGGTACGCATGTTATCCGAATACTTTAACACATACATAATCATAAAAAAATGATGATGACTAATCCAGAATAGAAAGAGGAAAAAAGGAAAGTTCGATATATATAAGTTGATATATGATCAATGTGTTATATTTCCTTTGCTGCTTGTTAGATGGTAATAGTTGGCGATGATTGTGCATTACCACCACCTCGAGGCATTGCTGGACGAAGAGGTTTGGCTGGGACTGTTCTTGTTCATAAGGTTTGATCTCTCTTTGGGTCATGTATGCGCACGCAACTTCTTGTATGCATAAGCTCTGGCCTTTTGTATTTATTTTCCTTTTACCAGCTTTTGTCTTTTCACTTCTTCTGGAGATTCATTTGTACAAGTAATATTCTAGTAGAAGAGGCATAAAAGGAATTCTGCCCATATAGAAAAGGGAAGGCGTGTAGGCATAGCTAAGTACTTCCATGTGTACCACGAAGAACTATCATAGCGAGAAATTTTTCGAGCAAAGAATTACCCAGTCTGACTAAGCACCTCTTATTAGTTCTTTGCTCGCCCTTCTGATTGGTTTCTTTGACTCTTAAATAGACAAGCTACTAGAAAGACAACTCTTAAGTCTGTACAAAGAGCTCTCCAAAACATCATTTGTGACCGTCGGTTCCTTTCCTGCCAAGTGAGCCACATGAATGCAACGCAACTGCTTGCGACCCAACTTGCGTTATAGAATAGGACCGCCGTCACATCATCTCTTCCACGCTGCAGTTGGCTGACTTCTTCACAAAGACCCACACTGCTGCTCGTTTTCGCTTTCTCCTTGGCAAACTCTCGATGCTCTCGGCTCTCACATCCTGAGTTTGAAAGTGTATCTCGTGTATCTCTGTAGCTTTGTAGTTTAGGAATATATGATCACAACATAATCATATATTATGTATCTTTTAATTTAGGCATTGATTTCGTAGATTTGGTAGTGTATCATGATCTTCTACTTTAGGTAGTATATTGTGATGGCATTGTAATCTTTTCCTTTTAGGTGTTGCAATTCTCCTATTTAATCATGTAATAGCCTAGTCTTTTATTCATTCATAAATAAGATCAATTTTCCATTCTCTGAAAACGTACATGGTATCAGAGCAAGGTTACGAACCTTGGCAGTAACTCGTCTGGTTCTTCTCTTGGGAGAACAACCCCTGCTTTCCTTCACCTCCATTCTACTTTCAGATCGAGAAACCCATCTCAGAAAATCCATCGTCTGTTCTCTCTCTCTTTCTCTCTCTCTCTCTCTCTCTCTATATATATATATATATATATATACGGAAAATTTCTAGTCCACTCCTCCCGGAAACAAGAAAAAATTGATTTTTTTTGTGTTGCAAATTATTTTTGGGAAATCCGAGCCGTCCAATGTGTTCAAAAGGTGGTTTCAAGGGTCCACGCGAGAAATCTTCAAAAAACATTACCGGGAAGGGCTTGATCCAAGCAATTTTCGCAAAAAATGTAAATATATATTTTTTGCGAAAACTGCTTGGATCAAGCCCTTCCCGGTATTTTTTTTTGAAGATTTTCCGCGTGGACCCTTGAAAACACCTTCTGAACACATTGGACGGCTCGGATCGTCAAAAAAATGCTCGGATCATGGAGTCCCGGATCCCGGATGTGAAGCTTAATATATATATATATATACGCTTCAGATCGAGAATCTCAGAAAACCCACCTCTTAGAAAAACTCTTCTTTGACTTATTGCCACTATTCTTCCCCCCTTAGATCGCTGACGACGACTACCCACCGTCCGATGACCCTCGCCATTGTTCCCCAGACCACGTCGGACCTCCGGCGACCTCGGTTTTGGTTCAGACCACGCCCGACTTTGGTGAACTCAAATAACCTCGATCTGTCCTTCAAAACCTCCGGTGAGCACTCTCTAGCCACCAACGACCCACGTCGGACACTCGCCGACATCCAAAGCCCCTCGCCGACGTCCGACGCCCCTGCCGGATCTCAATCATCACAAGTCCTCTCTGCCCTCCGACAGCCTCTGACAAGTCTTTTCTACTATCCTGGCGACCCTCTCCAACATCCGACGAAGCTTTTCAGACCACGGGTAGACCTCATGACCTTCATAGCAACCTCTCTGATCTCAGTTTGTACTCTGCAAGTCTGATCTGCTCATCTGCTTATCTCCAGTACATTCTCTCTGCATCAAACAACTTCTGTGAGTATATTTTGGATCATCCCTCTTATCGCTGGTGCTACACTTGGGTCATCTGCTCTCTGTTTTTGCAACTGGGTATTGTTGATTACTAGTTTTGGTTTGGAGTTTTCTCTTAATTAATCATGTCTGGAGATAAAAATCAGTTTATTAGTGTCTGTCTGACCGGTAACAATTACTCTTATTGGGCACATGTGATGAAATTTTTTGTTGTTGGTAAGGGGGTGTGCGGACACATGGACGGTTCGACACCACAACTGTTGTCTGATCCAAAGCCAAAGAATATGACACTGCTTTTGAAAAATGGACCATCGAAAACGCTCAAATTCTTACTTGGTATCACAAATCTGTAGAACCAAGTATTGGGATGAATTTTTTAAAGTATGACACATTTAAAAAAGTCTAGGATTATGTAAAGGGTATGTATCTGGAGTCTAACTTTGCCAAACAGTATGAACTTGAGTCATCTATTTGTAGTGCTAGGCAAGGTGATAGGACTATTCAGGAGTTTTATAACAAAATGACTAGTTATAGGGATCAGTTAGCTTGTATGAAACTTGCTGCTTTACATTCATAGGATGAGCTTGTTGAGTATTGTGAGAAATGGAGGTTGGTCCAGTTCCTTGTGCCTCTCCGATCCGAATTTGAGCCACTTCGCGGAGCGATTCTGCACCGTTCTCCTCAACCTTCTGTGGATGGTGCTGTCCATGAACTTATTGCAAAAGAAACCAGGTTCAAAGTGGCTAGTGTGAGTTCCCCTTCACCATCTGTCTTTGCTACTCCATCTGCTTCATTCCGTTCACCTTCAACATCTCTATTGCCCACCCCTGCATCGCATCTTGTTCAGCCAACAGGTAAGCCCAACCCTAGTGGCCCCAGACACCCGTAGATGAGTGTAGCTATTGTCATCCGAAGGGTCATTGGAGGCATGCGTGCCCTAAGCGTCTTCAGCCCAAGGGACATAATGCTTCCCAGTCCACTAGTTCTTCAATTTCTCGGGCACCATAGCAGCATTCTCGCCGTCCTGTAGCATTGGCAACATCTTCCTCCAGCAGTACTCCTCCTCCGTTTGATTTTGAGCAATTTCAGCAATATCAGGCTTATATGATAGCCATTCAGGGAAATTCTTTCAAAGCTTTTGCCCTGACTACCACTACCTCAGGTTTGCATAGTGCTTACACCACAAGTATCTTACCCACCACTTGGCTATTTGATTCTGGCCCCTCTCATCATATGACCCCTGACTTCTATCTTCTTAATAATTGTGTGCCTCCTATTTCTCCTATTAGCATTGCCACTGCCAATGGCTCTCCGATGCAAGTCGTTTCTATTGGTTCCATTCTCTCTACTACATCTTCTTCTCTATCTATTCCTAATGTCTTTTATGTTCCTCAGTGGACATGAAGCCTTCTTTCGATTAGTCAGTTGTCTGATTCCAGTTTCGATGTTATATTTTCTTCTTCTGGTAGTGTTGTGTAGGATTGGGATTCCAAGAAGCAGATTGGGACAGGCCGTAGAGTTGGTGACCACTAGATTAGGGCATTTGTCTAGTGAGCGTCTGGAACCTTTGGTTAAATCAGGTCATTTGGGAAACATTTCTATTGGCGATATTTTTTAATGCAGTGGTTGTAAGTTTGCTAAAATGTCTGCCTTACCATTTAAGAAAAGTACCTTTGTTTCTACTTCTCCCTTTCAGCTTGTTCATTCTGATTTCTGGGGTCCTTCCCCGGTTGTCACTAAAGGTGGCTTTGTTTATTATGTCTCATTTGTGGATGACTTCAGTCGGTATACATGGTGTACTTAATGACACATAAATCTGATTTTTTTAGATTTATAAAAGTTTCCATGCCATGGTTCAAACTCAATTTTTTGGCTCTATTAAAATTCTTCGTTCTGACTTGGGTGGGGAATATTCTCTGAAAGATTTTTATGCATTTTTAGACACCCATGGGACTATCCATTAGTCTTCTTGTACTGACACTCCCGCACAAAATGGTAGAGCTAAAAGAAAGCATCGTCATCTTCTTAATACTGCTCGGTCTTTGCTATTATCATCTTTTGTCCCCTCTACTTTTTTGGGAGAAGTTGTTCTCAGTGCAGCCTATCTTCTAAATCGGATGCCCACCCCTCTTCTCTCTGGTAACTCCCTTATAAGCTGCTCTATGGTCAGGTTCCTAACTACTCTCTCCTTAGAGTTTTTGTTTCTACTTGTTTTGTCCTTCTTCCCAAGAAAGCTCGCACTAAGCTTAGCACCCGTTGTGTTGTAGGCGTTTTTTAATCAGAAAGGCTATTGGTGTTATGATCTGACCAAAAAGCTATATGTATCTAGGCATGTTGTTTTCTTAGAGCGTCTTCCATACTATACTCTTCCTCCCAAAACTGCTCCTGTCGCCAAATAGGATTTGATTAGTATTGATCCATTCCCTATGGATGTGCCTACTGACGAATATACCTCTACTCTTGAGGTATCTGATGTTTCTGCAGCTCCTCCTCACCGTCCTCCAATCACTCAGGTCTATGCTCATCGTCTTGCTTCTACTCCTGCTTCCCAATTTGCCTCCGAAGATCCCGATCCACCTGCTCACCGGTATCCCATTCGTGAAAATTGGCACCCACCAGTACGATATGACTTTACTAATACCTGTTTCTTGTCCTCCTATCAATCATTTCTTTCTCGGATTCACACATATTTTGAGCCTAGGTCCTATAAAGAAGCTTGTACTGATCCTAATTGGGTGGATGCTATGGAAGCTGAACTCACTGCTCTTGCTCAAAATCATACTTGGGAGTTGGTTCCGCTGCCGGATGGTAAGAATCTTATTGTTTGCAAATGGGTCTACAAAGTTAAGACTCATTCTGATGGTTCTTTGGGGCGGTATAAGGCCCGCTTAGTTGCTAAGGGTTTTTTTTCCAGGAATATGGGATTGATTATGAAGAAACTTTTGCTTCCGTTGCCAAAATGACCACTATTCGTACTTTGATATCTGTTGTTGCTGTGCACCAGTGGCCTCTTTCTTAGTTGGATGTCAAGAATGCTTTTCTCAACGGCTATTTATCTGAAGAGGTTTATAGGCTTCTCTCAATGGCTTCTCTCACCCCTCTGGTGTTGTTTGCCGTTTGCATCGTGCTGTATATGGTTTGAAACAGTCACCTCGCGCTTGGTATGCCCGATTTCAGGATGTGGTTCTTCAGATTGGCTTTCAGCCCAGTATGCATGATTTTGCTCTCTTCCTTCGTCAAACCTCTCATGGTTTGGTTCTTCTCTTGCTATATTTTGATGATATGATCATCCCTGGTTCTGATTCTGTTGCTACTAGTGACGTGAAACGTCATCTCTTTCGGGAGTTTGAAATGAAAGACTTGGGCCCTCTTCGATGTTTTCTTGGCATTGAAGTAGTCGCTTCTCCCCAGGGGTATCTTCTTGGACAATCAAAGTATGCTACTGATATCCTTCCCCGTGCTCGTTGCAGTGACACCAAAACTGTTGATACTCCTCTTGAGCTTGATGCCAAGTTTTTTTGCTTCTGATGGTGTTCCTCTTGAGGATCCTACGAGTACCATGAATTGGTGGGTTGGATAGTTTATCTCATTGTTACTCGACCGGATATTGCCTATGCTGTTTACATTATTAGCCAGTTTGTCTCTGCTCCTCGGACTACGCATTGGGCAGCTCTGTTACATATTCTCCGTTATGTTCGTGGCACTCTTTCATCAGTGTCTTCTGCTCTCCTCTACATCCAGTTTGACTCTTCATGCTTATGCTGATGCTAATTGGGCTGGAGATGTTAGTGATCGCAAATCTACCTCAGGTCTTCGTGTTTTTCTGGGTGATTCTCTTATCTCGTGGAGAAGCAAAAAGCAATCTGTTGTTGCTCGCTCCACCGCTGAAGCTGAATATTGCACTATGGCTCATGCTACGTCTGAAATCGTGTGGCTTCGCTAGCATATCTCGGATATGGGTGTCTCCATTACTTCACCCATTGGGCAGCTCTGTTACATATTCTCCGTTATGTTCGTGGCACTCTTTCATCAGTGTCTTCTGCTCTCCTCTACATCCAGTTTGACTCTTCATGCTTATGCTGATGCTAATTGGGCTGGAGATGTTAGTGATCGCAAATCTACCTCAGGTCTTCGTGTTTTTCTGGGTGATTCTCTTATCTCGTGGAGAAGCAAAAAGCAATCTGTTGTTGCTCGCTCCACCGCTGAAGCTGAATATTGCACTATGGCTCATGCTACGTCTGAAATCGTGTGGCTTCGCTAGCATATCTCGGATATGGGTGTCTCCATTACTTCACCCACGCCCCTTTATTGCGACAACAAGAGTGCAATTCAGATAGCCCACAACTCGGTCTTCCATGAGTGTACTAAGCACATTGAAATTGACTGTCACTTCATTCGCCAACATCTTTAGTCTGCCACCATTGCTTTACCCTTCATCTTCTTCCACGATGCAGTTGGCTGACTTCTTCACAAAGACCCACACTGCTGCTGATTTTCGCTTTCTCCTTGGCAAACTCTCGATGCTCTCTGCTCTCGCATCCTGAGTTTGAGGGGGGTGTGAAAGTGTCTCTCGTGTATCTCTCTATATCTTTGTATTTTAGGAACATATGATCACATCATAATCATATATTTTGTATCTTTTAATTTAGACATTGATTTTGTAGATTTGGTAGTGTATCATGATCTTCTACTTTAGGTAGTATATCGTGATTGCATTGTGATCTTTTCCTTTTAGGTGTAGCAATTGTCCTCTTTAATCATGTAATAGCCTAGTCTTTTATTCATTCAGAAATAAGATCAGTTTTCCATTCTCTGAAAACTTGCAGGGTAGCACTTGGTCTCGTGGATACTTGGGTACTTCCGGATTCCACTGGGAATTATTTGGAGCTTCCGGATACGCCGTTTTACTCCATTTTACCTAAAGTCCAACAAAAATACCTTTGTACGCAATATCGTTACAAAACAAAGATTATATGTGTGTGAGTGTGACAAAACTAGGGAATTAGGCACTTACATATGCAATTTTGTGTGCCTATCACACTTTGGGCAAAGCAATTGCTTTCCAAAGTAACGTGGGATTATGACCTCCACGAAGCACCCTACTAAAGGACTTCACCTTTAAAATCACATACAAACAAGGCTCCACCGCGATGAGTCCTTCTTTGTCCTAAAGCCCTTGCAGACCATTTCAGCTCTCTAATTGAGTAAAACACTACTCCATCTTTTAAAGTGTCTACTAAGACGAATGTCCGAGGCCATTTGGCCCATGTCTGTCCAGACATTATCCCACAAAGGCTAATCTCAAAACTTGACCCTTCAACTATCCACCACATCAACATGATGAAGCTTAACTAACTCACTCCAACCCTTCCTATTTCTGCTTACTCTGTGAAGCTTGATTGGATTTGACATCTGTCTACACCATCATCCCAAACTGGCTTGACCTTATGATATAGACCACAAAAGGTAGATGAAATAAGACGAGGAGAGAATCCATCTTGCAACTCAGCACTAAGGCAAGTAGCTCAATGTCTTGAAACTCCTATATTGTCAATTATTTTGGCTTCTTAAAGTTGACTTCATGACATACTACATCCTCTAAGTACAAGAGCACACGTCTTAATAAACCAAATGTGTCTCTTTGGCTCCATAAAATTGCAAAAAATAATCTGTACACACAGTATGTGAGAAATACTCACCAACTTGCCATATACCCATCCAACCCACCGACATTAAATCTTCATTTTCCCTAAACCACCCTCTGGATAATCTGGCTGTGCATTACTATTACTAAATTGAATGGCTATGGATTAGAGGATCCCTTACCTCTGGATGTTCCGACATCTCGAAGACAAGATATAGAAAATGTCCCTCATCACCTCCTTTCAAATGGCACTGCATCCTGTTTCTTGTAAACAGACCAAATTTGCGTTTCACGCATTACGAAGAGCCTTGACCACGACCTTTTTGCTCCACTTATTCAAACTGCTCAAATTCCAACTGATAATCTTGATCCTGAGAGAAAGCTAGAAGGGTAAATTCTTCTTTACCCTCACCACCGCTCACCCATATTACCCTCATCTTTCTTGTGCCCATCCCAATTTAATCAGAAGTAATGAATTAATGCAAATTGTTCAACTCCCCCCCTTATTTCTTTATTGATCCCTAACTACCCGTATCCCGTATGCCACAAAATAGTTGCATGACCCTGTATTGAAAAGCCTTGTACGGTATGCCCAAAAAGCTTCCAAAGCTGCTACTTCTCTTGAACATCTACAGCCGAGTCATCTGTCTGAGTCATCAAGCCCTCATTCCGATGTTCTATGGTCCCATAATAGCCATCGGAAAGGCTTGAGTGCCCTCATGTCCGCTTGTTCCTAGTCCATCATCCACTAATCCTGTATGGCTGTATAGCGCAACCTAATTCTATTAACCCCAAAAGCCAACATCATTTTCCCAATGCCTCCTGGAAAAACAGAACTGATTCCTAATATTTTTCCCTGCTCTTAATTGCTGCACATTGCTCTCATCCCTCCTTCCTCTAGAAGAGCAAAATCCTAAACTAGTTTGAGTCCCGAACTCTATCCAAATCTTAAGGTTGTACTGCATCAACAACCCTATTTGTATTGCAATCAACGACTGAATCGAGTTCCCATCACCTGTAACCAACATCCTCTCCCACCATAGGTGCTCTTTCTTATTTGTTTCACCACCCAATTCAGCAAGTCCCTAGAAACGTCATTGCAGATACTTCAGCACCTCCATAGCCTGCCCAAAATGTATGAGGAATCCAACTGGCCTAAAGATATAAGATGCCCCACTTCCCAGTCAATGGCAACCCTCCAATAGAGACCACAAATATAAGAAAATCAGCAACCCATGTTCCACGAATTAGAAGAAAGAACCCTAGCATCTCCCCTTCAAACACAAAATGAAGAGAAAAGATGTGCTTGGTTTGTTATTACATACATGTATTCTTTACTTGTATAGGAACTTTTATTAACATATCTTATGATACACCGATACGTATCCTGATAATAAAATGAAAAAAAAAAAAAGGGACACGATACTTATCCCATTTTGAAAACACTGCTTCCACCTTCTCTTTGACAGCTTTGAACTATGTTTTTGTGTGGTTGTTAAGCACCCCAGTCTCTATACCTTCTTTGACTGTTCATTCAATGTTAGGTACAAATTAGTCAAACTTGAGTAAAAGGTGGTAGGTTTAGAAGCAGGTGGAAAAGCCAAAAGTAGGAATAGGAGCTATAACGAGGAAGATAGTGAGATTTTGAGTCTTACATTAGATCCATGAAAAGAGCTATTGGAACCTGTTCACACAACAGAAGGGCTACTGTCAAAAACCAAAGGAGGTCAACGGCTAAGGAGCGCATGAGGTTTTGATAAATGCACTTCCCTCACTTTTTAAAGTATTGTTTAAATTTCCCTCTCTCGTCAAGTTGGTGCAGGTGCCGTTACTTTTGGCTGGTAAAATGTAGAATGACCCTTGATATTAGAGGAAATTCAACAATCCCTTACCGACTTTTCTTTTGCATGTATTTAAAAGTTTTTTGATCGGCGAGTGAGGAAAAGTTAGTGTGCATGTTGAATGAAATTAGGCTTGGGTTACATGTTACATAAGCTTCTTTGATTTTGATAGTCATTGAATTTTTGTTTGTTACCAAAATAATATTTACTGCTTCATGTATCTCAATATCTGTTTTCTCCTGCATGTATTTCTTCTAACAGAAGGCACATGTACATGGTATATACAACATTAAAGAAAAATGAACTACTCGGCTTCTTGTTGTAAAAAACGAAGTCAGTGTAATGTATCTGTTCTTTCATGTTTCCTATTCATTTTCTATAGGAGCTTTAAATGTTGTCTTTTGTTGACCTTATGTTATCACTTGTGCATCTTATTTTTGGTTATCATTGTTTTCTTTAAAGTGATTTGTTTCACTTGATGTATTTTGTTATTTCTTTTCCTCCTACATGTATTTTAGACGTAGAGGTGTAGGAACTTCGATCAGTGTAGTAAGATAACACTTTTACCAAAAAAACAGGTAAAATAACTGTAGTTATAGTGGTCCTCGATGAGTTTTGAATTTTGTTGTCGCTGCAGCCGCATGATTGTCTCATTATTCGTGCGGGCATGTTTCTTTCGGTTTTGTCCTTTCATATGCCTTTGAAAAGGAAAAAAATAAATTATTGCCTTCCACATCATTAGTGTAAGTAACAGGTATTCAAGTAGACATCTGAGATGAATGAGGTACATAATAAGAGGGGAATAAGTGGTGGAGGCAAAGTCTTGATTTTTATTGGAATAATTGGATGAAAGACAAAATAAAAGTGATGACGTAATTTGGTAGTAAAAATTGTGTAAAAATCACAGGGGTACTAGTCATCCAATAAATAAGATAGATCCCTTATAACTACGTACTTTTCTAGAACACAATAAGGAAACAAATCTCAATGGAATGATTTAAATAAAAGTACCAGATTCAAAGAATTTATTTTCCATTCCCATGTGAAGTCTAGAGAATATTGAGTTAATCAAGCATGGAGCTGACACATTAGTGTTATCATTTTCAGTTCCCATGAGAATAGAAGGGGATACTTGGTATACAAGAGAGATAGGTTGATTGCATCAGCATTTTCATTTAAATAAATGATGGAACCGACAACAGGGCGAATCTAGACAATACTTTGCAAAGTAAGGAGGACACTTTATTTGTGAGAACCTCAAGATAGGTGGCTATATTGGTCAGCAATCTCAGGGGTTGGTGCAATTTACCCTATTATTTATTTATAGATTCACTAAACAAAAATTGAGATGCTTTCATTTACTGTCAAGCCCTAAATTTTCGGACATATTTATGTAACATTCTACCTAAAGTTAAATGATAATAAGTTCATAGATTCCTCCCACAACAATCGTCCATGTCCAAAATAGTACAATTAAACATTCCCAATATATAATCCCGTTAAGTTACAATCCAATGTTTCATGAGAAACTAAACAAAGTAGTTAAACTGTTACATTCGTCCAAGTCAAAATAATAAATGAATAGAGTTACGTTTTCATCTACAAAATACGTTTTACAAAGATGAACAAGTAACTCTTCGATGTACCCTTTAAACAAGGGGTCATGCACTCCAAGCACTCCAAATCATGCTCCGTGAATTGTACCTAAAAATGGAGGGTTGAACGTGCCTAGTAGGAAAATCTTCTGACGTTTATGCATATGAGCATTAAAATGTCAAAGAGATACGGGAAGCAATAATGGAAGCACACCAGGACATACAATCGTAAGTTAGAAACATGACGCTCTCACATATAAACAATGTACCCCGTAGGTGTCCAATGTACTCCATAGGTATCCAACGTGTCAACAACGTTTCATTTCCATCATTTTACTCATTTCATATTCATTTCGTTCATTAAGTTAACATCCGGGTGTTAGAGAATTTGCAATCCTTTTTCCGAGTCTTATAGGCCTCGTGGAACCCTTTCACAGTCTTATGAGCCTCGTGGAACCCTTTTTCCGAGTCTTATTGGCCTCATGGAATCCTTGCCTAGAGACACTCCGATTGGTGGTCCTAGAGACATACTTTCCATACTTACCAGTCAACTTCTCATTCTTCTCAAGTAATCAAGTGGTTCGTTCATTTCCTTTCAACATAGGCCTAAGTCTCACGCACTGTGTCACAACATAGCATCAAACAAGTGTAAGGTTCACAATTTTGGATACAATCCGAGAATCAATTGACAATACGAACTTAAAACCCAACAAGCTAATTCAATCAAGTTTAGAAAGCACAATAGACGACACTACGAATCAACAAGAAGGGACCGTGCGAATGAGCTATGAAGCACGGATATGGATACGAGATACGGATACAATATGATACGATACGGATACGCAGACATGTGATTTTTCCAAAAAGTCGGATACGCTACGTTGGGGGATACGTTGAATATAAAAATCTTAACATAAATATTATATATATAGGCCAAACTTCTTATCCACACTCCCGGATTTAAGGAAAAAATGGGGTTTTTTTGTGTTGCAAATTTTTTTTGGAAAATCCGATCCGTCCAATGTGTTCAGAAGGTGTTTTCAAGGGTCCACGCGGAAAATCTTCACAAAAAAAATACCGGGAAGGGCTTGATCAAGCAGTTTTTCGCAAAAACTGTATTTATATATTTTTGCGAAAACTGCTTGGATCAAGCCCTTCCCGGTGTTTTTTTTTTTGAAGATTTTCCGTGAGGACCCTTGAAAACACCTTCTGAACACATTGGACGGATCGGATCATCAAAAAAATTTTTGGATAAAAAGTCCGGAAATGAAAAGTCCGGATAGGAAGTGGAACCTATATATATATATATATATATATATATATATATTTTTATTCCTAAAAGTATGAAGTTCTAAATTCATACAGCCAACAGGTAATATATTGGAAGTATGAAGTTCTAAATTCGCAGAGCCAACAAGTATGAAGTTCTAAGCAGGAAATACGATTGGAAGAAGATTGAGTAGAGAAATTTCAGAGTGGATGCCTTGTGTGTGTGTGTGTGTGTATATATATATATATATAAATATAAATATATATATATATATATAGTCCCGATCTAATCCGGGATTCCCGGATCCGGGACTCCACCTTCCCGATATTTTTTTGAAAATCCGAGCCGTCCAATGTGTTCAAAAGGTGTTTTCAAGGGTCCACGCGAAAAATCTTCAAAAAAAAATACCGGGAAGGGCTTGATCCGAGCAGTTTTTCGCAAAATTGTAAATATACAGTTTTTGCTAAAAACTGCTTGGATCAAGCCCTTCCCGGTATTTGTTTTTGAAGATTTCTCGCGTGAACCCTTGAAAACACCTTTTGAACACATTGGACGGCTCGGATTTCCCAAAAACAATTTTTAAAAGCATCAAAACACCAAAAAACCTCCCATCCGGGATCCTTGATTGGATAATTGCCGTATATATATATGTATACACAGAGAGAGAGAGAGAGAGAGAGAGCCGTAATATATATATACATACATATATAGACACAGAAACGTATGTAAAGCCAGAGGGCAGCTTGGACGAGAGAGAGAGAGAGAGAGTTACAGGACGAGAGAAGAGATCGTCAACCAGAGCAGCTTGTACATTGACTGATTGGGGGAAAACGTATTTAAAGCCTTAATTACACTTTTATCCCACATATTTTAAGTAATAACAAATTTACCCCCGCGCGTATCCGAAACGTATCTGAGCGTATCCAAAACGTATCTGAGCGTATCCAAAACGTATCCGAATACCAAAAAATAAATTGAAAATCCGGATACTTTAAAAAACGTATCGGATACGTATCCGGAGCGTATCCGTATCCGATACGCGTACGATACGTGATACGGAGGCCAAAATAGAGTATCCGTGCTTCATAGCGAATGAGAGCTGAACGAGAATCAAAATCAGAAAATCAAATCAATATGGTCTCTAGAATTTCCATCCGGATGGGATTTGCAGACTGACTGGGAAAAACTGCAGATTTCACAGATTTTGCTACACATTACAAGGGGTCGAACCAAATGAAAATGATGCACAAAACATCCCCTAAAACACTTAGAGAGAAAAAATCCCTACCTCAAGGATTTGAAGCTCCCACAAGCTCCAAGCAAAAACCCTAGCTCCTCCAAACCAAATACAATCTCCCCAAGCTTTTGCACGTGAAACCCGATTTCAAATGGCGTGAGTTGGGCTTGATTTTGGGTGGGAGAGGGAGAGAGGGAGCTGGTGTTGGAGGAGGGGAAAATGTGGATTTCTCTAACTCTGCCCTTATATAGGGCAAAATACACCCCACACCCCTCAACTACAAATGTTTCAAATAAACCTCTCACTATACGATTTTCTCACATTGACCTTACCTCTTAACATTTAAAATGCAATCACACAAAATCTCCAACTTAATTTCCAAAATGTCATTTAAAATTTTTACAGGCCTTTACTTGTACTAATACTAGAATTCAAATATAATAATAATGGACTGAATAGGGTGTGGACAACAAAACAGGCACATATGATGAACCAATGAATCACTCTGTGGATTCACTTAGAATCTAGATTATATTAAACATAATTAGGAATCACATTTTTAGACTTCGGTCTAGCAGTGAAATATTATCAACCTACTTATCACACCTACATGCTTGTTTGAGAATTTTTGGCAGTCTTTATATTGAGCTAATTGTTACTATTCAGAAGTTTCTCTATTTTTCATTAGTACTAGGTGTTCAAATGCTCATTGAGTTGGGGATGGAAGAATAAGATTAAAATCTGTCAGTTTATGTCTGTTTTGTCCATGGTAAAAGTAACTTATATCTACCATTTTTTTCTTTCGAAATAAAAATTCAAGAGCATGTGGATCCCAAAAGTTACAAGTTTTAATTCCTTCGGCCATCAGAGGTACGTGTCTAGTGGTTTAAGTTTAACTGCTCCTACTCCTACTATCTGAATGGAACATCATTTTTACTGGTTTAAGTTGGCTGTAAATTGTAATATATGTTGGAGTTGATTATCACTCTAGTGATTAAAGTATGTTCTACCTGAAAAAGTAGATTGCTCTGACCTGTTCAGGAACCTCATCAGAATGTATTTATAAAATGGTAGTTGACGGTTTGAAATTTTTGCATTGGATTGAAAATACTAATCGATGATGTTGTATATTTTCTCTAAATAAGCATTTTAGTGATCTCCTTTCCAAGCACAGAAGGTGTATGCATCTTCATCTCTCATTGAGTTTGGTGCCTTGGTAAATGTCAATTGGTTCTAGAAACCACAGATCCACTTCATTCTTAATGTGTGTTTTCATTATATATGTGCCCATGATATTGGTTTGTACAAACCAGGTTGCTGGAGCTGCTGCTGCTGCTGGCCTTTCTCTTGCTGACGTTGTTGCGGAATCAAAACTTGCATCTGAAATGGTGGGAACAATGGGTGTTGCACTGTCTGTTTGCACACTGCCAGGTCAGGTTACATCAGACCGTCTGGGCCCTGGAAAGATGGAGCTTGGCCTCGGAATTGTAAGTATAAGTTTGTGAGACATGTTATCCTGACTGTTGTAGGCACCGAGCCAACTTCATTTGTTCTTGTATTGATGAATAGGATCTTCAAATTCATACTATCTCTGGCTCTGCTTATTTTCACTACTTACATGTATTTTGTTGCTAATACTTTGTCTAGATGACATTGTCAGAACCGCGCGATTCACGTTTCGATTCTCGATTCACGTAAAAATAATACGAACCTATAGATTAATCAAGGTATTTCTAAAATTGGTCTTGAATCATATGAATCACGGTTCGTTTCGCGAGTCAATTCACGTCAAAATGATACGAATCTATAGGTGAATCAAAGTTTATTACAATCCGTTATTGAGTTAAGGCTAGGCTTTCATTTTAATGATCAATCTTTTACACCTATATGCATATATCCAGTGTACTATAGTATTTATTTTTCGTATTACGTACAAGTGTCTTTCCTATTAGACCACGTGATCATCAATTAATAGTTGGAAACAAAGTTCTATATTGATTCAAGCTTAAAATTTTCAATTTTACAATATCTCCTTATTATGTATGTGCATAGATACATTCCAACTTTTGAACTTTGGACGGAATTGTCACGATTCACGATTCACGATTCAGCAAAGGGTCAATTCGTTTCTCAATTTGACAACCTACAATTTAGCTGGTGCAACAAGAATAATCCATTGAGATAATTAGAGAGAGAAACTCTCAAAATGGGATAGAAAGAGAGATACTCTTGATAATTCTATTTTAAAATGATAAAAGCTACTAAATGAAAGACACCTATTTATAGACCAAGTACATCATGACTAAGGACACTTACTAAAATGCTAATGACAAAGTAAAAGTGAGTAGTTATTCTACTCAACGCAACTAGTATAGCATAGCCAATCTTAAACATGAGCTTGCTTTTGCGCACTGCCGCCGCGTCCATGCTTCTGTGGGAGTAAGCAATCCGGTTGGCATGTCTTTTGAGCAAGGCAGGCAAAGCTACATCAAAGTATTTTTCCCACTCATCCTCCCCAAAAGTATCTTGACCAATCACCATTTGAAGGTCCAAGGACATGCAACACATCGTACACGAGGCTTTCCTCCCAAGGGATCTTGAAGTTGTCCCATGAAGCATAGTTTTGTCACCAATTCACTACAAACTTGTATATCATGCATAGGGGGCAACGTGGAAGGCAAAAGTTGAAAACAATCCTCACCTTTTGGCTCCACAAGGTCTTCAAGGCTTGGAGGATCTACCACAATCTCAATACTTTAAATATGAACCCAAAACATCACTACTTCTATGGCTTGCTTGTACCACTTGCTCAATGTCTTCAAGCCCTTCTTCTTCATTATCTTCATCGAGATAATCATCATAGATGGGAAGATCTTCAAATCATTCCCAAACTCTTCCTTTGTAGTAAACTCTTAGGAAGCACAATACCATTCTCCTTCAAGAACTTGGTGACGGCTTCGGGAACATCCAAAACACCCATATTCACTATAGGAATTGATACTACACCATCGGATTCATCACTTCCCTTGAGAAGTTCCTTAGAAGCAAACAACGTAGGGGAATTAAATTTGGTAGTTACCTTATCCTTCATTGGTAAGTGACTTGTTGCTCATCCTTATGCACAATATAGATGCTCCTTTTTCCATCATGAAGAATATCTCGGTCATATTGCCACGGACCGCCAAGTAACATATGACAAGCATCCGTGGGTATCACATCACACCAAGTTCAAAGTACTTTTGCCGGATGGAGGAGGACAAAGCACCTCTTATTCACCTTGATCTCATTTTCCTTATTGAACCAAGAAAGGGTATGACGATTGGGATGCTCCTCCACTTTGAGTTGAAGCTTGTCAACCACCTCTTGAGATACTATGTTTTCATAACTCCCATTATCAAGGATCCTATTGCAAACACATCCTCCTATGTTGTAGTGTGGAATATTTTAGCACACAACCTATGTAGCACAGACACAGATACGGACACGGACACGGCAATTTTGAAAAAAGGGACACGGACACGGCGGGGACACGGCAATATATGTATTAATATATATATATATATATATATATATATATATATAAATATTAAAAAAAAAATTAAAACTTTAAAGATTGATCATCATAGTTTGACCCCAAAATTTTTTAAAAAATTACAATTTGACCCCTGAAAAATTAAAAATTACAGATTGACCCCAATTTTTTTGTAAATATTACAATTTAACCCCAGTCATGTCGCCGTCAAAAAATTCAAAAAAATTGGTGTCCCCGTGTCTGACACGCCGATACGGCTACATCTAGAAGTGTCGGTGCTTCATAGCACACAACCAATCTTCATCCCTATCTTGCTTAGGTGTAAGGAGAGTCCTCTTCAAAGTCACCACAAATCTCTTCACATGCGACATAATCATGCACGGGAACATCATCGTTTCTTTTGTCTACTTCATCCAAAAGTGCTTTGTTATGGCTTCCGGAAGCCTTTCAACAATCCGAAGACTTATTCCCCGGCTCCCCACACTTAAAGATTTGAATCCCCCACTTCGGGATTGATTTCTAGCCCCTGAAACTCCGGATTGAGGCTGATTTTGAGTGGGAGTGGAAGCTTTATCCACTCAGGTTTAATTACCAACACCGAGAGACACACCTTGGCCACCACTAGAGGAAGATCCACACCTAGAATAGGGGAGTTGAAAGGCTCACCCGAAGCGGAACTTCCTTGATATGATATTGCTGCTCGGATCTCGAGAACTTCCTATTTTCTTTCTTTTTGGCCACCAAGGCTCAATTGTAGCTTCTGAAACCGACACAAGGATTGCATCGCAAGGGTATCTTGGATTGCAGTTGTCAACCCACTTACTTACCTCGCAACCATTTGATCTTCACTCTCATTCAATTCAACTCTAGCAACAAGTTGATGGAATGCCTCCGTGAGCTGTTCAACACTTCCGCTTTGTTTGAGACTATGCAAACTTTTGTAAATGTTTTGCATATAGTAGATAGCCAAGAATTGCTCATTGTGTTTCTTCTTCATTTTCTCCCGTTCTTTAATCTTCCCCTTTCCTCTTCGTTGCCTAGTAAGTTGCAATTGCTTCCACCAAGCAGGAGTCCTTCCTTTGAGACCGATAGCCTCTAACTTCACTTTTTTCTCTGCGGAGGCTTCACCATAATCAAACACCTTTTCAACGGTATTCAACCAATCAACAAATTCAGCAGGATTGAGGCTTCCGTTGAAGTCGGGTAATTCAATCTTGATATTGTTCTCCCACTGAACGTGAGCGAGAGGTGGCCTAAACCAATTAGGATCTCCAAATGGATTGTCAAAGTTACTCTGAGAGTCCTCAAACTCTACTACCTGCACGCGGCACTTGCATGCTTTGCACCATTGCCATTAGGGTGGCAACTTGTTGCCTCAACTCTTTTACCCCATGGTTTTGGTTGCCAAACGGATGCTCTTCACCATCATTCACTGAACGGATGCTCTACCTTTACCCCCTCTCCTACCTCTACCTCCTCCATGAGTCATTACAACACCAAAATCAACTCCAAATACTCAACACCCAATTAACTCGGGACTCCAAACCACCACAAATCGCAAACAATCAACACAAATGGTCCCAGATAGTGTCAAGCCCACAACAAATTGCAACAAACCCAATCAAATAGCAACAAACGAGACAAACGAAGCAAACCCAACTGAAATCGAACCTGTAATCATACTAGAAAGGGGTGTATCACTGGGTCGAAGTTGAAGTCGCTGATTGAAGCTCTTAGAGCCCAAATTGATGGCTAAAACTCTTTATTTGAGTGTCGAAATAGGATTTCAAAGTCCAAAAATACAATTTCGAGCACTGAAATGGTCTAATCAAGAGTTGGGTCTCTGTTTCCAGCGCCGAAATGATCTAATTGAGAAAAAACGAGGTTCGAATGAGTCCAATAGCATTCAATTGACAGATTAGGGCTCAAAACAAGTCGATCCAGAAGGATTGAAAGTCGAACTCGTGTGATTTGAGTGTTCGAGATTGTATAGTCTATATTTAGGGTTTGGGATCTGGGTATGTCCATTTAGGTTTGGACAGGCTCGATTTGTAGATTTGGGGTTCGATTTAAGCCTTGACATGGGTTGAGAATGGAGAGAATGTCGAGTGGAATGAGGTGTTTTGGGATTTTCCGGTGAGGTTTAGGCTTCAGGCAAAGTTTCAGGCGAGATGAAGGATCAGGATCAGAGCTAGGAGCTCTGATACCAAATGGTCCAACAAGAATATTCCATTGAGATAACTGGAGAGAGAAACTCCCAACATGGGATACAAAGAGATATACTCTGGAGTCTGGAAAATTCTATTTCAAAATGATAAAAGCTACTAAATGAAAGACACACCTATTTATGTACCTACTACATCATGACTAAGGACACGCGCTAAAATGCTAATGACAAAGTAAAAGTGTCTACATCATTAGCTCTCCTTATTCTGTTGGCATTGCCTTGTAATAGAATAGCGCTTCTAATTGCTCATTTACTATTTCTCTTGCTTTCCATTATTTTCAGCATGGGGAACCAGGCGCTGCTGTGGCTGACCTTCAGCCTGTGGACAATGTGGTTTCTCATGTTCTTAAGCAGATACTGTCACCGGTATGAAACTTAGGATGAGATGAGATACTTATGTTTCACCTTAATTCTTTCTGGCCACCTGTATCCTTTCTAGTTTGATTCCTCTAATATTTGCATATTCTTTGTAGGGGCCAATCCGTAATATTTTTAACAAGTTCAAGTTTGTCTTATTGTAAACTTAATAGAAGCATGATAAGAATTACACTAAAGCTAAAGTATGTAAATGGCTTTACAGTATTGGAGTTGCCTTGGGGTATTTGAATGAAAAATGTTGCACATGAGAGCAGTAAAAGAATTGGCAACACATGTCGTCTATAGTAGATGAGTTCGAAAGAAAGCCTAGATCCCAATGAATTTGAGCTATGTGCTTGGGTGTACGTCTGTGTTTTTTTATCTTATGCAGTAGAGTAACTGTTTCGGACTCTTGAAATGTTTGATCTCATATAAAATGTTATCTCTGTACTGAGTCTGTCTCTTTGTTTTCTCTAATGTGATTGGATCATGCTGCATGGCTGGTAATCCTCTTGAGTGTTTCGAAACTATCACTGTGTTGTGTGTTAATTGTCAGACTTTTGGCAGAATACTAAGCATGGAGAGTGGTAACTTCTTGGGTTGTGAGATCACAAAATGATGCTTAAGCATTGTTGGATATCTTGATATACTGAGGCCATTTCATAACAGTTTAAGCTTTTGGGGAATTCGTGAACCAACATTTTGCGTGAGCCTAAGAAGGACGAACACGTTTCTGGGCCTTTCGTATTCGTATCGCAGACATTTTGGACAGACTCATGAAAATATGTATCCGATTATTTAATTGTATTTTTGGAGTCGGACACATTGACTCATTTTTCAACACACTCCGACACTTGTGAAACATGTATCTTACACAATCTGGTATTCTCACTTTTTATTTTATTTTATATGTTTAATTGGTGTAAATAATATCTTTATATAGTATATGAAGTTTATATACTTATATGGATGCTTTTGAAGGCAAGAATATGCACTCCCTCCATCCCAATTTATTGGTTTCTTGTAGGCATTTGAACTAATTAGGGGAACATAATCATTACACTTGTCATACTTTTTCTTTCCTTCTTTTACCATTGAAAATATCATCATTTACATGTACTTATTCTAAAAAAAAGGGATAAAAGTGGAATTTAATCAGATAATATCCCTTTAGTTTTGAATTGGGACAAAAAAATTTAGGACAACAAAAAGTGGTGTTTGGGACCAAAGATTGGGGATGGAGTATTTATTTGTTTATGTATTTTTTGGTTGTCTTATTATTTTATTTGCTATTTCTACTATCCTTTGTTGTTCAACAACAAAAATAACACAACCCATCTAGTCCCCAATCATTGGGGGTATGGGCGGGGATGATTGGAGACGAGACCTAACCTTTGTCAATATGGACAAAATGGTTGCTCTCAGAATACTACTTAAACAGTGGCCCCCCTATACCTCCATGAACCGAGGAGGTATAGGGATGTTTTGCTGCAGAACCATGCCCCCAAATCGAAGCCGAAAGGCATCAAGGAGGGCAGGCCTAGAGACCCAAATCAATTTATGTGCTCATTGTCATGCTTCCTTCATTCATGGTCTAGAGCATCTCACTAATTACACAAAACTTTCCTTTGTTGTTATTTCCCCTAATTTGGTGTAAGAAGCTTTCTACCAAGGTTACTCGAGTTTAGTTCAACTATATGCATTGATGGTGCACAGACTGGCATGGGGCCCATTTTGGGGTCCTACACAAATGGTCTAAGTCGTTCATTAATTTTAGAATGGATTTTTGAATGGCCTCACAAAAAAATCAGATGAACAGGTAAGTATTTGGTCTAACATGTGATGTTTCCTTCGGAATTCAGGATTACCATTTATTTTTAAATTAATGAACAGCTTGGATCATTTGTGTGGGAACCCAAAGTGGGCCCCACACGCCGGTCTGTGCGTCGTCGGTGCAATCCCATTAGGTTTTCAAGTTTCTTGTTTCCATGTCAATTTGAAATCTCAGAATTTTGCCATGTTATGTTTTCAGGAAACTGGCTATGTTCCAATCACAAGGGGGAGTAGAGTGGTGCTCATGATTAATGGGTAGGTGCACGTTTATCTTTTCCCTAGTTTGCAATGCAGCTGATCCGAATGCTCCATGAAAGCGCATGGTTACTCCATTTAGTTTGTTCCCACATAGAAACGCTGCGTCGAGAAATTCCCCTTCCACTCCGATTGAAGTTATAATTCTTCCTGAAGGTTGCATATCTAGGAGTGAAAACCGCATCTCCTGAGTGAGGACTGGATGTTGGTATCTGTACCATCCAACTTCATTAAAGAAAATTCTGGATTTATGGAATGCTTCCATATTTCAGTTTATGTTTGTAGATCTCTTGTTTTTGCCTTTTATGGGGGGTTTTATATCTAAATAATGTTAACAGATTTGAAAGGATAACATATCTATTGAGGAGAGGAAAACATACCCTTATGGGTCATTTGTGCAATGTTCTAAAAGTCTGCCTAAGAGCTAGGCGGCCACCCAATGCCTTGATTTTAGGTTTTAGGCATTGATTAGGCGTTATATACATTAGAAGGATGTTAGTCGGGATTAATCGGCTAGGTGAGGAATAATCGCCTAGACGGCCTCTAATATGAGGGTGCTTTGTGATTTCTAAAAAAATAGGGTAAAATGTGTAATATTAAAGGTATAATGGGTTAATTGTAATTTTAACCAAAAAACAAAAATATCATATAGGTAATATATCAAGGATTCACTGATTCAAACGCTTAAAAGACATATTTTGGTTGTTACTTTGTTCTCGAGTCTTTTCTTTCTAGATTTAAATCTTTTCTTACTCAAACTTTGGGGGATGTGGGGAGATATTATTTTAGAAAAATGGAAAATCGAACTAATCTCTAAGAGCCGATTAGTCCCCGACTAGTCGGCCTAGGAGCTAGTACGGCAGAAGACTAGGCCGTAGCAACTTATAGAACATTGCATTTGTGTAGTCTAAACTCTAAAGGTATTGGGTAGACCTCAACTCCAAAAGCTTTTGAGTTTTGAACTGAGGTGCCCTCCCACTTGTACATTGCACATGCTTTCAAACCCAGGTGATGTGGGACTTTGCTCCTCATATTCTGTCACGCACAACGCGCTCACTCGACAACACCTCCTGCCTAAGTTATGTTGACTCGGGTGCGGGTATAGTGTTTGTGGAGTGCAGACTGGGATGTATTGTGTGCTGGTGTGTACCTAGTGGTTGGACACCTTAAACTTTAGAATGGATAATAGGCAGATAGGAATTTTTGCAGATACATGATACAGTTATTTATTGTCAGTTTTTACATATAAAGATGAGCGAAGAGATGGCCCGATAATGTTTATCATATGATATTCATGGGTATAGACGTAGATAAACCAAGGCAAAACACTCTTTTCCAAAATGCATGTCATTTGCATGCTAGGAGCCCAATCAAAGCCCATACCTTAGAGCAAAGGGAAGCATGCGTACACTAGATTAACCCAAATAAAAAATCAACCTGCAGTAATTAAGTTAGTTTATATTAACTATTAATAAAACGAACAAAGAAAAATTATGGTTTAGCTTTTGGAAAAAAGAAAGAAAAAGAAACCCGAGAGAGAGAGAGAGAGAGTCCATCCCTGTGTGCCTCTCTACGTCTCTCATTTTCTCCTCCACTATGGCGATGGTGGTTAGGCTTTTCCCTAGATCTATATCATATGTGGATTTTTTCCCAAATTGATGGTATGGCGATTATTTTCCTTGGATCTACTTGAGGTTTGTTGAAACACAAACTCAATCTAATTCCTCTTTGCTTATTTCAGTAAAGGAATGTAAAAATTTGAACACCCGTGCCCGCTTTGAAACATGCCCAGCCAGCCCACACAAATCCCCATACCTTACATGTCATGTCAACACAGGTGCTTTGCCCAAACGGGCTCCCTTTTGACTTCCCTCCAAAACCCTATCCAAGCCATGCCTAGTTCTGTACCACCACTCCAAACACAATCCACTTCCCTCGCGATTAAATCCCAAGCCATAGAAATCCTTGAGACAACCAACTCTTTCCTTGCTGACAAGACCCCAAACTCTTTCCACCTTCACTTTCTTCGCAGTCTTTTGTTCGTCTGTGTTTTGTTCGGAGTGGTGGCAAGCGCTTGATGATTTTTTTTTGACATTCAACTAAAATTCGGATTAATCTCTTCTCTATAGACTGGTAGCAGTGTATGATAAAAATCTTTGGACCTTCAACTACAATATTGATTAATCTCTTGGACGCATGAAGAATATTAGGATTCAGATTTTCGTATTCAAACTAGTGGCTAGCATGCAAATACAGAGCGCCGAACAAGTCATCAGAGTTAGAGGTGTCAAATGGCTGTGTCGTGTGAACCAACGCATTTGTGTTGCCTATTGCCTTCTTGTCATGCCTAGCCCAACCCATTTGTTAATCTTTTTGAGTCATATTGCTGCCCTAAGAAGCATGGACACTTCAAACAAGGTGACGTGTCCGACTGGTGTCAGACGTGAAACTCCCGACATGTGTCCAATAATTTTCTTTTGTGTTCATCAAAGAAATAAAAATCATAAGTCGGACACGTGTCCGACACTGTATCTTCAACAGTTCCGACATTTCTTTGATGTCTGAGTAGGAAAAATACAAAGTTGGGAAAAAAAATTCACGACTAATCATATTTAAAGTAACTTAAAATACCTACAGAATTTTTTGGAAAGATTTCTTGAGAATTCCCATCAATGCTCATTGCCCTATATTTTAAAGATTTCTCGAGTCTCTTTCTTCTTAACTTTTGTATCTTATCTGTTATTCAAGTTGGGGATGTAAACTGATGGTGACATATATTCTCAAATTATTATTTTTATTGTATAGAGTTGAATGTATTCTTACGGATAGTGTGCTATGTTTTAGCAAAATTACTGTAGCGGCATGTCTGTGTTGTATGGTATCTGTATCTCTTGTCTGTAGCCCTACTTCGTAGGCATGTCAAACTAAAATACTCTAGGCCCAGCTCGGCCCCTGGGCATGCTGTGGCATGCCTATGAAGCCAAATGTAAAATAAAAGCGTAAACAAAAACCGGCAATGTAATTTTTCCGAATGTGGAAACAAATTTTTTTGCCAATGGCTTCGGAGTAACATAACTAAATGAAAATGCCCATTATTTGCTTCTAATAGCATCGCTTTGTTTCTTTATCACTTTTTGAATTGCACGTCTTGAATTGTACACTTGTGATGATAAAGTAGTAAAAGAGCCAATGCTTTGAAACTAATTAGTTTAATTATTTTAGGAAGATCAAATCTCATTTTTATCTAATCAAATTTTCCTACTCAATCTCATTTATACATAAATGGGAACAGTATACCCATGTTCGTGTCACACCTGAGTCGTGCATTGCTCGTGCTTTATTGTGACCATGTTGTGTGCCCCAAAATGGCTGCCCTGCCCGGCACACCTAAGTTCTCGTGCGTACCATGCCGTGCCAGCCCGTACTGTGTCCTTTCGCCTTCTTAACGTGTTGAGTCCATGTCGTGCTCGTGGTGGCTTGACTCAACTGACACCTTGGAGCTTGGTTGCTTGAAGTTGAGCGGAGGTGATGGTGATGGGCAAATTGAAGAGGCAGAACCCTAGTTGCTCCCGATTGCAATGAAGGGAAGAGTTTTGGTGATGGTGGCAAAGATGGACGGACTAGGAGGAGGTGTTTGATTTGGGTGGTGGGTTGTAGTGGTGCGTGGTGGATTCATGGTGAGGGGAGGCAGTTGGGGGCAGGCCTATGTGTCGACAATTTAGAAGGGGAAATGCTGGGGAGGGGTCAAGAGATTGTGGAGAGGGGTTACCAGCAGGGAGGTGTTGGGGTGGGCCGTCGGAGGTGGCCCCGGTGTTGTAAATCTTGAGACATGTCCCATAAGGATGAAGGCAATAAAGACATCTGATTTGTGAATGTTGCTTGGGAACGGCAATGGGTTAGCAATGTCGTGATTTTCTTCAGAATTCTGCCGTGCTTCCTCTCTACCATGCAACTTATAGATCACACCTGATGGAATCCTATCTGTTGTTACACACTTGTTCGCCTTCTTTGAAAACAACCTTACAACTTTTTAATTTGGTACAATTGATAAGGAGTAAGGACTTCTCCAGAACTTCCTTTACTGAATCACAGCTTTTCAAAATTTTGTTAGATGCCTAACAGTGATTTCATTAGATTCATAGATATTTTTTGCGAAGAAGGTCACCGATGGTGAATTTAGTTTTGGGGATTATTTGGCTTTTGAGGAGTTCAGATCTCTTAAAATATTAATGTGGGTATTTGGAAGGGATGATGATATGGTGGTGAAATTCCACGAGGACGTGAGTTTTAGGATTGGAATCCGGCTGCTAATTAAATTTTGTAGGGTTTTGGTCTAATATCTTTGTATGAGGTGTCATTGTATTTTCTGGGAGAGTTTGCCTTATCCTAGTGACTAAGAAGCGGCAAACACATAAAAGAAATATCTTTTTTGTGTCAGACACTTAACGCTGTCAAATTTCCTTGATTTATGTCCAGCTGGACTCCAGCACGTGTTCTAATGTACATTCTCAAACACTTGAATGTACGCATAGCGCTTTCACTTAAGGTTTGAAGAGCATAATTTGGAAACAAATAAGTAATATCATAAGAACGGGAAGGTATGCACCTGTTATTCCTCCTTTAGGCCTTTTGTGTGTTCTCTGAGCATCATATTCTATGTTTCAGAATGAAAATTTAGGCGTGTCGATAAGCTGTTGTAGCTATTCCCTTGTGCATTTGTAAGTTAACTGTTGATGGGGCCAAATATCAATTGTAAGGAAACTGACCAAGCCCGGTCATGAAGCATTCCTTGTTTCTTTGAAATTTAAGATCCATAGTTATTGCTTTTAGGTCTGAGGTAATCTTTCCTTAGGCAGAAGTTGACTGTTTGGTACTTTGATATGCATTAGGTTAGGTGCTACCCCTGTAATGGAACTGATGATTGCTGCTGGAAAAGCGGTTCCTAGGTTGCAGTTGGAACATGGGCTTGCTGTTGATAGAGTGTATACAGGGTCTTTTATGACTTCTCTTGATATGGCAGGTTTGTGGAGCTTGCAAGTGCTCTCTATCAAATGGAATATATCTTCTGATTTTTCTTCCTGGGCAGGATTTTCAATTTCTGTAATGAAGGCAAATCAAGGAGTTCTGCAACGATTGGATGCGGCAACCAAGGCTCCATATTGGCCTGTTGGTGTTGATGGTTTGTGTTTGTGCTGAATTATTTTGCTTCATCTTCTCTCCTTTTTTTTCAAGGGTCCTGAGTGGCACAACAGGTCACGTTGCATGTTAAAGGTCTATATCGCATCATGGTTTAAACTGGAATAATATATAACCTTTCACTATCATCCTTGTGGAAGGATGTTTTTTAGAAAAGACCATAGGCCGAAGAATTCAATAATTGCATTTCTATACAGGTAATCATCCACCAGCCAAGATTCCTGTTCCTATTCCACCTTCTCTTTCAACAACCAATGATGAGGTATGTTGAGAAGGGACATTAAGTGGAGGGATTTGATTATGAAGTAATTACATCTTCTGAGATTTATTATTCATACTGTTGGCTTTTCCAGTTTATTTATGAACTGATTGATTTGATGAGTGTGAGTTGTTTTCGGCATTGCTGTTGCAGCTGGCACGTAGTTGGAAAGTTACGCAATTGGTTATTCCACCTTATTATGAGACCTAAATACCTGTATTTTGAACACACTATCCCGTAGAAATAAATAAATTTTCGTTCTCAAATTGGCCATAGATGAATAATGGTTGCCAATCTCTTTGGGTCTACCCCTTCCTAAAATTGAACCAGGAAAATCTGAGTATTAGGCAGCAACATAGGTCTGAGATTCCTTTTGAATGGCTTGATTTCTAAAAGCATAGGTTTGGTGAAGTTCTGAGCGTCGGTACTTCTTTTCCAGTAGATTGGCATAAAATAGGTAAACAACTCAAACGAGAGTGACTACATTAGCTTTAATTAGTCTGGTACGTAGGTAACGCAAAAGTGGACCTGTGAAACGTGACATTGCCAGCGTCTGTTTAGGATGAAAAATGTTATTCTTGAGGTAGATATGTTCTTAAACAGTGTGCTAAAAATTGGCCTAGTCGGCCGAGTAGTCGGCCCCTAGTCGCTAATCGGCGGCCGACTCGATTAGTGGTCTAGGCGGTTAATTAGTCACTGGGACAATTAATCGGAAATTAGTCGGCATTAATCGGCGAGCCGGGATTAGTCCGCAAGTCGGAGGTAATTTCTTGATATTTTAAAAGAAATTGAGTAAAATATGTGATATTAAAAGGTACAGGGGGATAACTGTTATTAGTAACAAAGCAAACATATACAATAAGACATATCCTATAGGTCATATATCCTAATTGTCCTGTTCGAAAAAACAGAACAGGAAAATCCTAAAGCCTACATCGATCTCAAAACTTGTGCTACTTATGTTATTCTACTTACTCAAAACTTGGGAAGGAGGGAGGAGATAATATATTCTCTATTAAAAAACAAAATCCGACTGGCCAATTAATCCCCTGGTCGCTAGGCAGTACCCGACCAGCCTGGGACCGCCTAGCTTCTTTTAGAACCTTGTTCTTTAAACATTACCACATTACTACTCATTCACCATTTCCAGGGATAGTGGAAGAAACTTTTAAGAATGGTAAGGACAACTTGATGCACTTATACTGCTATTTTTCCTGTGCCAAAATAGTTGTATTCTTCTTTTGGTGTGTCATCGTGTAAAACTTTTGAGCAATGAGTATGTTGAACACTAATGATGATGTACCATGATGGTGAAAATAATATAATTTGTGTTTTGGTTGATAAATTTTTGCTTTTGATTAGTCATTGAGTCGACCTCAACAATTAACTCAACAAGGCCATACTCTTGAGGTGGCTATTGAAGCAGCCGCTAGTGCAGTCATTGATCTCAGGGATAGTTTGAATGAATGGGACAGCAAAGTAGGTGATGGTGACTGTGGGTCAACCGTAAGTCCCTTGGTTACACAATATGGTTATTCCTAGTCCTTGTTGATGCATGTTAAGCTATATTCTTCACGTTTTACAGATGTTTAGAGGTGCAACGGCTATTCTTAAAGACATGAAGAAGCAGTATGTTTTTATTATTCTTCTAACTTCTTTTGTTTCTGATTTTCCTTTATCAAAAAAAGTATTGGTTGTGCTGTAATAGAGTGATCCATCTAATTGATAGTGTCTAAGTTGATAGGTTATAAAAAGACAATTCAGAGTTCACATGCTTAAACTTAGTAAGAAAGAAAAATCGACTGAGTTCTCAAATTTACCTTGGTCAGTTTGTAGACTAATTAAGGATTTTTATCTTCGAAACTCATTTGAAGGGGCAGTTCAAGAGAGAAACACATAAACTCGTTTGTTTTTTTTTGGACAGAAACACAGAAACTAGATTTTTTTTTTTCAATCTGAGGTATCACAAGCATAACTAGCATCACCAAGAGTTGAGATCGAAGTAAAGGAGACCAGTAAATACTGATTGGTGGTAGTACATAGCGATGTAGTCTAATGAGCAAGGCGAGGGATAGATACAAACTGGCTGACAATTTTGACTGCTTAAGCAATAACTGTAGGATATACCAAACATCCCTCTAGTTCACAATACTTCGTGGAATCATGAATCATCCAGTGGAAGACAGTTGGAAGTAGAGAACTTGGCATGCAAATCAATAGGAGTAAACCAACATTGTCATCGGGGAGATAACTATGATGGAGAATATCAAATGCATATTAGGTCTAAGGCAAAAAATATTCTTTGGAGATGAAGCCACTTCGATACCTAGAAAATAATGGAGCTAACTCAAATATTTTACATCAAAATCTCGAAGCAGACAAATTTCCAATTCACAGTGGCAGTAGAGTCGGAACTAGTACTCCCTCCGTCCCAATTTGTTTTCTCAGTATTCTTTTTTGGGCTGTCCCAAATTGTTTGCTCACTTTCCTGAATTGGCAATAGAGGTTTGACAAACCCCCCATTCTACCCTTTTCACTTTTGCATTGAGAAAATTACTCTGAATTAGCACAAAACATACAAAAAGTAAATCACTACATTGAATTCCCAACAATTTTACAAGGGCTGACATATTCAATTGAGCATCCAAACAAAACAAAACAAAAAGCACGAGGTTCAATTTTTCCCATTCAAACAAAATATGGGAAAAAAAACAACCGGAATTGTGAAAGATTTCAGACCCATTTTTGTGAAAGATTTTGCTGGAGCCAAAATTTTGGGGCAAAAGGTTAGATAAGTTTCAATTGGAGCCAAATTTGTGGACACCAAATTATGAGAGAATTTTGTGGAATTGTGTTCTGAATGGAGCCAAAATTTTCGGGCAAAATTTTTTGGGCAATTGGAACTTCATTTTTTGTCTACTTACAAATGGGGAGTGCCAAATTCATTTCCTGTCCAAACTTTGAAGGGTAAGAATGAAAAACTGTGCACTTTTAAAGAGCCTTTGACTCTGACCCAGTAAATTGGCGGATTCCTCGTACTGGGCAAACAAATTGGGACAGAGGGAGTAATAATCTTGTCATCCACATGTACCAAGAGGAGGACTAACCCAGTGGGAGTACAAATAAAGAAAAGTGCCAAGTCATTTGTACGAGGTTGGAAACCAATCTCGAGAGTAACAGACTCGAATCAATCATACCAGGCACAATGAAATTATTTGAGACCATATAGAGTACAATAATTATGATAAACAAGGCTAGAACCTCTAAAAAACTCTAGAGGAAGCATATAAACTTCTTCAAAAAGATTACCATTGAGAAATTCATAACTTTGACATCCAACTTAAAGAGAGACCACTAGTGCATGCCAGTCACATAGATCAAAGTACGAACATTGGTCGTTTTGGGAATGGGGACCTTTGTCTCCTTGTAACAATACCATATTCTTTAGCAAAAACCCCTCTGCAACTAACGAGTTTTATACCACTTTGGAGTTTTATACCACTCCAAAGGACCATCATAATATTTTTTTTATTTTTATTTTTTGTGTAAACTCACTTGGGACCAATGATATTAGTTCACCAGTCTGCAGAGGTACCTAGTATCAAGTTTGAGTTTAGGAAGAGCTGTTACCTCGCCGTTCATGGCATGACCCGGTTGGGATTATTACAAGTTTCTTTACTCGACCTGGGTTAAAAATAAAAATGATACGATATAGAAAGGAACAATAGGAAGAAGCAAACCAAGTATTGGTAAAGCCAAGTCTTCCCTGAGGATGGCGATCACGAGTAGAGTTCTGGCTATCGGGCAAACCAAGGTCCAAAGTGGTATGTTGATGGATGGTAGAACTTAAGAGGCAGAGGTGGAAAAGTGGACCCATGTGACATAGGGTGCGTGAGTATCTTAGGGTCAAGCACAACCTAAAAAGATATGCATTCAAGTTTGAATACATATATGGCGATACGTCAAATAATTAGTTTCTAACGTATTTGTTTTTATAAAAATGAGTCAAAATGTTAGCCCCATAAAATTTTCATGTGGAGTATGGACCAAACCTTACGACTTCAAACTCCTATTAAAAAGAGCATGGATATGTAAAGAGCCAAATGGAAAGCCAATTGCCTAAGAATAAGATGAGGCATGGGATATATAGCCTATAGCCCAATTCTTTATTTTGAAACCCCTATTTACTTTCTCCCTCTCTTGGGGGCGATTGACTGTTGATATGCTTCTATGCAACGGTGATAGACTTTCGATATGTTTCGGTCTACTCGAATATACTTTGTACGTGCATCAATCGACTTTGGAGTTTGGTCCAGGAACTACTTTCCTTCTCTCGATTGTTTTGTTTTAAGTAACAAATGAAAAGTTATAACCAGTCGGGCTGTAAACCTTGCTTTGTTCAACCAGAAGTCTCAGTTGCAAGCCAGTAAACACGGGTGCTTCACCCGAAATGGCGGAGCTAGGAAACATAGCCTCTCCACTCATTGCCAACTGGTTTTGAGTTGGATGCTTTGACAGGTAGAAATCAACTCGAAAAGCTAACTTTGAAATGAGGGTGCCCTCATGCTTATATGTAGCTCCTTGCTTCCATACCCGAGTAGTGTGGGACTTGGCTTCACTACTGAAACATGCTTTTCGAAAATAGCATAGACAAGTTTACCCCTGGTTGGAAGCTCATGGATCGCAAAGAAGCATGCATTGCATACAAACCATTAGTATTGTTCTCTGTTTTGATCTAAACCATGTAGTCAAGTTCAAAAGGATTGCTGGCCTTCATTGCATATAAAGAACTGTGAACACAAATAGGTTTTGTCTCCTCCATTACTCATGGAGTTAGTGTTATTATAGCAGGGTTAGCAGCGTGATAAGGTGGTTGCAATTCTTAACCCGTATGTATGATATTTGCTACACGCTCTTTTTGTCTTTTAAGTTCTTTATTTGTTTCTTTAGATATTCCTATTGTGCTTTACATAAATAATAGATTGGCACTCATGTTTATGATATAAGCTTATGTGACCTTTTTTTAATTTCTTGAATTCTGTTCTCCAGTTATCCCCTAAATGATGCTGCTGAAACTGTGAACGAAATCGGATCCTCTATCAGAAGAGTTATGGGAGGAACAAGTGGAATCATGTACGACTTGTGTTTTGACTTGCGGCCTTGAAGTTTTTCATGGGCTTGCCATGTTTTTGTAGTCATAATTTGATGCATGTTCCTTTGAAACAGTTACAGTATTTTTTGCAAGGCTGCGTACGCACAGTTGAAGGCAACTAGCCATTCAGTTATTCCACCAGTAGAATGTAAGATGATTCTGGATGGCAAACTTACCAAACTTTTCCCATCTTGCTAAAATGACTACTTGATTATTCATTGGGATAGGGGCTGCTGCGCTTGAAGCTGCCATTGCTGCAGTCAGTAAATATGGAGGAGCTTGTGCAGGCTATCGAACATTGTTAGATGCCCTCATTCCTGCTGCTTCAGTTCTTAAAGAGGTCACTGTGATAGTTACTTGTTTACCCCTTTCTATAGCTATTTTTAATTTTTTTTTTCCTTAGCTATTGATATATAATTTCACGAACAGCGTTTAAGTGTTGGAGATGATCCCGTCGATGCTTTTGTTCTTTCATCTGAAGCAGCTTTGGCTGGAGCTGAGTCCACTAAACACATGCAGGCAAAAGTGAGATTCTTCTTTCTATTTATCCTGTGCCTTTTTCTTCTAATTCATGGGACCTAAAAGTAATTGGAGGGGATGTGTGAGTTGGCTTGGAAGTTTCGAACAACTATGGTAGTTAATTGCTTCCATAAATTGGAAATGGTGGGAGTTGCCTTCGAAGACGTCTGGGAGAATATGCACTTTCTGGATAGAGAAAAAACTGAGACAAGATTTCTTCTAATTGGATTAGGAAGAATTTGTTGGATGTGATACCTCCTAGAATGATGCATTCTAGAGGTATACATGATTAGATGGAATGAAAGAGATGTAAGTCGATAAGAATGAATTGCTATAATTTTAGACTATTTTTTTTTTTGGGTAAATAAGCTTGAAATAAAAAGAGGGCTAACCGAATTTACAGCCTACAAGGGGCATACCCCAGGAGGACAAAAGAAAAGAAACGAAAAAAGAAAACAAAGGAAATAAGTGAACCTACGCCAACTGGCTACAAGTAGCTAAGAGTAAATAATTAGACTAATTACACTAGCCTTCCTTGAGGTTTCTAACAATTATTCAAGACACTGATATGTTAGGGGACACGTTGAATATAATTTAGTTATTAGTTTTGCAAGGTTCATTCTATGGGCTATGGTAGCCCTGAAGGTGATCTGGGATACCAACGATATGTTGAAGGCTCTGGGTGCCGAAGGCAGAGGAGGAGAGAGCCCAAGGCATATGAGAGAGAGAGAGAGAGAGATTGCTTAAGGGTGAGATGGTGAGATATGAACAAACCACTTATGGTAAGAAGAGTGCCCTTATTTAGGAGGAGGATTCTCCTGAAGGATGCCTTGCCGAAAGACACGTGGCATCCTTCTGATGGTCACTAGGCTGAGGGTCAATGCCTTTGACCTTTTGGGACAAGGTCATAGGTGAAAGGTCAATGGGGGCTGAAGCCTGTTGGCAAGGGCCATGTGGAAGGCCCTTGGTGGTTAGGCAGAAGATGGGTAGCAGCATGTGAGGTCTAGGCCTAGATCTGAAGGATCTAGGGATTAGAGGTCAGTTATAAGGTTGGGTGTCAAGTGGTAGATGTGATGCGAAGACCGAGGAGTTGTCGTTCAGTCAACAAGTCTCCCTCTCTCTCTAAGACTGGTCTAAAGTCGAACTTCTGAGGGAAATTCGGGCCTTCAAATGATCCCTTGAGCTCAAGTCTCCATACCACGATCCTTCTGTGGTCCCAAGCAACTTGGGCCCTGCCTTCAGCCCAAGTGTAAGCCACCAACTTCAGGAGTAGGTTGTCCTTTAGCCAAGTCAATTGTGACAACCTCCTGTGAAAATGTAGAGAGAGATGACAGGAGAAGGACCCCAAACATCAGAATGGATAACCACAAATGGAGAATCACTTCTTTGATTAACTGGAGCATAAAAAGAGCGTTTATGTTTCACAAGTTCACAAGCTTCACAAAAAAATTGATTCCTAGGACATTGTTTGACTAAAATAGGAAACAATCTCTCTAGAATTTGAAAAGAGGGTTGACCCAATCTACGATGCCACTGATATAACAAAGGAAGAGCTGAACCTGTATTTGCTTCAAAAGCTTGACCACATGACAGCGGCAGAAAACTTGGACTAGGTGCAGACTCCAAAGAGTACAGTCCTTCATATGCTTTACCACTGCCAATCATACTCCCCGTATTCAGTTCCTGAAAGACACAATGAGTAGAAAATATGTAACTAAGCAATTTAAGGCATGAGTAAGACTACTAACAGGGAGAAGATTAGTGAAAAAATTGGGAACATGAAGAATTGAAGAAAGAGAAATGGTTGGAGAATAATGAATAGAACCTCTCCCTGAAATAGTAGATAGGGATCAGGGGCGGAACCAAGGGGGTCACGCGGGGGCACGTGCCCCCACTAACCCTCGCTCAAAACCCAAGGGGGGTCACGCGGGGGCACGTGCCCCCACTGACCCCCGCTCAAAAAAAATAAAATAAAATAAATATTTAACACAATTATGTAATATAACGCTATATTTAGCATACACACTTACATATATCTCAAAAATAAAAATGTAGAATTAATTCTGTGCTCATTTTTTGTTCTTTTTTATTTTATTTTTAAAGTATGCATTATAAACCTCATAATCCATAATAAATGTCTTAATTTAGCAAGATCGTTGACTAAAAAAAAATTGCATGATTATAATTAATAAGGTGCCCCCATTGGGTTGGATTCCTGGGTCCGCCACTGATAGGGATCCTTACCTTATGCTTACCAGAAAACAGAGTAGGAATAAAAAAAGGATAAACAACCAGTCATATGATCCGTAGCACCAGAATCTATGATCCAAGGAAGTGAAAACGAGGCATTAGATGCACTAGCATGGATACCTATGTGAGCAAAGTAAAAGGAAGAGGTGGAAGTACAAGCTGTGGTAGAAGAAGTATCAAGCTTGGCCATCAGTCGCCTTAGAGTTTGTAGCTCCCCCTGAGAAAAAGTTCCACCATGAGAGGTATCAGGCTCGGGAGCATGCAATCGACCACCAATAGGATCAATCAAAGTCACAACTGCGGACTCTGAAACATGTGCATGAGAATGCATAGAACCACGACCACCTCCACTTCCTCGAGAGGGACGACCATGTAATTTCCAACACTCCCTGGTATGTCTGGTTTTACGGCAATAGTCACACCGGAGTAAATCACGGTCAATAGGACCACCTTTGTCCCCAATCTGATTCCGAGGAGTCTTACCATCTCGTGGAGTAGGAATAGCAGCTAAAGCTGAGCGATCAGGAATAGGAAGATGTACCATAGAACTCTGTCTACTCTCCTCTTGTTGAACACAGGCATAGGCCTCTCCTAGAGAGGGAAACGGAAAACCCAATACCTACACTCGAATCTGATCATACTGCATGTTAAGACCGGCAAGGAAACCATAAATACGCTCTTTCTCCACCATCTGTTGAAAACCGGTGGCATCAGCAGAGAAACAGCCTGGAAACCCTAGTAATAGTCAAGTTCTTGCCACACTCCACTCAATTCAGCATAATACTCAGCTAGCGATCGATTGTGTTGATCCAACCCCCGGAGTTTCTTCCTTAACTCAAAAACTTGAGCATCATTACCTTTCTGGGAATAGGTTTGTGCTACAGTGACCCAAACCTTATTGGGAGTATCCAGAAACAAGAAGGTATGCGTATGACAAATGGTGGGTCTCATGTTGTTGAATAACCAAGACATGGCTAAAGCATTCTCTGAAGTCCATGTTTCAAGTTCTGGTCCAGCTGCAGTTGGGTTGTGGAACAGGATCTGTGATAAATTTCAACAAGGCACAGGCAGTAATGGCCAAAGTAAATCTGCGGGACCAGAGCAAATAGTTGGAACCATCCAATTTAATTGGGCAAATATCTAGTGAAGAGTTATCAAGAGTCACAACACAACTCAACTAATCCTTTGCACTGGCCTGAACAATTTTGGGAACCTCAGCCAAATCAACAAAGACAATAAGAAACAACTAAAAAATTAAAGACCAGATAGCTCCCAAAAACTTCGAAGAAACGGACAAAGGTACATAAAACCTCGAATAATCATGCCTTGTTGATTTCGTGATCACCCAAGCAGTTCTGGAGGCAAAACGATGTCGGAAATGACCTATTAAAGCCAGTCGGTGCTGACCCAGTGACTTTTGAGCATCAATGGAGGTCGTCGTGGTCGGAAAAGGACTTGTCGGAGATTGCTGGAAGTCTAGGACTGTTGTACAATGATTTCCGACAGTGACCCAGTAGTTTTTGAACACGTACTGAAGTCATTAGAGGTCGTCATCACAGGGGTAAACCAGTTGATCCACCAGGCGACTCAAACCCAGTTACTTGAATGACTTATGGGGATCGAGATCTGTGAAGCGAAGTCCCACATCGCCTGGGTACCAAAGTAATATGAAATATACAAGCGTGAGGGCACCTTCACTTCGTAAGCTAGCTTTTGGGGTTGAGTTCTACTAACATGGTATCAGAGCTAGGTACCAGAGATGGGTAGGGTGCATGTCTATGGCCTGCACGCGGCAGGTTCTGCCGAGTGAGCACGTTGCGCGTGAGGGAGCATGTGAAGCGAAGTCCCACATCGCCTGGGTACCAAAGTAATATGAAATATATAAGCGTGAGGGTACCCTCACTTCATAAGCTAGCTTTTGGGGTTGAGTTCTACCCAAGACCATGTAACACGATCAACTAAAAGAACACAACCGCCAAGCTCTACAAAGCACGATCGATGACAGATTGTGGCTCTGTTACCCTGTGAGAGTGTAGAGAGAGATAAAAGACGTATTGTGAAAGAATGTGACAGAGTGAAATTAGGGCTTCTCCTCTTCACCACTATTTATATGGACCATGTTACATGTACAAAACTACCCCGAGGTAACTATATATATAACAATGAAACCCCTAACTTATCTTAGCACCTTTCACCTTGTTTCCTTCAGTCCTTTGGACTTGGTGCCATATACCCACAATAGGTTGCCCTTCAGCTCAGCCTCTGGGTCATCCTTCAATTGTGACGGCCCTTCGCTCTTGAGGTCATCCAATCCCCTTCAGACCTGCAGTTTTGGTACCATTTACCTACAACTATCAAATTAGGGATATAGAACACATAGGATTTTAACATTGAATACATAAAAGACAAGTGACTGTAAATATTCATGAACTAAGCATCCATGGTAATTTTTACTCTAACCCAGCTTTCTAAACTAATAGTCTGACCTCCTAACATGTCCTTAATATGTCCACAACGTGTCCCTGATAGTGATTAAGAAAGCCGTGCAAATTTAAATGTGCCGATGGCCCGATACACATATGGAGCGTGTCATGTTGTCTCCGTGCTTCTTTGCAAATTGGCGTATGTGTGTCGGTGTGCGTGTCATGTCGCGTCTTCAAGTCTGTTATACTCATGCGTGGATGACCTAGTTTTTCCTTCCAAATGATGTCTAATTCCTTATACCAGTTGTCGTATGGATTATGAGGATATGTTGGTCTTGAATTCATCGAAAATGTATGTTTCCTGATTTCAACCAGTGTTGTGTCACATGCGTTATTCTCTCCATATAATTTCATATTTTTTACATATGTATAGACTGCACGTGTTTAGAAGTATAGTCTGCTTGTTGTGTCCTTGTCGTGTTTCTTTTTTATGTCCGTGATATTGTGTTCCACTAAGCCAGTTTTTAGAATAAACTGGCTTTTCACGGTTTTTTACGTGATGTATTGTGAGAGAATGACTTGTCTTGGTTTTTGGAAAAAACAGTTTTTTGTTAGTGGAACACCCCACGGCATCCAACCTATTTACTTGCGTCAAACTTTGTTCAACCATTAGTATAATTGTAAAATTACATTTGGAACTATCTAAAACCAAACCTATCATCCGATATAGTCACTCCAATGCATTGCATACTTATACTTACTGATATGTATCTGTTTGCAGAGTAATGCATTTAAGTATGTATTCAGTAGAATGTATATGTAATATGTTATAGTATTTGGTAGAGGATCATATTCCTACATTTCTAGTGTGAAATATTTTTGGAGAATAGAGAGTAACTACACAGAGTGAGTAGTGTATAATAAACATGAAAAACTCAAGATACTAAGTTTCATATATGCGCATATAATCATGAGGTCCTGTTTTGAGGTTGAGTAATGTAGGCAACACATCTAGATAGTCCAATTAAATCATTCAGATTTTGAAGACTAAAGAGGAGTCATGCTTTGAAAGTTTGAAACTTCAAATTGCTCATCTTATTGCACCTTTTTTTTTTTTTTAGTGTAAGGACTGTATATTTGTTTCTTCCCTCTTGTACTAGGTACATGTTTTACCGGATTATTTTTGTTCCATGCTATTTGCACATGTTATCTTTCATGTTTTACATGGAGGTGTAATCAAGTTGGTGGAAGGGTATTGCAGGCTGGGCGTTCAACATATGTGTCTGGAGATATTCTTGCTTCGGTTCCAGACCCGGGTGCTATGGCTGCAGCTTCATGGTATGCAGCTGCAGCCCTAGCTGTCAAGAACAATTACAACCCCCATGATTCGTAATTAAATTCCCAAGCATCGCCAGCGTTGCTCCCTTTTTGGAAGAAAATTATAACCACCACCAAGAAAACTAGATCCATAAAAATGCTTACCACCCTAACCATTGAAGAGAGCTTTCCGCTTGTGCAGTCCGTGCCTAATGCTGAGAGAGTGAATTTCTACCGTACATGTTTTAGAATTCTTGGAGAAGTTTCTTTTGGGGGACTATTTTGTATCCCTGCAGTGACACTTTGTCATTCTGCACTTATTCTGTTGTATATTTCTGTATCTATATACAGTTGGTTCTCGATGACTTTGTGAACTATGTGCAGAAAAAATTATAGGCTATGCAAAATAGCCCTGAGGATTTTATACTTTCTCTCTCTCTCATTTGTTACATGATTTTGATATACGGTTCACTCATTTTGCCAATCTTTGTGCATAGTCGGTCCATTTATCTCTCATCCTCTTTCGGACTGGTAGACGTTATATTGTGATAGAAATCTGCGTTCTCATTTTTCCTCACTTATTAATGATGAAAATGAGAAATCTGTATATAACCCGTCCATATTTAGATTGTTCAGTCTTGCAAAGAATATTTGGGGAATTGACGGGCCGGTCCAGAAAATGGACCAAAGTACGCTCGGCCCGGCTAATACTAAAAAAGCACGGATACGGATTGCAAACACATTTTTGCTTAAAAAAAAACCTTACACCGGCAAGAGGATTGAACTCCGCCGTCTCTCTTCGTATTCATCGCCACTCTCTCTGACTTAGAGCTTCCAAAGCTTAACCTCTCTCTCTCTCTCTCTCTCTCTCATCACTTCAATTCAGAGCTTCACCCAGAGGTTCAATGGCTGCTTCTTCCGTCACCGCCTTCAAATCTGCCTCGATCACACATTCCAGCGATCTGAAGATGCATTGCTCTCCGATTGCAGGCCGAGTTGGATCGGTTCAATTCCGTCGTAGCCTTATCTCGCATTGCAGGTCCAGGGGCTCCTTAGTTTCGTCTGGTATTGTGGAGTAGTCGTTTTTGTTCTCCGACCATTTCGTTTAACTGATATCACAGTTTTGTTTTTTGTCGGATAATTATGTTTTTCGAAATTCACGAGTTTGAAGCTAATGAAATTCAGTTTATCAAGTAAAATTCACGAGCTCGAAGCTAATTAAATTCACGAGGTGATTGTTTTGTTTTAAAATCCAGTAAAATTTATGAGATAGTTGTGTTCTGTGAAATTAACGAAATTCACTAGATTGTTACTACGTAGTTTGAACATATATAGTGTTTTCTAAGCTCGTGAAATTCACGAGTTCATAACTCATGAAATTTCGCCAGTCGGCCGAAGGTGATCACCGGCCGGAAGTGAATGTTGAGTGGAGGTGGAAAGTAGGAGATGGGAGGGTAAAATGTAAATTTGTGCTCGAAGGGTGAAGTGGTAATCTTCATCATAAGGTTGTATTTAGAGGTAAATTAAAACTGAGTGCCGTCTTAATGAAAATTAAGTTCAATTTTCTATCCTCAGAGGTAATTTACAGAAAATATTTCAATTTTCTAATCCGTGACTGGTCCAAATCCGTCCCAACTTGCCAGTTACCACATCTATTACACTTCATACATATTAGTATTAGCACTAATAAAAGTAAGGTATGTAGTGATACTTTCCTTAATTGTAAGCATTTTTGAATTGATATTGGTAGTGAGATCACAATCGGTCCAATTAATAGCGATAAATCCAAGGGTACCAATGCCCCTGGTACCGATGGCGTACCGACAGCGCCGGAGACCCCCTTGTGGGTCCCCAACAGTTGATCTGATCCGTCCATTCATTCCAGAATTGAATTCCGAGTGGGTCTATGCAAGAATCATCTCAATCGGACGCTCCTAAGTGCTCGATCCAAAATCACCCCATTTCTTTCAAACAATTTGGAACGAAATGGGGTGCTTTTGGATCGAGCACTTAGGAGCGTCCGATTGAAGTGATTCTCGTGGGAGCCCCTCGGAATTCGATTCTTGAATGAATGGACGGCTCGGATCGGCCGTTTGGGACCCACAATGGGGTCCCCGGCGCCGTCGGTACCCCATCGGTACTATGTGGTCTGTACCGGTAGAAGGGTCCAATTAATAGTGGCCATAACAATTGAAGTAAAGTAGATGTAGACAGTACAATTGTGGTAATAAGCGGTATTTTGGCTTAAAAAGCCGAGTTTTTTTTTTTTGTCTTTATTTGATTTTTTATTTTTATTTTTTTGCGTTTATTAGTTTTGCATCGATTTTTTTTGTGTATTGTTGGTTCGTCTGGACGAGAGGAATCCAAAAAGATAAAATATTATAATTAGAACTCCCAATTTTTTGAATAAGATAAAAAAAAAATTGTAAAAAACTGTCTTTTTAACTTATTTTTGTCTTTATTAAAAAAAATGTAAGCTTCGATCAAAATTTTTTACTTTTTTTATTTTCTCGCCGAGACGAACCAATAATACACAAAAAGTTGATACAAAACTAAAAAACACGGAAAAAAAAAATCAAATAAAAACGAAAAAATAAGCTCGCTAATTTTTTAGGCCAAAACAGTGGTAGTAGTAGGGTGAGGTGGAGCCCGAAAGCAAGTCTTAATAATGAAGGGTCGGTTTGCGTTAAATGTCTCTCCTACCCAACGTCTACCCAATCCCATTAATGAGGAGCACGAACCAACAACACAGAAGAAGAAGAAGAAAAGGACGTAAAAAATGTTGAGACTCAACTTCTTCTTTTATCTTGGGCTGGGTCTTTTAGAAGCAGCAGCAGCAGCAGCAGCAGCAGCAGCAGCATCGCTATAGTGTCGGAAGAGCTAGAAATTAAGGAAGCTTATTGTTGTTGTTGAGAAAGAAACAAAACTCTAGCTAGGCAGTTGTTGTTGTACAAAAGTAAATCACGCCAAAACCAAACTCCCCAAACAGGACAGGAAGGATCGGAGGAAGAGGAAAAAGGAGGAGGAGGCTCTTTCTGCATGAGATTCCACTTCTCTGCCGTGGCGTGACGTCCGACCTTACCTGCCCCAAACCCCAGTCAAATTCACGACATCCCTCATTCCTCTCTCTCACACTCATACAAATCCCATTTCTACCATTTCCAGTATCACTACTACTCCATCCTCCCTCACCATATACACACACACATATATACTTTACTTACACACAGTTGCAGCTAGTAGTTTCTTTATTTAATCGGTAATCCATCCTCAACTAGATCTCAATCAACAAACATATCCTTAATCTGTTCACAGAATTGATTTGTTGATCTTCTAAGCTGATTTCTCTTAGCTTCCATTGTAATCTACTTCAGATCATGTTTACTTACTTTCTTCATGCATGACTAGTGATCATGTTCATCGAATCTGCTCATTATATTGACAGCAGTACCCTTTTGTTTTCCTGATTGTAGTGTTAGAAGAAAGATGATGAATACTACTACTACTCAGCAATCGGGAGGAAATCAGGTGGTGATGGAGATAGAAGCAATTAGTAAAACGGCTTCAGCAGCAGCGGCAGAAGCAGGAGCAGGAGCAGGGAAGGGGGTGGTACCGGTACCTCTGAGTCCTCTGAGCGAGACCTTATGGAAGGAGAGCGTTAATAGTAGTCGTGGTGGTGGTGGTGGTGGATTGACGTTAGGGGATGTATCTGCGAGGCTTACATGGAAGGATCTAACGGTGATGGTGACTCTGAGCAGCGGAGAAACCCAAAACGTATTGGAACATCTAACTGGGTATGCAGAGCCCGGTTCATTCACAGCACTCATGGGTCCCTCTGGCTCTGGTAAATCTACCCTTCTTGATGCTCTCTCCAGTCGCCTCGCTGCCAATGCCTTCCTCTCCGGTACTATTCTCCTCAATGGCCGCAAAACTAAGCTCTCCTTTGGCACTGCTGTGAGTATTACTAGTATTCTTTTTTCAAGTTCCTCTGTGGACTGTGAATACTTGTATCTAAAAGTCTTCTTGTTGAAATTTCGTTATAAAAAAAAAAACCCCAAACTTCACTAGCAAGTAGAGAATAGCAAATCTCACAACTCTGTTGTGGAATTCTTCCACAATAAACACCACCTGCAGCCAATAAAGATGCGAAAGAAATACAAGAAGGTTAAAATTGTTATATAGGCGTGTATAGCAGATTTATTTGAACCTCATCGATCTCCTTGAGTGCTGTTGTCACCAGGCCTAATTTGTTTTTGTTAGGCCAAGGATGGATTATTGACTCCTTGGGTTGAATAAGTGTATTATGTATGTGAACACAAGATGAAACTGAAATCAACTGAACTATCTTATTCAGGCTTACGTGACACAAGATGACAACTTGATCGGTACCCTAACAGTTCGGGAAACAATATGGTATTCGGCTCAACTTCGTCTCCCCGACAAGCTTTCAAGGTCAGATAAGCGCGCATTGGTCGAGAGTACCATAATGGAAATGGGTCTTCAGGATTGTGCTGATACCGTCATCGGGAATTGGCATTTGCGTGGCATCAGCGGTGGAGAAAAGAGGAGGGTGAGCATTGCCCTTGAAATCCTCATGAGGCCTAGACTTCTCTTCCTTGATGAGCCTACGTCCGGCCTTGACAGGTACTGCAATATTTCACTCACTAGTCTACCGCTACTTGTATAAAACTACTGCTACTACTAGTCTAATACTACTACTAATGATCCTATATAACCTCAGCTCTCCTCTGTCTTCCCCTGCATTAATAGACTGTTAGTTAATTAAATTAATTAATTCCTAAGTTGTGTCTGTGGTTGATTTTAATCCTTGGCTCCGGTGGCATGCACAATGCAGTGCTTCCGCATTTTTTGTAACTCAGACATTGCGTGGTCTCTCTAAAGATGGGAGAACTGTCATAGCTTCCATCCATCAGCCAAGCAGCGATGTTTTTGAGCTTTTTGATCGCCTCTACTTGCTCTCCGGTGGCAAGACTGTTTACTTTGGTCAGGCTTCAGAAGCTTACGAGGCAAGACATTCTCTATTATTAATCATGCAACTCATAAGATTAGTTGTATAAGGTGCCAGCCGCCCTTGAACAGTTAGTCACTTCTGGAATTGCTGTTGAAGATTGTTTGGCCTTAGTCACTTTTGGAATTGCTGTTGAAGATTTTTAGTCCTCATTGTTCCTCTTAGATGAATTTCTTCATTTCGTCCTCAATTAAACTAGCATAAACTAGAATAGCTATTTACTATGTTTTGCACCACACATATGCTCACAGAGTACATGACTGCTACTTCTAACTCTTGTCTCTTTGGTATATGCAGTTTTTTGCACAAGCTGGCTTTCCGTGCCCTCCTTTGAGGAACCCATCTGATCATTTTCTTAGGTGCATTAATTCGGACTTTGACAAAGTTAAGTTCAGCCTGAAAGGATCAATGAAACTGCGGGTACATATCAAATATACTTCTTCTTCATCTTTTTCCTGTCCCCAAAATTCCTACTGCATTTTGAATGTTCTCTCTATTCACTCTTTGTAGTTGAGTCATTGTTTCGGTCATTGTAATTGTGTAGAAATTTGGGCAATGGACAAGACAGCTATTAAATTACATATTGATGCATATCTGCATCATGAATTTGCAGCATGAATTTGCATCATGAATTTGCAAATGGAAATATGAATTTGCATCATGAATTTGCAAATGGAAATATCAAGGGACATAAAGATATAAGGAAAAGATAAGAAGATAATGACGTGGTATTAGGGACAAGGAGAAAGGTGTTTAGGGTTTGATTTACCCAAACGACACATTATTGATGTATATCTGTGTGTAGTTAATGAAAGAGTACAAAGATTGATGACTAAAATACCCTCACACACTAACACTTAAATACATAACTCCTAATTCTTCTTCTCAAGCTGGGAAGTATTGTCACATATTACCACTAGGGTGTGGCTTGCACAACATTCAGGTGAATATATCAGCTAGCTAACTGAGCACCCGTTGTCACAAAAGAAGTCGCAAAGATACCACTATCTATCTTTTCTCAAGTAAGGTGGCAGTGTACATCAATGGTAGTGTGGGAACAAATTTTTCCTTTCCCTTTGTAAATCATTTCAGTCTCCACAAATGCATACTCTAAGCAGTTCCACAGTGGGGTGAGGACAGGCAGAGTGGCAACCTGATTAATGGTAGTGGGGTGAGTCTGGTGACATCTAATTAATTGGTTTTGGATCTAAACAAATTTGAAATTTTAGAAATAAGAAGGCAGAAAGAACAAATAACTTAGTCAATCATTAACAGCTAATACTATTATTCTTCATACAAGTGAAATGATGATGTCGTTTGGTGTTGCTGCTGGTGCTGGTAGTGGATTCATTTGATTTTGCTACTCAACAAAGAAACCTTTGCAGGATTGTGTGTTGTTTACTGGTAGATATTCTTTCGTCAATTGTTGCTTTTTCTAATTGATACTTTGTATTCATTCCATGTCAGTTTGAGTTGAGTGATGATCCTCTGGAGAAGATAACAACAGCTGAAGCAATTCGAACTCTTACCGATTTTTATCGTACTTCTCAGTACTGTTACTCAGCAAAAGAGAGAGTCGATGAGATATCTGAATTTGTAAGCATTCTTCAGTAGTGCCTTATGATATGATTATTTTTTTATTACATTTATCGCTTCGTATCTTGTCAAGTAGTTTGCAATTCAATCTGTATCACTGATTGATCAGATACACAGTGGAGGTTAATTAATTTTACATTCCCTTAATTTGTTGCAGAAGGGAACTGTGCTTGATTCAGGAGGCAGTCAAGCTAGTTTCTTGATGCAAGCCTTTACTTTAACAAAGCGTTCGTTCATCAACATGTCAAGGGACTTCGGGTATTACTGGCTGAGGCTTGTAATTTACGTTGTGGTCACCATCTGCATCGGAACCATCTATTTGGATATAGGGACGAGCTATAGCTCTATCTTGGTATGTATTCTTTTGTATCTGTTATGAGCATTTTATTCTGTGTAGAACTTTAGTTTCTAATCTTGTCCCAGGATGGGAAGATCTACAATTGGGATTTATGATAATTTCGATCCTCATTTTGAATGACAGGCTAGAGGTTCTTGTGCTTCCTTTGTCTTTGGTTTTGTCACTTTCATGTCGATTGGTGGGTTCCCTTCCTTTGTAGAGGACATGAAGGTGAGCTTCATATTGTTATGTGCCGACTATAACTGCTTTTTAGGAGTTGTTCAACAATTGACCAGTATGTTTCAGCATATGAAGATAACTACTTTTTGCAGGTATTTCAAAGAGAGAGGTTGAATGGCCACTATGGGGTTACTGCATTTGTGATAAGTAACACGCTATCTGCAATGCCATTTCTTATCTTGATCACCTTCATCGCCGGAACTGTTTGCTACTACATGGTCCGTCTCCACCCAGGCTTTGAACACTATATCTTCTTTGTGTTGTGCCTTTATGCAAGTGTCACTGTTGTTGAAAGCTTGATGATGGCCATCGCTAGCATCGTCCCCAACTTCCTCATGGGTATCATAATAGGAGCTGGCATACAGGTTTGTATACTTTTACTACCTGTAGTGCATGCACCTGCAATGGCGCTAATGTTTAGCTAATTTTTGTACAGTAGATTCTTGACATCATCATAGATTGGTCAGTTAGCCTCTTGACATATTTGGCAAGCTCCTTTCATTGATTTTCTTCTTTTTCTCTTTATTTTTTGTTCCCCATGGTATTAAGCATGAGTCAATAGTGGTATTAGTTTTCTAATTCACATTAATGGAGCAAAAGGGAGCGAGGATGGAAGGGGGAGATACCTGGACTGCATGCAACTCTATTCTCACGAACATCTTAACCAGGATCATAACTTATTGGTCCGGAGTATCCTAGTTTATTGATAATGAGACTTATTGATGTCTTCATGTTTTTGTCCAAACTTTAGGGAATATTCATGTTAGTCTCTGGGTACTTCAGACTTCCAAATGACATACCAAAGCCAGTGTGGCGTTACCCAATGTCGTATCTCAGTTTCCACTTCTGGGCTTTACAGGTACGCCGGCTATTCAGAACTATGCATCTTTTTGACTTATTTCATGTTAAGATTATAGTGTTAGCTGAATGACCTGTCCGTTAATTAAATCATCATCTGTATGACTCGAGCAGGGGCAATACCAAAATGACCTCCAGGGGTTGTTTTTCGACAACGACCCACCAAGCCCTTTTAAAATCCCGGGCGAATACATACTGGAGAATGTGTTCCAGATTGATGTGAACCGATCAAAGTGGATTGACCTGAGTGTTCTCTTCAGCATGATAGTCGCATACCGTATCCTTTTCTTCATCGTGATCAAAATCAACGAGGATGTTACCCCTTGGATCAGAGGTTACATAGCCAGGAGAAGAATGCAACAGACGAAGCAGATGAATGGAAATCAGACCACTACAGTTGCAGTTGCTCCATATAGTCTCACGCATTCTCCGTCCTTGAGGACGTACGTGGACCATAATTCCAATCATCGAACTCCTAAAAGTCTCGGGAGCTAGAAAATAGATTGAGTGACCCCAAGTCCTGTTTCGAATTATAGCTATAACCGACAATGAAGAGCTCAGCTAGCTAGAGCCATACACGTCTGTAGTACTAATGTTATCAATCAAATAGATGTACTTGATCTTCCTTAACCGTGAGTTTCTGCTGTGGAGGTCCACGACTGGAGGTGCTATAAAACAAAGGGAACATTTTGTTACAACTAAGGGTGCGTTTGGTAACGTTATTATTTTCTGTTTTTTGTTTCTAAAAAACTAAAAGTAGAATCATGTTTATTGTTTATAAAAACAAAAACAAAAAAAACATTTTTGGTAATATAATTTCTATAAACAGTAAAAAATGAAAACAACACAAAACATGTTTGGTAGCATTTTATTTTTTAATAACTAAAACAAGTTTATGGTTTACCTTCTGGAGGCTTGGGAAATCTCATTGCAGGATTATTTAAAATTCGGATCATCAACACCACTTTTGGATGGCTAGGAAACGGTGACGAGTACACCACGTGGTACCCGCTCGGCACTGAAAAACTTCTCTCAACTAAGGCTTCGTTTGTTTTGGGCGGAAAACGATTTTTGGAAAATCATTTCCATGGAAAATATTTTCTAGACAAGAAAACATTTTCTCGTGTTTGTTTGTGATAAGAAAATATTTTCCAATGTTTGGTTAACACGGAAAACCACTAATATGACATAATGATTAAAGAAGCAAATTAAATTGATTTTTACGATTGTCCATCATTTTCCTTTCCTTCGCAAATATCTTCACAAATTCATGATCATTCAAATGCTTAATCTCCAGAAACTGTGAAATTTTTGCTGACACATAGTCTTCAGTCATCACAGATTAGTTTAAAACTACTACTATAAGATTAGTTTGAAACTACTACTATATGATAGACTTCTTTTCTATTACTACTTGATCAAGTATGAGCACCATTATGACAAACTTTTTTCTATTGCTACTTGATCAAGTATAAGCAAATTCAAGAGGCCCAGTCGAAATGCAAAACCAACCAAGTTGTAGCCTTAGCAAATCATCGAACAATTGGTAGTCATAATGGTTAGCCTGAAAATAATGGCCTAAACAAAACTCCTTGAGAAACGTCTCCCCATTTCACCGTTTCTCCCCACTCACACACAACCACCCAATATTCTCTCCACCAAGCTCCCAACCAAATCACTACTATTCTCTCTCTTTATAGAATACCAGTACCCTCCTATATCCATAGTGGCCACAACAGAGAAGAAACAAAGCTAGCTATTTGGGACCAATTTCAGATGCAGTTGAGTCCAGCATCTCACTCTCTCCCAACTTCACCAACATGCATTCCTCCGCAACCATCACTAACGTCACTGCCAGGGTCGCCCAAGAATTCTGCCTAGACTCGGAATTCGACGATGTCTTCGGCCTCGAAAAACAAAGAGAAATCAAACGACGATGACGAACTATTCTGATGGAGAGAGAGAGAAGGGACGATGAGAGAGGAAGAGAAGAGAGATGAGAGAGAGTAACTGAGAGGTTGAGAGTTGAAGTTTGAGTCCGGCAAGTCGAGCGTGAGAACTTGAGACGGGGAACATTTCGAAAAATGTTTTGACAGGCTTTCAAAAGTTTGTTGGTTTTTTTCATAAACGATCCTGTTTTAAAAACAAGGCAAATCACCTTTTTCGTGTTTTGAAAATTTTCAGAAATTTTGAAAACATTTTTAATAAACAAAAAACATAAATAAATTACCAAACACATTTTTGTTTTTAGTTTTGAAAAAAAATGAAAAAAAAAAAAAAACAAGAAACAAAAACGTTACCAAACGCACCCAACTTATTTGAAAATTTGTTTATTTACTTGTTTCGTGAAATGTTGTTTATTTTCTTTTTTGTTCTGTGCTCATTTATTCCATGAATGAATGAAGCATGGTAATGAGCAAAAAAATTAATTTGGGTGTCTAGGCCTGTCCTGATGCCTTTCAGCTTTGATTTGGGAACACGGTTCTGCAACAAAGTGTCCATGTAGCTCATCAGTTCTTGGCGGTTTAAGGGGTCATTGTTTCAATAGTATTCTAAGAGTAGCCACTTTGTACATGTATTGTCAAAGATTAGTTTGTCTCCAATCATCTCTGTCCATCCCCCCAATAATTGGATTGGAGACTAATTGGGTTCTCTTGTAGACTTGTTTGGTGCAATGTGTGAACTGAACTTGCATAGTTTGGAAGAATTACACTTTGACCCCCTAAGTTTCTGTTAATTGCACTTAGGACCTAATTTCTTGAATTTGCGTGATAAGACTGGAGTTGTGGACCCAGACGTTATGTGAATAGAAATGATCATGATATACTATCTAGCCTAGTTGATGGTAACTTAGCTTTTTCTTTAATTTGAGTAATTGCACTTGAGTCCTTGTTTTATTCTATATTTGGAATTGTGAATGAAACGCGAGAACTTAAAAAGGTAAGACACTTGGAATAATGAATACATTGAATGGTAAATCCATGAAAATAAAAGTTATACTCCATCTGTCCCTTTTTAATAGCTTAGTATTCCATTTAGGTTGTCTCGTAATAAGTGTGTGTTTTGAAAAGTTAATGGATAAAAGTTTGTAGAATTATTGTTTGCCCTTTCGAAAAGTTAATGGGTAAAGAGTTATTGGGTATAGTGGAGGATAATTTTGGAAAGTTGAGGTAAATTGATGTGAAAAGTGTAAAGTGGAGGTAAAAGTGATGTGAAATGAGTAATGATGATGTTTCTAATGAGAATAACTTCTTTACAGATGTGGTGCAAACACCAGGTTTGCAGTTATCAAATGAGAACGTGCCATGTCACTCAAATTCTGAAATTCCTCACCTCCCTTATTTACGCCTCCCACATCTGATTACTCCCCTTTCTCCCTTCCTCAAACCTCTCTCTCAGCCTTAACAAACCAAAATGTCAAACACTACTACCACATCAAAAAAGACAGACGAAGACCACGACGACCTCCATCCCATCGCCATCGCGACTGCACAACGTTGCAAGCTCATGGTGGCCCAATCACTCGAATCTGACCTCGAACTTGCCTTCTTCCCCTAATGGAAGAAGCCTCCGCCACCTCCCTCTCCCCTCCTCCTCTACCCCTCCCATTCCCAAATCCACCCCCTCAAAACGAAGACACCTTCAACCTCTCCACCCTCCACACCGAAGAGCTCGAAAAACTCGAACAAACCCTCTACGACCACCCCCTCACGAAATCCAAAATGAAACGCGTTCGACAAGATCTCCACCTCCAAATTCATGACTACAAATTGGCTCAAGAGAATGTAATGTCTGCCGGCAAATGGACGTGGCCGATGTTGGGTTGTTGAGAGAGGAAGAGGAGGTTGAGAGAAAGGTTTGGGTAAAAGAAAAGGGGGAGTAATCAAATGTGAGAGGCGTAAATGGGGGTCGTGAGGAATTTCAGAATTTGAGTGATGTGGCACGTTCTCATTCAACGGCTACAAATCTGGTGTTTGCACTACATCTGTAAAGAAGTTATTCTCTTCTTTAATAAGTTGGATTTATGAAGCAACACACTTAAAAAGGGACAAAGGGAGTACTCGATAGTAATGAGAAAATTATCTTCTCAAATATGCATTTTTTAGATAACCTATTCTACATTATGAAATGTAAATTTAGCAAAATGAGTTTTTCTTAAAATGAAATGAAAAATTTATCACTATCTGCGAATCTAATCAGACTGCTATCCCTTCTCTCTTCTTTCTCTCTCTAAATTACCAAACCTAGCCACCGCACCTTCTCTCTCTCTCTCTCTCTCTCTCTCTCTCTCTCTCTCTCTCTCTCCTCTTTTGATCCCCTCTATTTTATTTCTTTTTGTTTTTTTTTTCTTTTATGTTGCAGGTTTGGCGAGTGCCTGACGTGGTGCTGCGATTGGCGGCTATGGTGACGTGATGGTTTACTCAGTTGCCAGTTCTCTTAACTATTTATGAGAACTGAAGTGGTGGCCTCTCACGGAATCCGATCGCTCGTTAGGGACGCGCTGGCGTGGTTGTCTTCCTTAAATGGCGATTTTGTAGACGACGGTGGTGGCAATGCGATGGCGGCACCCTCAGATCCTTTCTATCCTGCTCTCTTTCCTCTTCATCATCGTGGTCCCATGTTCGTTGGCATCTTACGGCTTCCGTGGGTTTCATTGCTGGATGGTCCTATTTAAGTTTAACGATGTCGGTTGACTGTTTTGTTTTGTTGCAATTGTTTTATGGGTGTAAAGACCCGTAAAATTTTAAAAGACAGTTCAAAAATTAAATTGGTAATTTTGTATAATTGCATGTATGTATTGAAATATGGGGTTAATGTGAGACAATTGCTTGGTTTGGGCTTGTTTGAAGCATTTTAGTAGTTGAGGGTTGTGTGGTGTAATTGGGACTTACACTAAAAAACCCATACTAATACACCTTAGATCCTTCATACCCACGCCATCTAGGCCCGGGATTCGTGTGCAAAAGCTTGGGGGAAGTCAATTTTGGTGGGTTTCTTGTTCGGAGGAAAGCTAGGGTTTGCTCAAGATTTGTAGGAGATCAAGATCTTTGAGGTAGAGACCTCTTCTCTTTTTCTAAGTGTTATGTGTTGATTTGAAGCATCTCATTTGAAATATGCTGCATTTTTAGCCTGAATCAGTCATTTCTATTCGGACAGGGTTACCCGACTGTCTGGACGATTTTCCAACAAGCCTATGTGGTCTGTTTTGTTAACTGTGGTCCTTGTTTGGTACTCATTTGGCCCTCTGTTGCATAGTCTCTTCGTAATATTTGTGATTTCACCCTGAGAACCTTTCAAAGCTTGTTTGATTTCATAAATTGGATATTGTTGATTGTTGTCAAAGTGTGATGGAAACATCGTTTTATAAACACTTGTTTGACACGTAGTGATGTTGTGCGATGGAGGACACATTTGAAAATGGAATGAACGACACTTGGTTGTTTTGAGGAAAGGAGAAGTAATTTCTTAAAGTTTGAATGATGTCACTAGGACCACTGTTCAGTGTGTCTCTAGGCAAGGGTTACAAGACCCATGAATCTCGACAGGGGTTACGAGGCCCATAAATCTCGGCAAGGGTTATGAGGCCCAAGAATCTTGGCAGGGGATATGGGTCCCTAAATTCCCAGATATTGAGATTTTGAAAATGATGAACTTGAAACGATAGAACAAAGGAAGATTAAATGTTTTTGGTTGACACTTGGATTTGACGGAAAGGGATTTTTAAGACACGAGACACGATGGTCCCAGATTTGATCGTATATCGTTGTTTCTCTTTCATTGCTTGCCCATGTACTACTTTATCATCTTCGTGCTTATATCATCTCATGTGCATTTAGCAATTGTAGAAGATTTTTTAACTGGGCTAGTATAGCTCAACCCTTCATTTTTCAGATACAAATCATGGAGCATGATTGAGAATGCATGGAATGCCTGACATCTTTTGAAAGTATACAAATGAAGAGTTATTTGTTCATCTCATGGAACTTTATTTTTGGTAGATGAAAATATAACTATATTTGTCCCCCCCTTCTTTTGACTCCAATGATTGTAACAACTTAATACTCTTATCCATCTTACTCATGGGACACGGTACATAGCTATCGAACTTATTTGTGGAACGTCGTGGTGAGAACTTTGAAAGTCAATGTATGGAGTTATCGTACTTTCTTATTTGGGAAAATGTTTATTTATTATTGTTGAAAATCGAGGGCGTGACAATGGACTTCATCGTGGTTGGCTCCGGCTCACCCACTCAGGATATCATCAAATGCTCCCGAACGGAAGATTTAGAGCTTAAACCTTTTAACTAGGACATGTGTTTACCAAAGATTAGGGTTTTTCAATTCATTTGGCAAACATTTAAATTGACACTGCCCTAAGCATCACACGTGCCAAGTAGTTAAACCCTTGGCTACGTGTGATCAAAGGGATTAACAAACTCAAACTTTGGTACATAAAATTAAACCCTAACTCTTTGATCAATGATAAGCCCCAAATGTTGTATATAACTGGGCTTATCTCGCTCGTTGTAATCACACACACGTGCATTTTGTGCTTTTATACGATTGATTTTGCGCGAGTTGTGTTTTTGATGAGTTTCAGAAAATCGGAGCTAAAAGGGTGTGTCCAAAGCTCCAAATAATCCCCGGTTGTATCCGGAAGTACCTAAGGTCCCGCAATGCCGTGGAGGACAATCGCCGAAGCTTAGAAGTCGATTTAAGAAGCTTTGGAAGGTTCAAGGAAGGCCCGGAACAAAAGAACAAGAAATTTGGAGTTATGAGTCTTGAGAAAATCTGACCAACCGATAGAAAAAGGCTTATAACTTTCAATATACAAAGGCTATGAAGATGAGGTCAATTGGGTTGGAAAGTAGACTCATAGAGCTTTCCAACGGTTCAAGAATCGCCTCATTCCGAGTTCGGACGAAGCCGGGACGTGCCCGCGAAGTTGGGTCAAAAATCTGCCTGACCAGACTCATCTGGATCGATCCATGATGAAGTTGGATCGATCCAGATCATCCCAAAACTCTCCAGACCCATCCTTGGCGATTTTTTGACAGATTTTGGTTGTTTTAATATCTTCCATATATGGAAACTTTCCACTTATAGTATGTTTTTGGGATAATTAGCCAATGTAAATGGCTTTTAGTATAAATACCTTCCTCCCTCCTCTCTCCTACTATCTTCCTCCTTAGTTAGTTTTGTTCTCACCTCTCTCCTCCATTGGAGAGAGTTTAAGGTCTCTCTCTCTAGTTTATCTCATGTAAGTGTTTGTCTTCCGTTAATTTTACGTTTATTAAACATGTTGCTCTTGATTAGATCTTCCTATTAATCTAGTTTATTTTCAATTCCACCTAGTATTTAGTTTACTTGTTTTTCTTGCTATTTCCTTAGTAAACTCTTGTTTTTAGTAGTTATTTGATAATTTCTCAAGTACTAATGTTGTAGGCCAACTTAGGTTCTTCACTTAAAATCAGTTTTTAGAGTTGTCAAGCATGTTTTTAGTTTTCTTCAAAATCCTAGACTTGTTTTCTAGCATAATGTGTGAGTAGTTAAGTAGGCTTGGTCAGGGGTGATTAACACTCCATGACTCGGGCTAATCCGTTCCTCTCATCTCAAAAGCAAACACTTCTTGTTGATCAAAGAGTTAGGATTAATTTTATGTATCAAAATTTGGATTTGTTAATCTCTTTGATCACACGTAGCCAAGGGCTTGACCACTTGGCACGTGTGATGCTTAGGGCGATGTCAATCAAAATGTTTGTCTAAATGGCACAAGAATCCTAATCTTTGTGAAACACATTTTCTAGTCAAATGGTTTTAATCTCTAAATCTTCCGTTCGGGAGCATCTAACGGTGTCCCGAGCCGGTTATCAAGAGTCGAACAGTTTAGCCTTAGTTGTGGTAGTTATGATCCCCTAGACTACGTCTTAGTTTTAATTAGTCTTTTTAAGTTTCTAAGTCATTCTCGAAGTTGAGAGAATTCCACCATCAAATCACAAAACCACAGTTTGCCGCTTTAAGGCTGAAAACCTACACTTGCAAGACAACTCTCGCGCCGGGTGCGTTCGGTCCCTGTGGATTCGACCCGGTCTTACCGGTTATTATGCTACCGCCGACCTAGCCCTACGCTTGGGGCGACACTCTCTACGACACAATCCAAGGTCGCAAGCAATCAACAAGAAATGTATGTTTTTTTCGAGAAGAACGGATTAAACCCGAGTCATGGAGTGTTAATCACCCCATGACTAAGCCTATGTAAACTACTCACACAATATAGTAGAAAACTTGACTAGAAACTTAGAAATAAAGAATATGGCAAATACACTTAAAAACAAATTTTTAGTAAAGATACTAAGTTTGCCTACAACATTAAGTCTTGAGAAATTAACAAACAACAATTACCTACTTGGTTTTTCAAAGGAAATGACTAGAAAAACATGAACAAGAATTAACCGATAAAGACAGAAATATGCTAGATTTATATAGAGATCCGACGATTACAAGAACTATTAATAAACAGAAAAATGAAGGACAAGCTAAACTTACCAGTGTTCTTGAGGAAATTTGAAGCTTCTAAGTTAAACAATAATGGAGGAGAGAGAAGAGAGCAAAAGACTAAAAGTAAAAAAAAAAAACTAGGAAAGTGAAGGAGAACCCAAAGAGAGAGGGAGAGAGTATATATACAAAACACCTTTCTCTCTTAAAATATCCTAAAAGTAACTAAAAAGCAAAACTTTCCATAAATGGAAAGTCCAAAAAGCTACTCTAACAAGCTATCCGGACTGCTTGGTATTGATACCCATGAAAGGGGTATCGATACCTGCCTTCAAAATTTCCCATGTAGAGCCTGGGTATTGATACCAAGTTAAGGGGTATTGATACCCAGCTATCTGTTCAACTTGGGACTACAGAGGTATCGATACCTAGATCTTCTTGGCTTGCAGTTCTTCTTGTCTTGGTCAACACTTGGGCCTTGCGTGCTTTCGGACTTCATACAAAGCACTTCAAATCATAGTAAGCCTTCGAGAGGGGCGACACTTGGTCTTATGGGCGCTTGAATACTCCCGGACTCAACCAGGAGCCTTTGTAGGCCTTGGACACGGCTTTAGGCCACCAGCTTGATCTTGTGACCTTTCAACTTCCCAAGCCTTAGCCAAATCTTCATTTCTTGGCTCTTGAGGCTCGGTGGTGGAATGCCATGGGCACTTGGCCCTCGGATTCTTGGGATTCTTCCTAAAGCGCTTCAAATGCGCCTTATTCCATGGTTTGACCTGAAATTACCAAAAAACAAAACTACGCTCACATCAATCATATTAAGCAAGATAAGGCATGCGTATGTGAACAAAATGAGCGAGATAAGCCCGGATATATACAACATTCGGGGCTTATCAATGGTAGAGCCTTCCAGGATTACGGTCTGACTCTGAAATCCTCACAACAGCTCTCATGCCACACCGACACGTCTTGTTTCGTAATCTAAGGTAGTTATTTTGGATGCTACCCATGTTGCATGTTGATTGAACTAGACATGACTGTTGAGGACCAACTGAAAACAAAATTAACGCTACAAATTAGGTAATAATAGCAGGCAAAGCCACTCCAAGCACAATCAGGTGGGGCAATGTTTGACATAACTCATGTTAGCAGTTACAAATAATTAGAAGACATAAAATAAAATAAAAAATCTCCTAGACTTCATTGGATCACAAGGTTATGGAATTTGACCAGTTATCTTAGGCTGAGCCAATGGCTCACCTGAGTGGCTTGAAAGCCAAAGAGAGGGCCTTATTATATGTCATTGAGAGTGAGGTTCAGTTTGTCACTAATGCAGTGTGTTAACCTAATTTTTTTCACACATTCATCTACCTTTTTCCAAGCCCTGCATTAATTTTTTTTCACATCCTCATTGCAAATGCATTTTCCTAATCACCACTTTCCTAATTCTTCTACATTTCCAAGGCTATGTGCAGTAAAAGAAAGTCTTATTTCTATAACTAAACAACAAAGTTCTATTACTTTTCTCATACCAAAATCCACAATTCAGATCAAGAATCATTTGAAACAGTAATGATACCCTAGTTCAAAAATAGAAAAATATAAACACACCGCCATAGATCATAGTTTGTGACTCTGTGTTAGGTATAAAAAATAGTTAACTACTGCATAAGATGTCAGTTATGTTTGAAATCGAAACCCTAGTTCTTCGAAATCACGTTTGAGTATGAACCTAAAACCCTAGATGCTTGAAATGGAAAACTAAACAAAAATCGAAACCCTAGAAATAAAAAACGAAACAGAAATCAAAACCCTTGAAATAAAAAATGAAATAGAAATCAAAACCCTAGAAATAGAAAATGAGTGAGAGAGAGAGAGAGAGAGAGAGAGACCTTGTTCGCCGGTCTGTGCGATCGATCTTCATTTGTTCTTCTTCGATTTCCTCTTTGATGTCAATTTGTTCTTTCAGAATTGATTGGTTCGATTTCTTCTTCTTCGTTTTTCTCAATCGCCTCTCTCTCTCTCTCTCTCTCTCTCTCTCTCTCTCTCTCTCTCTCCTGGTTAGTGTGACATAAAAAGGGGAATGGGAGGTGGGTTATGACCCGGTGCGATTTTAACCCGAGCCGATTTGACCCGCGGACTTGAATTTTAATTCTGAGCTTTTGGATCTCATCCAAGGGCTATGAGCTGAAGTACGGATTTACCCTCACATAAGGGATCCCTTTTGTGAAGTAGGTATATATATAAGTTTTTTCTAGTCATCGTATGATATCTCCTAAGTCAACCCCAAAGGGTTGGCCTAGTGGTCAAGGCTTGGGACTTAGGATGTCACGCCCTCAAATTTAAGACATGAATAAATAATATCCTTTCATAGATATGTCATACACATCTGGTCAAAGTCCAAAGTTTCTCGCAAACCAAAGTCATACAAACTCAAGGGTCAACAGAATGCCCATGTCCTATATGAAAAATACATAAGTTAAAGTTATCACATTGATAAAGTCAAAAGATAAAATGAAATATTATAATTACATAATTATCTTCCAAAATTAAGTTCATGAGATGAATTGATAATTCTCCATGCATGCTTTCCAAATTCATATGTAAGAACTTCATGCAACCATGTCATGCTCCATACGGGATACCTGAAATTGTTAGGGTGAGCTCACTAGCCCAGTAGAGAAAAGTCTATCAAAACTAAATGCAAAGAAATACAGGTACAGGATGAAAATGAGGATGGTTGCCACACGAAGATGCTCACAGATGTACAAGAGTCAATGTAGTGCAAATAAACACACAAGTCTCCAGATTTAATCACTTTCACCCAAACGTACCCGAGACGTATCCCTCATCTCACATGTATCCAATTCGTTCAATTCACCGATTCATTTATGTTAAGCATTTTAGAAATTCCTAGTGACACATCCATAGGACGGACCTAGTATCATTCTGGGCGTCTTATGACCCCGTATAGTATTCCCCTTGGCCAAGGCATATTCCTAGCGACACATCCATAGGACGGCCCTAGTATCATTCCGGGTTATCTTATGATCCCGTATCAATAATTTCAATTTAAGTACCTTAAATCCTCTAGTGTTTCATGCCATCCAAACAAGTCCATAAAAATAATTTTGACCTGAGTGTCTAACCTGTCATCATGACCCATCCAGACCATAATATATAACCAATAACTTAAATAAACCCACACGATAAGCAAATAATGGTCCAAGTACTTGTTCATGAATATAATGGGTCCTATTGATAGGACTCGGATCAGATTGACCACATTTGAAATAACAGATGCTCCTATCGATAGGAGGTAAATCCTATCGATAGGAAATAAAGTCCTATCGATAGAAGGGCCATCAGATTATCCACTTTTGAAACAAGGAACTATCGATAAGAGGTCACGTCGTATCGATAGGACATCTATCAGATTGGCCAAACCACGAGGAACACCATCCAAAAGTTGACTTTTCTTTCCAAACTCAACAAATCAAGGTCCAAGACTTGGATTTATGTTACCAATGAACAAGATGCGTATGGAATATGAAGGAATATCAATGGGCATCAATAATTTCAAAGATCCAAAACACAAATCAAACCAATTACTAAAAAAAAAAGGGTTTTTAAGAGATTCTCAACAAAATGGGAGAGATTGATCAAATGTAGGAGTTATATACACCACAATCATTCAAATACACTTAGTAAGAGTAGAAACTTCCCTACCTCAAAGGATTTTGAGCAAAACCGTACAAACCCACACACCCTAACATCTCTCACTCTAGAATCCCACCAACATAGCTCCTTCAAGACTAGAGCAAGCAAGAACCCAAGCTCTAATGAGCAGTGGATGGACTATCTATGCAAGGTTTAAGTAGTTTTCAAGAATTTGTGGGAAATTTGTGGAGAAGATGGACGAAAAAATGGAGGAGAAGAGGGAGAGGGGAGCCGACTGATGAAAGGGGGGAGGGGAAATGAATTGTTTTCACTCCTCTCTCCCTTTTATACAAACATTCAAGTAATTACGCTACACGCCCCCGTATTGACTTGTGTACTACTAAACGGCCCAAATTCACTCTATATCACCCAATAACTCATGATCTAACATTTTAAACATTTACTCACAATCCCCCAACTTTATTTTCTTATTAACATTTAAAATTACCAGTCTTTACATAGGAGTTTGCTCCCTCCTAAGGTCTTAGATTTGAAACCTCGTAGGTGCTATCAACTCCTTTAGGATCAGTCCATACAGAGCTTTACTCTGGCTTTGAATGGGCCCCCACTACTGGACGATATAATTGGTCTCTCAAGATTAGTCAAAGTGCGCGAAATGTCACACCCTTAATTACAACAATAATAAATTAAACATTTCTCAAATAGGAAACTACGATACTTCATACATTTACTCCCAAAAGTCCCACCATAACATTCCAAGTCCATCACAAGGGTAAAGTCTAAGATATGTACCCATATCCCATATGAAAACATGAATGAAAGTAGTTATATCATTACATTCTTCCAATGTCAAAAGAGAGTAAAAGTAAATCGAGTTACAAGTTTATCTCCCTAAAATAGTGTTCATGAGGTAATCAAATAACTTATTCTTGTATGCTTTCAAAGAACCATGCACTTCAAGCACTTCGACTCATGCTCTTTGGTTTGTACCTGAAAATGAAAGGGTTGAGCTACACTAGCCCCATAAGAAAAAAATTTAACTTTCTAAATGCATATGAGATGACATGAGCATTTAGATATCAATGAGATATTAGAAAAACAACAACAGAAGCATTATTATTACGATATGCAATCATATACTAGAAAAAAAAAAAAACAAACTCTCATATGTAAACGATGTATACCCTAGGTGTCCAAAGTATTCCGTAGGTATCCAACGTGTCCCACAAGTGTCCACGAAACCCACAACATTCCATTTCCGTCAACTTACTTATTTCATGCTCATTTCATCATTAGCTTAACATCCGAGTATTAGAGAATTCACAATCCTTTTCCGATTCCTATGGGCCTCGTGAAACCCCTTTTTCCGAGTCTTATGGGCTTCATGAAACCCTTCCTAGTGACACACCGATTGGTGGTCCTAGTGACTTGTCTCCATGCTTTGTCATTTGGCTTATCATATTCCTCAATTTCCCGGGTGTCCGTTCATATAGTTTATAACATATTCATTGGTTCACACACACCGTCACCACTTCTCAAACAAGTACACACATGATGGTAATGTCCATTATTTTCAAGAAGTATCCAACAACACAGCTCCAAACTTAACTTGATAATTCAATAAGTTCCAATGCAATGATGAATGATATCCCAAAGGTGTAGATAAATAACTCAATTGGAGGCCAAAGGAGGATCGAGGGAGGGTCACAATTGAAAAACAAAGATCAGGACAATTTTTGTCAAAATCGTCCGAACGGTCAGCCTCCCCGTCTGGATGGAAAAACCGAAGAGCAGGATCATGCATAGAAATTGCAGATTTTGATGGTTTTCTCCCAATTTAACAGAACAAGGTTCAAAACCTGAAATTTATGCTACTAACAACCAAGATATAAGTAGGGAGAGCGAGATTATCAATGTATTTTTGACAATTCAAAAGAAACAAGGATCAATTCAAATTATATGCCATTAACCCATAGGTTTTCAATCAAAACTTAAAAGAGATGGGATCAAACATGAATATTTGCTACAATCATCTATGAACACCTAGAAAGAGTAGAAGCAATCCCTACCTCAATGTGTTTGAACCTCCCACAAGCTTTAATCAAGAACCCTAACCTCTTTTGAGCTTGAAACCCTCCAAAACGAATTCCCAAGGCTAAAACACGCGAATCTCTAGCTAAAAAGGCATGAGGGTGAAGGATTTAAGGTAGATCCATGGATGTTTTGAGGGATTTTGTGACGACCCGACTTTTTAAACACCTCAAAAATCAATGGTATTTCTAACAACCTCAAAATGTTACAACAAAGCACCGAAAATTACAATGGGCCTAAAATCCTCAAAAAGACAACTATGACTTCTGTAATTAGCAGCTCAAGCTAATCCTCTAAATTCTCCAATTCTAGCCTTTTCCACCTTAAAAATATAAAATGGCTGGGTAGTATGTGCAATACGAGGACAATAAACATAGCTCAACATCAAGATGTGCACAATTAATCGACGATAGCAAATCAAAGCGAATCATAAATCATTTGCAGCCTCTTTCCTGGCTCATCTCGGTAACATGCCAAACACCACCGAGGTCAAATTCACGTGCCCCCTTTCGGGCCATTTCAAGTACATTAGATTTCCTTCAAGGAAATCAATCATATTTCCTTACTCATTCACCCGGTGGGCTTGCACATGTACCAATCTGCTCCATGGCTTTCAGCCAACTATTCTCCGTGTCACGGTACAAGATATGACAATAACTGAATCAATAAACCTAGAGGTCAAAAGAGTACAAATATGAGAGAATCAAAGAACATTCTTTGTAAAGAGATTTAGCTAGGAATGTATTACACACTACCCGGTACCTTAAACCAGTTGATGGCAATAGGTGTGAAGCATCATGCAAGGCCTTCAGCTTATCCCCACTGTCCATTTTACTCTTTCTTTGTTTTCAATTTTCTGACCCGTACTCAGCTAAATGAATACTAATGAGTCATATACATCTCCCATAGCACGTGTACAAAATTGAAGAGTGCAAGAGTCCTAATTAAAACACCAAGCCATCCAAACAACGTGACATGTGTCATCTAACTACACACCTTAGGAACATGTGTGCAAACTCACGTTGGATCATCCAAATCCTCATTTTCTCTTGTCCCATTCGACAAAATATGCTAGTCTAATATTTTAAGCTATGAAGATCAATAATAACAATTAAGATAAAAATGTGGGTTGTTACATATTTGGATTGATTTTGATGGGAGAGAGAGAGAGAGAGAGAGAGAGAGAGAGAGAGAGAGAGAGAGAGAGAGAGAGAGAGAGAGAGAGTGAGTGAGTGTGTGTGTGTGTGTGAGCCGAGAGAGAGAGAGAGAGTGTGTGTGTGTGTGTGTGAGCCGAGAGAGAGAGAAGAGGGAGGGGGAACTGGTTTTGGGGATAGGGCGAGAAAATGAAATTTCTCTTTCCCTAGTTGGTTGGTTTATATAGTGTTAATTACACACTCATCCCTCCACTTACCAAAGTGCCACAATCAAGTCCAAAACAAGCAATCTTCTCACATTAAATCCATATTTCAACAATTAAAAGCAATCACACCAAATCCCCACTTTAATTTCTGAAATGTTCTATTTGAAAATTTTCGGGTCTTTACACAAAAGCTAGCCCGGATACCTGGTTATTATTTACTCAATTAAACCAGTTCTTATCGACAAGAACTTTTAGTGACTAATGAATGTTGGAAATGTGGTTTGTGAAAGTGGATTTTGGTTTCTTGCTGTATTTCAAGACTTCTCCGGAAGCAAACGAATGAATTAAAGACTAACAAAGTAGAACTTTATTAAACTTAAACAAGGGTACGAATCGATCAAACTTGAAGTTACAGTCGATAAGTGAATTTCATTACTCCTACTCCTAGAAAGTGTTGTAAAGTACATGAAAGTAAAAAAGATAAAAAGAAAAAGCCTTTGTGGCGGTCAATCGTGGATCCTTCTAACTGTTGTAAATGACTCTGTATTTATCGTCTTTTGAAGTTGTAACTGCCCTTGTCTTGATCCTTACAAATAACTCCTTGTCTTAATTCAAATGTTCCAACAAAGTTGCTTACTGGCTGCCACACATCACACAAAACTACCTTTGACTGCCACGCATTTAACCTTATCGATAATCAAAGGTTAAATAATAAGCTAACATAAAACGGGTGCCTTTTGATTGCTGGCTGCCACGTAGTAGCCTTAGCGATAAATGACTATGTTAATTTTATGGCGTAAACAATTATCAAAAATAAAAAAACAAAATAAAAAATCTCCTAAGTCAGATTACTAACCTTTGTAAAACTTTCCAATCTCTTTAGTGGTTGGTTTGGATCAATTTGATTATACTCTCTAGAATCATTCTAAATTATATCTGCAAACTTTTACTACTATTTTTATAATTCTTTTCCTTGTTCTAAATTTTTTCTCATTACTAGCTTGACTCAATAGTCGATTCACAATTACAATGAACAATCCGTACCCAAACATCGAAAATTTAATTAAGATTTACTAGTTTTATCACATGTGATACTTTTTGTTAGGATGTTATGGGTGGACAAGGGAGTGAAAGTGTAGCAGAGGGTCGGAACTGCATTTTGCCTTTGGGAGTTGGTTGAAAAGGATTGGTTGAGTTTGGTTCAATTTTTTTGGTAAATAGTTTGGTTGAGTTTGATTTTATTTATATATTATGTAACAGTATTATTAAATTGATTGTGATCCAAAGGGTTAGAAAGAGTACGCCACATGTGGTTGCTTTTTACCTCCGCCAGTTAAGTAGAGGATACATATAGGGTTGAGATTCGACTATGTTTGGAACATGAGGAAGGAAAGGAAAAAGGGAAGGAAAATAAAATGAGAGGAAAGTAAGAGGAAAGTGGGAGGAGAATTTCACTATTCTTAAATTTTTTTATTTTCCCTCCTCTTTCTCTCCAAACCAAACAAGAAGAGGGAAAATTTTCCATTTTCCTTCCATTTTCCTTTCTTTCCTCATGTTCCAAACAGAGCCTGTGAAATCAAGAGTCGAAGGTTTCAAAGTGAAATAAGTAAAAGTACGGAGGAGTAATTTATCACACGGACCAAGTTCTAGGGTTTCCTAATGTAATTTTGCAAGATAGTAGTATTATTTTCGTTTGTACCCAATTTCAATTCGATCAGAGACCAGCGTAAATTCTAAAGTCGAAAGGTACGGACTCTCTCTCCTCTCTGTTCATCTCCCTCTCCTTTCCCTCTTCTCTGTGATTTTGTCGTTATTGCTGTTTTTTTTTGTTCTTCAAATTTTTATGGGTAATAAATTGAAATGCTTAAGCAGAATGTGTTTCGGGGTTTAGTAAAAGGAACACACCTTCTTCAGGAGTAAGAGGATTTCCGATCCACGCACCTGGAGTGAATCCCTTCAAGATTCAACTCAGATGTAGGAGTATTTTGCATTTCATTACGGGCCGTTGTTCTTTTTAGCATTTTTTTGGGGGACCCCGTAGCTGTGACTTTCTAGGCTTCTGCCCTTGGCCGGCCCTGGACAGCATGAACTTGACAGTGTACAAGTTTTTAGGTTCAGCTTTGGATTTTGCTTTTCCTGAAGTGGGATAAACTATAAAGCTCGTCTTCTTTTTATTTTCCGAATTTCTGAGCAACCAGAACAAGGGTTAATGGTTGTGTGGTTTCTCGAATTAAGGTGAGGTCATGTATACTTTCCATTCAAAGAGAAGGATTCGTTGACTAAACTAAAAGTGTTATATTTGTCTTTTTCTTATATTTGTCTTTTTCTTTTAGTGGGTGGAGTTCATTTTCACTTGTATCTTATTTATTGTTAACTAAATATGAAGAACTCTTTCCAGAATAAGCCTTTACCTTTTGGGTTATTTCAGGTTCATGGAGTGTACTTTCTAGTATCTGGTTGTTAGATTATACAGTGGATAATGGCAGACTCGAGCTCTGTCGATGTCATCCTAGAGTTTTTACGGAGGAATAAATTTACAAGGGCAGAGGCTGCTTTGCGCGGTGAGCTCGGTAGCCGCCCTGATTTGAATGGGTTGATTGAAAAACTTACCATTGAAGATAAGAACTCTGGTAAAGTGTCGGAGTCAGAGAATATGGACAAAAGGGATTTTGAAAATCAAGGGACAAGTAATTCAAGTAGCCGCGAAGTTTCAAAGGAACTTATTGTTAAAGAGATAGAGTGTGGGACTGGGAGAAATGGGTCTGAGAGCAAATGGGAAAACTCTGCCTCCATTGGCGCGCGAAACAAGATGACTGAATCTATTGGGGCTGGTGGAAAACAGTTTACTTTCTCCAAAAGTTTGAAAGATAATGGGCTTGATTTGCATTCTTGGAACTTTAAGCCCAGTAATGGCCCAGTGGATCTTTATCAGACAGATGGTAGCGGCAATGAAAATTTGTCAGAGTTTCAGGTTACTGGTCGCTCAAGGCTCCATTCTGCTGAAGCTTCAGATGCTGGTAAGGCCAACGCAAAAGCCGAAGAAGAGAGAAACGTTTCTGGCGAAATGAAAACATTATGGGTTGGAAGTAGCAGTAAACCCAGCATTAATGAGATCAACTTAGCTGGCGAGCTTAAGGAACTTGACCAGCAACTTGATAGAAGTAGTGTCCCTTCTCGAGACAACTTTGTTGATAACCCATGGTCAAGGAGCAATGAGCCTGCAAATTCATCCGCAGTGTTGTGGAAAGATTGCTCTGTCAAAACTGTATTTCCATTCTCCAAAGTGGAAGCGTCAACCGATTACAGAACTGCTGGTGTTGTTGACCAGAAAGAAGTAAGGCGAAGAACTGAGATCAGTGAAATCAGGGCTGCAATCAAAGAGCAAGTGGACGAGGTTGGAAGAGCTCTTTATTTTGGAAAGACTAAGGAAAGTTCTGAGGAAAAGGATATTGGGAGCTTAGGTTTCCCTCTTGCATCTGAGAATCAGAAGGAAGAGTTGCCTAGGTTGCCACCCGTCAAACTCAAGTCAGAGGACAAGCCATTGAGTATCCATTGGGATGGAAAAGTTGATCATGATGAACCTGGGTCAAAGATTACTGCTGCTGACAATGCATTCCTTATAGGGTCGTATCTTGATGTTCCTGTTGGACAAGAAATCAGCTCAGCAGGTTTGCTAATATCTATACTTTTTACAGTTGGCTCAAAGGCTTCTATTTTCAAGTTATCTCAGGAGATGTCTGGTGACGCTGAATCTTTATTGTAGAATTTCTGCGAAGTTGGCTGTGCTAAGTAGTCGCAGTTGTTAGATAGAATGACAGTTCCAATCGATTGTGTCTTATCTAAGTCTACTCATTGTTTCTTCTGTGAATCTATTTTTTCTTCTCCTTCGTGCCATTCTTGTGGTCAAGTATCTCTATCATTTGTCCTCCTTCATGCCAAAGCATATGTTTGAGTGCAAAATTAATCTCCTCCTCCAGATATCTGTTAATCGTGTGTAAAATGTGCCGGATTTGTAGATAATAACACCCCCATCCCCTTCTCCCTCTATTGGCATCAATATGCCTCTATCAGGAGGTAGGAGAACTTATTTCGTATTGATTTAATTTTCTTGTCCTTTTATTTATTATTGCTGGGTCCTTAAGTGTGTTTTTACAGTTGATTTGTTTATCTGAGAATTTTTTTTTTTTTGAAAGCATGGTTAAAACTTAGGAAAATGAAGTAAAGTTAGTTTCCTAGAATTGTCTTTGGTTGGTGTGCAAATTGATTGTTCTTTGAAGCCCCTTTTGGTGGTTTTGCATTACATGGCTTCCTCCACCTTAGAGAAAAGGAAAAATCTCAAAACCCCTCGAGTGAAGATGCTTGATTGATGTACCAATGACTGCTTTATAAACGCTTCAGAAATTCTCCTATCTTTAGATCTTCTGGTGCATATGCCTTTTCCCCCCTACTTTATTGTCCTTGTTGCAATTATTTTGTACTTGTGGGTTCCTGCTTCCTAGAACAATATTCCTTTCGTTCTTTGTTTAATTTCTTACTTGCCAGGTAAAAGGGATTTATGGGGTATGAGTTTTTAGAGAGAACCTTTTGAGCCCATGCAATTATTTTGCCTATGTACATTAACGATGATTGACTGTTCCTGCAAGGCAGCAACAAGCAGTACCCATGTAGTCCCCAACGGATGAGGTATGGTTGGGGGGGATTGACCTAGCCTTTGGAGTGAGTGAACCTCACTGAGTGTGTAGCGAGGGAGTGCCAATATATATACAAAGTAGCTGCCCTAGCAGCCCTTCCACAGCTCCAAATGTCGGGGAAGTGCTGGGATGTTATGCTGTGGAACCATACCCCTAAATCAAAGCCGGAAGCCATTTCAAGAAAAATCATTGAACGAAATTTAGGAGTTCATTTAAAGCGTGCATCAGTCTATTTTCTGAATCTTTTGATTATTGTTGCTGATGATTCTCACCTTTGAATCACAAACACGTCTATTAGGTGAGAATCTTCATCTATTATGGCTTATGGAGAACACGTCCAATTAAGCTTTGTTTCAGCGTTTTTTATATCCTAAAATTTATGATGTTTTGATGCATGTTTTCTATCCACTATTGGCTAGTGGCTACTTGGCCCTTTAGAATGGTGTGACCTTCCATAAAAATTAAGTCAAGGAATTTAGTTTTGTGATGTTTTTGGGTGAAAAAGAGCTAGCTAGATAGTTTCTTTTGCAGACTTGTTTGCTTCCAGATTCTTGGACCTTATCTTTTCATCGGAATAGATTTGTTCCATCTACATTTTCAATCTCCCCTCTAAAGCTCAAATAAATGATCTAGGTGGAAAAAGGGCCGGAGGAAGCTGGCTATCTGTAAGTCAGGGTATTGCGGAGGATACTTCGGATCTCGTGTCTGGTTTCGCTACTATTGGTGATGGAGTGAGTGAATCGGTTGACTATCCGAATGAGTATTGGGACTCTGATGAATATGACGATGATGACGATGTTGGCTACATGAGACAACCTATTGAAGATGAGACCTGGTTTCTAGCTCATGAAATCGATTATCCCAGTGACAATGAAAAGGGAACAGCAGGGCATGGGGGTGTCCCAGACCCACAAGAAAGAGGTCCTACCAAAGATGAGGATGATGATCAATCTTTTGCAGAGGAGGATTCCTACTTCTCTGGAGAGAGATACTTTCAATCTAAAAGTGTTGATCCGGTTACAGCTTCAGATGATCCAATAGGGCTTTCAGTGACTGAAATGTATGGGAGGACAGATGAAAATGATCTGATGGCTCGGTATGATGGACAATTGATGGATGAAGAGGAATTGAATTTGATGCGTGCTGAACCTGTGTGGCAAGGTTTTGTCACTCAGTCAAATGAACTCATCATGATAGGGGAGGGAACACTTCTGAATGACTGTGGAAGGCCTCAGCGGGATGATATTTGTATGGATGATGATCATCATGGTTCAGTGAGATCTATTGGTGTGGGAATCAACAGTGATGCTGCCGATATGGGCAGTGAAGTCCGAGAAAGTTTGGTTGGTGGTAGTAGTGAGGGTGACTTGGACTACTTTCATGAACACGATATTGTTGTCAGTGGATCCAGGAATTTAGTACATGATTCAGATAAGAAACATCTTGATAGATCAAGCAGGGGTAAAAGCAATATAAATCAACACGACACTGTCAAGTATATAATGGGAAATGACAAGGTTGAAGGTAAACAGGTAAAAAAAAGCCTTACAGATGGAGGATTTTCGTTTCCTCCTCCGAGAGATGGACAATTGGTGCAGAAAGGATCTAGTAAATCTTTGTGGTCAAACAAGTGCAGTGCTGTTATGGGTGATGAAACGGATGATTGTTTGAATGCTCCAATTGGGCCAGATGACATGCTTTCTTCATGGAGACGGAAAAGCAGTGATTCTTCACCCGTTGAGAGTTCAAGAGATGAAAACAATGGCAACCTCGTGGGATCAGAAAATTCTACACCATCAACACTCTCAGATTATGAATATGCTGAAAAGAAAGAAGAGCATGGAAAAGCTGCTTGTATAACGGAGGAGGAGCTGGGGGTGTCAATGGAGGATGAAGAGGCAGTTGCTGTGCAAGAGCAAGTAAAGCAAATAAAGGCTCAGGAGGAGGAGTTTGAAACCTTCAATCTGAAGATTGTCCACAGGAAAAACAGGTAAATCTTTGCTTAAATATGAATATGCTTGAACTACAATGCTATGACTCCTGGTTTTCACAATGTGGGACAGTGTTGCGAAATTTATTTTATGGTTTCAAAAGTTGCACCACAAGGGTGCTGCATTGAGAAAGAAAATAAAGATTTTTGGGGGTTGTTCTCAGGCTGTTGTGGCACTCTGAATAATGTCCTGGAGCAGTACCCGTGGAAAATAAGTATGCTGAATTTATCCCAGAAAAAAAGAATGTCGGGAATCCCTCCTAGTGGATTTTAGGCATCACAACTATGGTAGAATTGCATCACACAACTCAAAAGAACGCTTTGAATCTCTGAAATTTCTCTAAAATATCCATTATCGATTAGCATCATTACATTGCTTTACATAGACTTGGAGACTTTCTAAGCCAACTAGAACTAGGACTTATGAGAAAAAAACTGAACTATTTAAGAATAAAAGATGAGGGATTACTTTATAAAGACACATAAAAGGAGAGACAAATTGGCTACATAGATGAGTAGCTACATATTCCAGGATTTAAGGCTAATTTAGCTTTGTATCATTGTTCTCAGTTCTCATTTTGAATTTCGTTTTCATATCCCACAATATTTCTGTTAATTTTAGTTTTCAAAATCTTGGAAAATAATTTAAACACTTCCTCGGGTGTCATGTTTTAAAAATGTTCTCGAAAGTAATTTCTGGAAACCCTTTTCAAAATGCATTTCTTGTATCGTTTTTAGTTCTCATGCTCATGAATAGAAAATGGTATCAAAAGGGGACCTTTATTGTTGTTAGTGCAAAAGGGGAAACACATTGATCATCTCAAAATAAAGGTTCTTACAAAAATTTGTCATCTAAAATGTGTTGTTTACCGCAATTTTTTTTTTTGGGTGCTACGGAAGTTCTGTTTACCGCATTGTTGCTATAAAGTATAAACGCGTTAAAACATTGCCAAGATTTCTAACTCTGTTTTTGTAGTAATACATTAGTTTTACAATATTGAGTTAGTTTTTCTGATTTTGTTTCTACCTTTATGTTTTTACGTTCTAGAACATGAGGGCTCCATCCTTGGACCTTGATCCTATTTCGATGGGAATACTTCTAACGAAAGCTGCAGAATCTGCGCTTGGACTCAGAATCGTAACCGTATTTAGTGATCCTGCAAGTAAGGGATAACAGTTGGTTTTGGATGGATGGATCCCTCTTATCAGAATGTGAACTTTTTAGTTTGCTAGCTTTGTTGTACAGTTTCTTCCCATCTTTGCTTCTTCTTCTTCTTCTTCATGCTACCAACAAAGAAGTTTTTCTGCTCTTTCTACTCATCCTTTTCACTGAATTTTCTGTTCAGAACCTACCTCGTTTTGATTCCTGAAATTTGTGTTTGTTGCTCAGAACTGGCTTTGAGGAGGACAAAAATTTCCATGTTGTCTTAAATTCAGTCATAGCTGGGCGCTATCATGTTACTGAGTATCTTGGATCAGCTGCATTCAGCAAAGCCATTCAAGCTCATGACCTTCATACTGGTATGGATGTTTGTGTAAAGATCATAAAGAACAACAAAGATTTTTTTGACCAAAGTCTTGATGAGATAAAGCTTCTTAAGTTCGTCAACAAGCATGATCCTGGTGACAAATACCATCTTCTCCGATTGTATGACTACTTTTATTATCGAGTAAGTGAATTTAGCTGTTGGCATGATCTTCTGTCTTGGTTATTACTTCTACATCATTTAGGTGTTGCTTGCTTGTTTTATATTCCTTGTGTAACTTCTGCAGTTTGTCTTTCCTTCGCCTGTCTTGGCTGGCGATTTAGGTTTGGTGGCTCATTGTATGGTTAGTACTATGTATTCCACGCATCCATTGGCATTGTCCATCCTTGGTAGATCTGGCTTTTACCTCCACCTGTCCACCATAAACCCCGTTCTTTAGTACTAGTCGATGCTTGTCTTCAATTTTGTGGAAGACTTGACAATGCCCAATTTTGGGTGTAGAGCCATTCTACTGAGAACACTATGAGAAGACAGAGAAGTCATTTCTTTGGTGGTTAGTTGATTTGGAAAGATCTGCCAAGGAGGCAATTTTGTTTAGAATTTGCCTTGTGGTGGATATTTCTAACCCTTCACTAATTCACCCAATCTTTTATATTATTCTTGGTCCTGCTTGTACTTCCCGATGTATACATTAACAATCAGTTGTCTTGATATTTCATTACTTTAGATTCATCATCTTGTAGATTGTGATTTCTAGTTCCGTGATGGATTCTTTTTCTCTCAATAATGTTATTTTATTAGGATCTATGAAAATTGATAGAAGCTGTATTCTCCAGATTTTTTTTAGGTGGAAAAGTCAGATGTCTTGATTTTTCTTATTCTAGGTTATGCCCTTGACAGTTTAAGAGTTTTTATTCCTCTTTTGTGATTCTTTTGTTTTGAAGTTCTTGTGCTAAGGTTTTGAATGAAGGCAAGGTGAAATATGTTTCGATCGCGGTCTTGTGATTATTGAAAGGAAAAGAAGAAGGTTTGCCCCTTCTCCTTTCTCACTTTAATAGAAGGAAAGGATCTTTAACAAAAATAACATTTTACCACCAAAAATATACAAGCAGCCCCTCTCAAGAAACATTTTAAAGCGGTAACACTCCTTTAGGTTCAGAGGTTTGGTTGCCCTATGATGGCTATCGTATGGAAGTTTACTATCTTTATTTTTGGTTAACTTAAGTTTCTAAAGATACAATGTTTGGCAGCTAAGAGAGAGCGGATAAATAAGATGAGTATAGTTGAAAAGAAGATTTTAAGGTGAACGTGTGTTTAGACTCTGAGAGATAGGGCTAGAAATGATAACATTCATTCATTTGTAGGGGTAGCAACTACTTGAAGATAAGTTGAGAGAAAATATGCTAAGGTGGTTTGGTCACATACAATGTAGTAGTGGACGATAGCATAATCTACCGTTTATGGAAATGCTAGGGAGGAAAAGACCTAAATTGACATGAGATGCTGTGGTAAAGAAGGATATAGAATTATTGAACTTAATTGATTACTGATTTTGATAAACTGACAGTTACATGAAGGAAGACATTAAGGAAATGCCACATGTAAGCAAGAAAGGCCAGAAACAAAAAGGCCCTATACTCTTCTACATATGTCAAAAAGATCGATCATAGCAAGGAGTTGATTGTCTGATGCGTAGAGTTCATTTGACTCTCATCTAAACAAGCTACAAATAAGGGAACCCGTAATTTCATAGATGATGCTAAAAATTTATCAAAATAACCCGGATTCCTCTCCTACCCCACCTCAATGAAAGAGGCATCAAACCTCACAAAAATCTCTTCCTCTTCCCCACCTTGGTGCCTGTTCAAAAATGAAGAAGCTCTACGAGACCCTCCGAGAAATCCCATTCCAATCTAAATATTCTAGAACCAAAGTCCAAAGCTCCCATGCCACTGGACAGCGAATAAGAGGGCATGCTGCTGCCGCTGCATCCCATTTGCACATACCAACATTGAACGTTTCGGATCATCAAAATATGTCCGGGACTATGAGATCCACACGGTAGGAAAAAGCAGGATCCCTTATTAGAACCTGCCTATATAGAAACACAGACACATGCTTTTTTGAAAGGATTTGGGGATTTTTTTTTTTGGCAAAATAATTGAATAGAAAAATGTTGTTGCGTACCTACTTCTCGGAGACTCCACTGAGTTTTCTCTCCTCTCTGTTCCTGCTTCATCATCTCTTCTACTTGTTCTGTGCATATTCTTCTACACCACTTTGGTGTTGGAGCAAACGATCCTTTAGTCAACCTTGTGAAAGTTCAAGAATGATGTAACTTGAGGTTGAGTTTTGTTCGGTCTATGTACTGGATAGGAAAAGTTTCCAAGGTCTCATAAGTTCGTGGGAGTTTCTTAAGCCCATAAATTGGCTATCTTGCGGCAAAATGAATTTTGCCTTCAAGATATGAAGAGCTGACATATTTTTTGATAGATCTTGTGCTCCCTTTTCTTTGTCATCCTTAATTTCTTTCTCTTCTCTTTTTCTTTCTTTTTTCTTTCTCCTCTTTACTCTGTAACCAGTAGATGCAAGCGGGAACTAGCGCTCTCCACATTGACAGTGTCATGATCAGTGCAAGTATTTTCTTGCGGATTCGGGAGATAACTCGAAAAAGGACAACTAGATGCCTCTAGGTATGGTTTTAGGTTGGCTTTTGATTCTTCTTTGGTTCAGATTGCTGACATTGAGGGATTACTGACTGGTTACATGAAAGGCAACCAATGGATTCGTGTTCCTCATATTGAAAGGTTTTGGGCGTCCAAGAAAGTTAGACTGCTTAAGGGATGAGCCCATTATTCTATGGGCTGAACGGTGAAAAACGTAAAAGAGAATCCTACCTAATAAAGGAGGCATTTAGTTGACCGATGGATTAATTGAGAGGTGGCTTCGGCTTCCTCACATGTGAATAATTACCTACGTAAGTTTGTGGAATAGAAGAGGAACCTTGGATAACAAACAGTCACCAAGTTCATAGTTAGACTGAGACCAAAAAATGAGAAAGGTCCATTCCTAATCCTTTGGGAAATTGGATGTTCATTCTTCTGCACATCAGTGACGAGCTATATGAGGCTGAAGAGAGATACTTTACTTACGGTAAGATGTCTATACAACAGTGCAGTCATGCAGTGATTTCATCATTTGGGGTATCATATGTATTCAAGAGTGTCATACTCTAATCATTAGGTCCGTTTGGTTAGAGAGACTTCTGGAAAGTGAAAATGAGAGAGTGAAATGAAAAAAAGAAAATATATTTTCTTGTATGTGTTTGATTAAACTGAAATTTTTGTAAGAATCTTGCAAGAAAGTATTACTCCCTCGGTCCAAAATGGATGTCCAAAATCACTATTTACACTTCTCAAAAAATTATGGCTTTGTTCGGATTACTTTTACAAAACTTTTCAAAAATAATCCCCTCAAACAATTTTTAAAAATTGACTTTTCCAAGTCTGCAAAACCCACGCAGCTCTGTCTGTGGAAAAATGGGCAGTGGGCCCCCCCCCAGTGCAAACTCTCTCTCTCTGTGCAAAATTTGGAAAAATGGGCAGTGGGCCCCAGTGCAAAACCAATTAAGCTGCTGCTGCTCTCTCTCTGTCTCTCTCTCTCTCTCTGCAAACTCTGCAAAATTCAGCCAAAATGGGACCCGCATACTACTTTTTGAGTCCAAAACCGATCACAAAGGTTTTTTTTGAGAACAAAAAACTACTCTTGAGTTTAGATCCGAACAAGGCCTATCTATACTTTGTCATACATAATACTTGTTTCGATTTTAATTTTTTTTTTTTAAATAAAACTAAGTGACATCTATCAAACAAGTATATTGCCTATATAATACATCATAACTGAAAAAATATAGATGATTTTTTGAGAGGTGTGAACAGTAGTTTTGGACGGATGGAGTAATAGTTACTGACCCACCCTTACTGATCCCCTTTTGAGCAAAGAACCCGTGTCGACGTGACATGTGTGAGTGCAGGATACATACAGGATCCAGCCAAAAAATTCCGAAGAAGAAGAAAAATTCCGGATATGGCTGTTTGAATCCAAACCCTTTTAAGCTTTGGACATGGATCCTTTAGGCTTTGAGTTACCTTCATTCTAAGAGGAGGTCGAGTAATAGGCGTGTTAGCTTTGCTTCTGCTATTAGCTTATTATGCATTCTCATGAATGTTTTGGTTTCTCTCTCTCCCTCTCTCTCTCTCTCTCAAAAAAAAAAAAAAAAAAAAAACAAAGGAAATTTAGAGCTGCTCTAACAATAGGTGCAAAGTATTAATTGCACTTCTTGCAAGGGATTGAATAAACATCTAGGATATTGTCATTTAAGTGCTTTCTTGCTTTCGTTTGAATGCATGTGCCTCTAATGCATGACCCATGGCAATGCCATGTGAATGTCTCTTTTGTATTGTGTATCGATGTGATCTTGCATGGTTTTATCTGTTTCATGCTGTCACGTACGATCAATTGCTGGTGTATGATAGTGTTTCGTGTGTACAGGAGCATTTATTAATCGTATGTGAGCTTCTCAAGGCAAATTTGTATGAGTTTCATAAATTTAATAGAGAATCTGGAGGCGAGGTTTACTTCACAATGCCAAGACTTCAGGTTTGTGCCGTGGTTGTTTTGTTCGGACGGCATTTATGCCACTAACAACATGCTGGGTAATGACATGTTTTTCAATTAATCTTTGCAGTCCATTACCATCCAGTGTCTGGAAGCACTTCGATTCTTGCACGGTCTTGGTCTGATACATTGTGATCTAAAACCTGAGAATATTTTGGTGAAGAGCTATAGTAGATGTGAAGTGAAAGTCATTGATCTTGGAAGTAGTTGCTTTGAAACAGATCATCTCTGCTCCTATGTTCAATCTCGCTCATATCGGGCACCAGAGGTTATTTTGGGACTTCCTTATGGTAAAAAAATAGATATCTGGTCACTTGGTTGCATTCTGGCAGAGCTTTGTACTGGCAACGTGAGTTCCTTTCATTCATGTGTTATCGACTATGATTGTTAGTTAGATTCTTACTGCTCCCGCTACCTCCCATGACCTTGCAGTCATTTCTGGCTTAACACCTCTTCCGGTGTCCTTAGAGAAAATGAATAAAATACATCTTAAGACCCTCCTAAAGTATTTACTCTCCTAGATTATGATTGTACAATAAAAGGGAAAAGAAAGACAAAAGTCCTCCTTAAGTTTCAATGTCTAACCAACGTCGGCTTTGCAGCTATGAGGCCATCTTTAATCCTCAGGAGTAGATAATTTATTTCTCTCCATAAGCACAAAACTAAGAATAAGGTTGCAAATCTCCTAGCCTCCCTGACCCTACTTGAAGCAAAAATATCCCACAATCAATCAACTGAGAAAATAATGCTGGCCTACTCGAATGAAGCCTTCCTGACCCTACTTGACATAACATGACTTATTCTTAACATATCTCATGCCACCTTGATACGATACAAAAGGAACTCTATCGATTCTACCGCTTACTTGCATAAGCAACAGCCATTAGGCAAAGGAAGGCCCTTTGCCTGAAAAATGCTTGTGTTAAGAATGGCATCTGGAGTATCCTTCTTTTTACCAAAGGTGGGGATCTACAGGTTTAATATTGCATTTAATCAGCAATGACATTCACAGTTTTTTAAACTTGCCCATGAGTTCACTTGTATAAATGTCCGCTGCAATTGAATATTTTGATATATCTTTGCTATCTTCATGGTTTTTATTTCAGTCTTTATGGCTTCATTCAGCACCTTCATGAACACCCATAATGAGTTTATTGCTGTCATGTGTTCTTTTAGGAAATCACTCCTGTCCATTGTTTGCTTTGCTTTTTGAGGATTAATCCTTATTGACCATTTATTGTACTGATTCGGAGAATGAGAGAAAAAGAGAAGGGGGCAATAACATCAGAGGTTACAGTTGGTACTAGTCCCTTGTATGAAAATTTTCCTTCTCTACTTCTTGTAAGTGCTGCAGCAGTTGCTCGTAAAATTATACTATAATTGTATTCGAGGTAGGGGTGTGCACAAGTCGGGTTCGGGTCGGGTTCGCTGTCCACCCGTCAGTCGAACTGATCACATCGGGTTGGATAAATTTGCACCCGAATCCGAACCCGAACCCAAACCCGAACCCGAGACTGGTGAGGAACCGAACAAATCGGATTGTTCATATTTCAGTCGGATTTTCAGGTTTAAACCCAAAAAAAAAGGTTCCAGATCTGGGGTTTGTATGCGCTAGGAAGAAAGGAGATGCGATGAAATTGACGGAGACAGAAAATGTGGCCAATGATGAACTACCATATAGCTTAGCTTTTTGGCATCTGTAAAGCATTCCTTTCGCAACGCTAGCACCGCCCAAGCCCATTGACTAATCAAGAAGGCAAGGACGATACAGCTGTCTTCCGCAACAAGCGACGAATGCCTTTTGGGTCCAGTTGCTCCGGTGGCGGTCAGCGAGAGGAATCGACTGTGTTTATGGGTGAGCCAGTTGCTCCGGCAGTGCTTAGGTTGTGTTACAGTGCAGTGGGCGTCGTTTCTAAAGAGCAAAGGATGGAGAAGGTGTTGATGTTTTTGTGTTAGTAAAGTCGGAATTGGGAAACGAAATGGACAGATGGAGAAAGTAAAAATACTCCAACATACACTTGCACTGCACGCCTATAGCTTTAATATTTGATCTGTGTTTGAAATGAGGTGTGTTGGAAAATGACAAGACATGAAAGTGATAAGGTGTAAATCCTCAACACCCAATGATACTGCGCCATGTGTAATGCACTATAAAAACCCAAGGAACCTTTATGTCGGTCGGTTCGGGTTCAGCGGGTTACTGGCCACGCGATCCGACAACCGACCCGAAACCCACATTTTCCACATATTTTAACCTGAATCTGTCTGAATCAATGATCGAAACTGCCCGTAGACCCTTCGGGTCGAGTCGGGTCGGGCGGTTTGGTTGGGTTATCTGGGTTGCTGCTCACCCCTAATTCAAGGATTGGTCCGGGTTGATGAGTTGTCTATGTTCAATCTATCTTGAGTTTGCATATTATTCTCTAACTGGATAGCGTTCTCTTTTAATAGGAGTGGAGGGATGGTTAGTAAAATTGTGTATTAGAGTTCTATGCTTCATGAAGCATGGGAATTAAGCAGCTTCTGCTGAATGGATGTACTTGCGTGGAACATTTATTAGTACATGTTCTCCCGACTTACACATGGATATGTACCTCCCTGGCAGTGTTCTATTATTTTTTTGTTTCCTGTCTCTGTATTTTTCTTTAGTGGTCTATTGATCTCCCTCCTCCTGCACTTCTGCAGGGAACTTGTATATTTCTTTCCTCCTTTGGTATCTGGTCATTGTTTAAATAACCAAACACTGGTGCAGCCAACAAATTCCTCAATGTGTTATAAAGTGACCCAGAGTTTGTTCCTAGGACTGCAGATCTTGAAGTTGGTTGTTGATGATGATGACAATTATAATCCTACAATAGTGAAGGGAGGGGTTTATGGGCTGGGCTGATATCTTTGTAGTTATTTTGGATTTTTGAGTAATCTCATTATAGTGGGACTGTTTTGGTTCGTAGTGGCTTCAATTAATAATTTCCTTCCATGACTGGAAACAACTTTGCGTATAATTCATCACGTGAAGAGAAATGGTTTTCCCTCAGCTTTGTATAAATTAACCATGGCAGGTTCTGTATACTACATATGGAAAGCAAGAAATGAGTGTATTTTTGGTAATAAGCACCCCAGCATTGAAGGTACTTTTAGAGCAGATTGTTAAGGATGTAACTGATAGAATGTGCTCTTGGTGGAAAGTAGGAAGAAGCAATGTAAACTAGGATCTGTGTAGGGCCTGGAACATTTCTGAGAAAATTTCTTGGAACATCTCTAAGAGCTTAATCTTTTAGGATGTGGCGACTTAATATGGTATTAAGGCTCAGGTTTTTGTGGGATCTTCGGGTTGAGTGTCTCCATTAGATTCATTCCCCATCGTCCTCCTACATTTGGGCTCTATTTCGGAGTATGAATGCTTGCGTCTCCAACTACAAGACGAGATAGCATGTGATGGAGTGTTTTGGATAGCTTGGTAACATTGGTGGGTTCATTTCCGAACAATTTAGTCTTTTTGATAACTTTTGATCTAAAACGTGTAATAGGGCTAGACACTTGTGGGAATTGCTTAGTGCAACTTGATTTCCTATAGTGCACGGCGGGCTATTGCTAATCCCAACCCTACCTAGGAATTGTACATGTTTCAAAAGGTTTCTCATTCCACATCTCCTCTGTAAGGTTCCGGTGAAGCTTTTAACACTTCATGAAGTCCTCCAGCGTGTTGCCTTAAAATTAACTGTGGTGTTGGTGATGGTTTTAAGTGATGCTCTATAAATAGGAGTTAGGTACTCGGCATTAGCTTCTCCTTTAGATGGGGTAGAATTGGAGAAGTTTTAGATTGCCAGTCTTGCTACAATACATGTTTTTCATGCTGTGTTTTTATGTTGAACAGTATCACCAACTTTTACTTAGAAATGCTGAAATGTTAATCAATTGGAACTTGCGCAACCCGTTAAAGGGGCTGCATTTCAACATGCCCCCAACTGCGGCTGGGAACACTGTTCCATATCTGTCATGTCACCATCACGGCATTGCCCTATCCATAACATTATACCTACCTACCTTCTCTTTTTAACATAGGAAGTATTCTTGTCTACCTTATCATGATCAGTTTGGTTTCCCTGACTTCATAGAATCCCTAATGCATTTTGTTTCATGGATTTTAATTTAATTTGGTGTAGGTCCTCTTCCAAAATGATTCACCTGCCACATTACTTGCTCGGGTGATTGGGATCATAAGTCCCATTGGCCAGGACATGCTTGCAAAAGGGCGTGATACATATAAGTATTTCACCAAAAATCACATGCTTTATGAACGGAACCAGGTAATGTTCCACAAACCACTGCGTCTCTTGATCACTTCTGGATTCTAGCAGCTAGCATCCTTTTTAAGTGTAATTTTTTTAATTTACTTGTTTGATATTGTATATGTGTGTTTCTACAAAGAACATTTGGTGAAGGTGTTCAGCAATGGGCAACAAAATCTATTGCATAGAAGATTTTGTTGAAACTGCTAAACAAACCATTTTCCTCTGCATATGGCTCGTAATGTATATTTGTCTGTTTTTATTTAACTTTTGTGGCAATCCTGGTTGTGATTGAATAAGGTAGAAACAATCCAGTCCAATGGCTGAGACAAAAAGGACAAGATTACTTTTCTTAGTAGTGCTAGAAGGAAGAGTACAATTTTCAAATACATTTACACCCTGATCCCGGTTGCTGCTGACCGAATTCCGGCTCTGTAATATATTGTTGGGCTTGGATTGTTTGGGTTCACCAAAGTTGCAGCCCTATGTCCACCTCTTCAAGCTCATTATTGTGCTGTTCTTTGGTGGAAGTGAAAGAAAATGAGCAAGTTTGCCATCAGCTGATTGAAAATAGAAATTTATACTCGCAATCTCAGCCTTGTTCCTGCATTTGAAATACATGCATCATGATGACTTACTATGTGGTGGTTTATTTCTAATAGTTCTTTCCAAATTTTACATAATTTTAATTGGTAAAAAGCTGATCAAAGGGGAGGATAAAATACTGTGGATTAATGATGGTCGTTGAATCTATGGGATATCAGTCTCTTCACTATTTTCTAGCACGGTCTGTATCACTTTAGACTTTGCTGCATTGTTTATTGTGGTTACTGGTTAGAGGCTCAATACTTGGTAAGGATTGAGGGATCGGGGATGGTGTAACACATGTAATACATGTTGGATGGATTGAATAGTGGGGTCTATGAAGGATAGATTCGGATACGGGATACAGGTACGACACGACACGACACAGATATGGTGATATGGCAAAACGGAAAAAAAAAAAAAAAATAGGATAAGGATACATTGGGGATACATGTGCGTGAATTGTACCTTTTAATAATTATTAATCTTCTACTAGGCATAAATGTGAATCCCAAAGAAATAAAAGAGTAGTAGATATAAGAATATATACTAAAAAAATAGTTAAAAGGCGCAAAGTATGTTGTATATATAACATGCTGTGAATTGTAAATGATGTAAGAACAGACTACACGTATTTATAGTGAAGCCCAAAGAAATAAAAGAGTAGTTGATATAAAAATATATATAGTCCATAACTGTATATTACGGAAAATATAGGAATATAGTGGGATTTTTTTATGTGTGTGTGTGTGTGTGAGAGAGAGAGAGAGAGAGAGACTCAAATCTCAACTTGTATCTATTTTTCTATTGACAATAGTTTATGTTTATACTCTTATTACACTTTTCAACTTACGATTTATACTTCGTTCTTTAAAAAAATTCATTCTAACCCCCACTGTATCCCTTGCCATCACTCACATATCTGAAATGTATTGGAAGTTTTAAACATTGGATGTAAGATACTTATTTATTGTATCTGATACGCTTCGGGCGCCGATACCTATTTGAGACTCATACTCGCATAGTTTTGGAGTATCTCTGCTTCATAGAGTGGAGTACTTCTGGAGTGGTGTGCCACCACAAAACAACCACAAAGTTGAAGGGAATATTCGAACAGCAACAAAGTTGAAGGGAATATTCAACCCTGCTGTTACAAGGCCTGCCGTGTTATACCGAGTGTTGGGATCAAGGTTCTGAATAGTGTACAGGACATGGTACCATTTGCTTGCTGGTATGGTACATACCGGTACAGGTATATTACCAGATACCGTTTTGGATTCCTTTTTATAAATTTTTAACAAAAATATTCAGTTTATACATAAGTGAAAACTTCGCCTTCATTCAAAATAAATGTAGGATACTTGCAAAACATTATTAAGCAAAAAAATAAAAATAAAAAATGATAACGAAAAGAATAACAAAAACTCAAATCCTTGTTGCACTGTGGCGTGGTGTACAGCTATTTCATGATTCTCATCTCAAAAAAGTTATTGCAGTGTACCATTACTCTTTTCCTCTTCCACTGCCATTAGCCACCTAGTGCTCCTTCCCAAAAAGCTCACAACCATCTTGATAGTTCAGGTGATAAGGTCGGAGGAGGTTTGTACCACAAAAAAAAAAAAAAAAAAAGCTTAAGATTGATTGAGGTGCTCAACAGCTCTAGAGACGTCGGACTTTTGGTTGGAAAACTGCTAGGAGACTCAGATCCATTAGTCATGATTCGATTATCTTCTTCGTCATATTTTCGCTTGATTTATGGAATATTTTCACTGTATCATACACCTCCGTTACTCGCTGGAACACATTTTGGAACGAACTCACTGGAACTCGCCGGTATTGCCAGTAAGCACCAAGAAGTCAACTGAAACGGATTCCGACCTTTGTTCTAGTGGTTTTCTCTAAAAGGGTACGTACTGGCCAATATCGGCTGTTGCGGTACGGGTTTTACAACCTTGGTTGGGTTATTAAGAAACAACATGCGAGTAAGATGAGTGTATTTGAAATGAGAATGTTGAGATGGATGTATGATAATCCTTTGCGACGTTGAATTAGAAGAGAGAACATTCGCAGAGTGGTATGGGCACTGATAGAAGATAAGATGGGAGAAAATAGATTAAGGTGGAGATGTCTATCATATCGACCCAAGGGACGTATCCAGGATTTAAGTTTAGCAGTGGCAAAAAGGTTGAAAACAAATTTCTAGACAGAACACTATATAACGTAAAATATACTCCCTCCGTCCCATTTTGTTTTGTCATTTTTAGTTAGACTGTGCTTGGTTTCAATTGCTTATCTTTTAATATGAATTTCGAAAAATAATACGAAGTTTTCAAAATGAATAACATTACAGATTGAAAGTTATAAGCGTTTAACCAATGACACGATCTTCGAAAATTGATAAACAAAATGGGTCAGAGGGAGTATAAGGCTTTGTTTATTTTATTTTGTTGAGCTGTATAGTCTACTTGAGTTTTCATTTAATGAAGTAGATAAGAAAACTAAATCACACAGAGAATACAAAATTTTAGTGCATTTTATGAACCCAGGGGGGTATGGTAGAGCCCCCCCTGGATGGACAGATGCAGTAGTTAGGAGTGATATGGCTATGGTTGAGGGTAACGATAAGGGGAGGGGTAGAAGACTAAAATTAACATTAGAGGCGGTAGCTCAAAAAGATCTAGGTTTTTTATATCATGGAACACGATGCCCTTGATAGAGCTCAATAGAAAACGCAGACTCATGTATCTGACCCCAATTGATTAGGACTTGGGGCCCTGTTTGGTTTGGTTTGATTTTGGTTAGAGACAAAATGAAAATTTATGGAACAAAATCCTGTTTTGTTCGGTTTGGTTTTGGCTGAATAAAGCACGCATATTTGCCACATACTTGCACGCATGGTGGTGTTTGTTTATTACTTCCGGATACCAGCATGTATATTTGCTGCATTTTTTTCACAGTGGTCCGTTTTGTTTATTACTTCAGGACACCAGCAGACTGGAATACCTAATCCCTAAAAAGACATCCTTAAGGCACCGTTTGCCAATGGGGGACCAAGGCTTTATTGACTTTGTTTCGCATCTGCTTGAAATAAACCCGAAGAAGCGTCCATCTGCTTCTGAAGCTCTAAAGCACCCATGGCTTTCGTACCCTTACGAACCGATATCATCCTGAACCATCTGAAGGTTTCCATGGTGGAGATAGCCCGCTGCATGTGCCTTCTGAGCTTATCTTTGGGTATTTTGATGAGTGGAACGGAGCCACACTGGCTTCTCAACTGAAGTTGGTTCTGTTAAATTGATACATTCATTGAAGGTGTGTTTTGTTTAATTGGCAGTATCTCTTCGTTGCTCACTATCAGCTTGTATTGCAATCATTCACAACCAAGAATGTAATTTTTGCACGCACGCATTGTGTAATTCTAGGGTTTTTTTTTTTTTTTGGTGTCATTTCCTTTGTTTCATCTGACAAAAGGGGGATCTTGGATCTTGTTGTACATGATGTGATAATTCTTCTAGGGTATCTGGTAATAATAGTCTTGTGTAGTAGCATTGTTATCCAATTTTGGTTCATATTTGTTCCGATGTGGTCCGACAAGAATGTTTCGATTTACCAAGAGTTTTTGATGTATTGCGGTAATGTAAACAGGGTCTTGCAGTAATGTAAAGGGGGTCCTGGGCTCTCTATATACAGATATATATTCCATAGTTTCAACCCATTAGTAAATGGGGTTTTGGTTCCTTTTTATCTCCATTATGTAAAGGATGTCATAATTCTTAACCATGTTTAGTTATTGGTAGTATAAACTTCCTGATGAATGGCCACTGAATGAATCGATAACTCTGTTGGTGGCGATTCTGCAGCAGCTACAGCCAAAGAAAGTTCACATGGACAAACTGTTCTTTATTTTGGTAAAAAAGAATATATAATCCAACCAGTTTCTCATATCTGGTCAAACAAACGGCCCATAGTCTATGGACATTTAGATGATTCACTTTTAAAAATCTATAAAGTTGCAGACCTTCAGATGATTCACTTTTAAAAATCTTCCCAGCAATGTCTTTGAATTAATTGGTAGAATAATGTTCAAACGAAACAAAAGGATATAATGGTAACTCCTCATACATTCTAAGCTCTCCAACGACAAACAAACACGTAGATAGATCGACGGTGGTTTGTGGTGGTCAATCGTGGTGTTTGAGGAGTTGTGGAAGAGAGAAAGAAAGGGCGTTGGTTGCGGTAGTGGACGGCTGTGCATGGCAGACGGCAAAAGCCTCTAAAAAATCTAAGTCACGGGCTGGAGAGGCACATACCAAATCAAGCTTTTACTCAAATTCACCCAATCTTAGTCAAAAATTGAGTAAGGGCTGGAGATGCTCCAAGAAAATGAAAATTGAACTCTCTCATCAGGATGAAAAAATAACATTTAACGAATGTTCCCTTCCCAAATGTATTGTCATACAGCGCACACATCAAAATACACACACATCATTATCAGTTGAATCATGCAAGCAAAATCGCAAAATTAAAAAGCTCATCTAAATTACCAGATGGATTTTTGTATTTCGTACTATGACTTTCTCAAGGGATAGATGGAGGGGAATAAAAGGAAGATTCGAAGAAGCAAAATTAAGAAATTTGGTTTGCATATCATTCCATATGCACTGACCAAAAGCAAACCCCGAGCTTAATCTTCCTTCTCTCCGGAGCGATGCACCTCTTTGCTCTCAACCGGAGAAGAAGAGCTGCTTCCACCATCATCGGCGTCCCTGGTACCAACCCTGAGAGGTTCTTCTTTGCTGATGGTTTGGAGGAGCATGATCACGGCAACCGCAAAAACAATTATGTATATAGTCTCATCCCAATAAAAAAAGTTGATATAGCCCATAAAAATGATTGACCGCTGATTTGTTTCTGTATTACATTTCCTTCTCTGTATCCTTCTCGAAATCTTGTGATTTGTTATCCTTGATCATGTTCATCTATGCTCTCCGAACCAATAACCTGTTTACCAAAACAAAGGTTTATTCAGTATGCAATAAATAGAATGACAACGAAGCTCGTGTTTCATCAACTGTTAGAAATTTCTTACGTCAAAAAATCGAATCCTTTTTATGAGATAGCAATAAAAATAAATAAAAAAGGAACCGCATACTTTTTGCAAACAATATAGTCTGGATGAGCGAGCAACTGAAGTTATCTTGAAACTGGGGAAGATTTTAACTTACTGAAAAGTAGTCCTCATTTCCATCCCAAACAACCATTTTTGGCAATTTGGTTCGCTTTGTGATTTCAAATGATTCAGCAAATCCTTCCCACTGCTTGAACCCAACATAACCAATTTACCAAATCGCGGTTTGCAGATGCAGCAGCCTTCAAGAGCTTGATTAATTCCTTTGCTTTCTCATCTGCCTCATCCTCTATAATTGTCAGAACAACTTTCCTGTCATCGTCTATAATTGTCAGAACAACTTTCCTGTCATCGTCTTTCAACAACTTAAATGTCTCCCGATTTATGGGCACAACCTGAGGGAACAAATTCTGCTTTATAAATGCCTCTTAAACCCTTTGGTTGTGCATGTTTTCCTTGGCTCAAACCATATAATTCCCATAAACTTCTACCAAAATCTAAGACGTGTGTTCTTGGGGTATTGTTCCACTACCAAAGGTTATCGATGTTATGATCCTCTCACACAAAAAGTGTATGTGTCAAGACATGTCAAATTTGAGGAATCTTGTTTTCCTTTTCAGAGTCTTCTTTCTACATCATCTAGTCCAGTTACATCCTCTTATTTTCCTGTTTCTCTTACATCCTATGATAATCTGGTGGTACATGTTTCTGTTCCTGATTCCTTGCCCATCTCTGAATCTGTCTCATCTTCTTTATCTTCTTCCCCTGCTCCTGTTGATCCTCCATCTTTGTCCTTTTCTACTGATCCTGTTTCAGTTCCACTTACTTCTTCTTCTATCCCAGTTTTTGTTCCCTCAGTTCATCCTATGATTACCAGAGCTAAAGCAGGAATTTATAAGCCTAAGCATCCTCTCACTTTGCTAACTACTGCTATCTCTTCTAAACCAAGGAGCTTTCATGAGGCTGTTAAGCATGATGTGTGGAAACAGGCTATGGCTGAAGAATATCAGGCATTGATTAAGCAAGGAACTTGGCAATTAGTTTCACCTCCTACACATGGACGCATTATTGGGTGTCAATGGATTTACAAAGTAAAAAGGCATTCTAATGGTTCAATTGCTAGACATAAAGCTAGACTTGTAGCTAATGGTAATCAGCAAACTGAAGGTATGGACTACACAGAAACTTTTAGTCCTGTTATCAAACATCCCACCCTTAGAATTGTTCTCAGTCTTGCAGTGAATTCTAAGTGGTCTTTATGTCAATTAGATGTCTCAAATGCGTCTTACATGGAGTTCTTACTGAAGATGTTTATATGAAGCAACCCTTAGGTTATCAAGATCCTCAACACCCTTCTTATGTTTGTAAGTTGTCTAAGGCTTTGTATGGGCTCAAACAAGCCCCAAGGGCTTGGTTTGCTATGTTCTCCTCTTATCTGATTACACTTGGTTTTGTCTCTAACACCGCAGATTCTTCCCTTTTTATTCATCACCAGCAGTCCATTGTTACCTTGGTACTCATCTATGTAGATGACATCATTGTCACAGGGAGTGACACAAAGTTTATTGAAAACCTGATTACTTCTCTCAGTTCCAAATTTGTCATGAAGGATTTAGGATCACTGCATTATTTTCTGGGGCTAGAAGTCACTGCAACTTCTAATGGGTTATTTTTGTCACAATCTAAATATGCAAGTGATCTTCTAAAAAAGGCAGGTATGGAAGATTGTAAATCCAGTCCATCACCTACTTCTGCTAAGGTTCCTTTGGATCTTTCTGATCCATTGTTCTCTGATGTTACATTTTTCGAATCTCTGGTTGGTTCATTACAATATCTAACTTTAACTAGGCCTGAGCTTGCATTTCCTGTTAATTTGGTTTGTCAATACATGCACCAACCACGTGAAAATCATTTTTGTGCTATGAAAAGGATGCTCAGATATGTGAAAGGCACCTTGGATCATGGTCTTCACTTTGTTCCTGTCCCTTTGTCATTAACTGCCTTCACAGATGCCGATTGGGCTGGAAATCCTGTGGATAGAAGATCCACCACTAGTTTTGTCATCTTTTTTGGTCAGAATATTGTTTCTTGGTGTGCCAAGAAACAACACACTGTAGCCAGATCTTCCACAGAAGCAGAATACCGTGCCATGGCTCACACTGCTGCAGATCTTGTCTGGTTGCAAAGTCTTTTCACTGAACTTCATGTGCCTATGCAGCCTCCACATGTGTTATGGTGTGATAACAAATCTGCCATGGCCCTAGCATCCAATCCCGTCTTCCATGCTAGGACCAAGCACATTGAAATAGTCTATCATTTCATCAGAGAACAGGTGTTAGCCAAGAAACTGGATTTGTGTTTCATCAATTCTTCTGCTCAAATAGCTAATATCTTTACTAAAGGCTTGCCTGTGGCTAGATTTTTACTGCTCAAGAGCAAACTAATGGTTGGCCCTCCACCCATTAGTTTGAGGGGGTCTGTTAAGCATGCACACTAAGTTTGCTTAGTAGTTTCTAACTGACGGTTATTCCAGCTTGTATAGCCAGCTCAGCAAAAGTGTTACACCTCATCAATCCGTGTGATCAGTTCTGAGCCAATAGGATACGTTTGTGTTTATTTTCTCTCTAGTATCTGATGTAAACTCTGAGGAGTATATATAGGGATAAAAACACTGTTTGTAACCGACTTCAACAGAATGAAATGAGAGAGTTTCTTGTTTTTTTCGCTGTAACTTCTTCCTCAGATTCTTTTCAGCCGCCTGGGAGGAATGTTCAATCAGTAACATTTTGAATTGAATCCATGTATGGTATATATATAATAAAAAAAAAAGGTTTCTTTATGAGATTGAAGGATTTTCAAAGAAAATTTTCATAATAAAATAAAAGCTTAACATGTATCCAGTCTAATCTTTATCCCTCTGTTATGGGCTAACGAAGGAGTTCATGGAACTGGAGAAAATGATTTTTTCCTTGGTCGATACCACCATGCGGCAATGAAGACTGCCGTATGGCAGTACCTGGAGAGTTACATTTTCTTCATTTTCTGTAAAATCACGCCTATTTAGATCCAAAATGAGTACAAAAACTTAACTTGAGTTTAAGTGTACTTCCCCTCAGGTTGGCAAAACCATAATTTTGAAATTAAAAGTTTTACCAGTAGGAACGAAATACCCCGAGAGAGTTTTGGACACCGTCTGCCTTCTTTGAGCCTTCGAGGGACTGGAGATGATGCACAATCTGACGTGCGAACCGGAGAGGGGACGAGCCTTGAATGTAAAAGTTTACGAGAATGGTTTTCTGGGTGATGCTTCGGGTAGGACTTTTTTGTGGGTTTTTTGACAAATGGTTTGGAATAATGAACCGAAGGAGAAAAAAAAGAGAGAGCCTTAGCCATTTTCAGGAGGTTATTTTGGGAGGTTTTTCTGTGATTTTTTTTTATGTCCATGCACCCCAACTTACCTCGACTTTTATTTATAGGAAAAATCCGACTGGCGATAGCCTTGGTGGTTACGTAAAGCAGATGTGGGCTATAGCGGCCTCCGGCAGCTATAGACCCAGCTTTAATCCCTCTGCAACTGAGATTCCCCTGAAAAAAAGGGATTCGGGGGGCATGCTGTGCACAGCCATGCTGTGCACGGTGCTGTGCACCTCTCGGCCGTTGGATCGAGTTTTGGACGGCTCGGATGCGTTCGGTACTTTTTCTTTAATTTTGAGTTTTTTTACCCGAACGCATCCGAGCCGTCCAAAACTCGATCCAACGGCCGAGAGGTGCACAGCATGCCCCCCGAGTCCGAAAAGAAGGTGGTTGTTAACAACCGAAAAGCTTGACTCGAGTTTCAGAGTGTTGTATGCCTGTACGGCAGTTACCGCATTGTAGTTTTGAGGTACGACATTACTAGGAAGAACATTGTCGTACGGCAGTTTGACCGAGTGAACCCGAAATAGGCCATGGACTTGGATCTACCAAATGATAAGAATGCCTCTAAGATTCAATCATAAACCACAAAGAAATAGGAAGGGATGGTTCTTTCATTGCATTGATAGAAGTCTAACTAGAAAAACATCTCTCTATTACTTTGAGAAGCGTCAGTTTGACCGACGAACTACGCGGGAAAATGAACCTTCTTTCTTTGATTTCCAGCAAGCATTTTTGGAAAGTAACAATTCCATTCAGTTCGGTTTTGGAAAACTTGCTGATTGCGGATTAGAATTTGACCGTTGGGCCTAATGAGGTACCTCAGTATAATACTGCCACACCTCAGTGCTTTTTCTTGATTTTGATTTTTTTGGCCTTCGAAGTTCCGTGCGTCCAAAATTCTCTCGTTTTGATCTTGTTTTCATCATCGAGGAATTTTAAAGATGCCCACTAGATTTAAATTGGGGTGTCTACATAAATAAAGCTTCTCCCAGTAGAGAGAGGAGGATACATAACCTAAACTAGCTTTCCATCCACCACTCTGCCTTTCCAATCTCGCACCACAACTGCCATAGCCACTTTTGAATCGCCCTTTTTTTTATCGCAACATCACAATTGGTCTTAACAGTACCATTTGGAGGAGGGCACCAATGAGAGGTTAGGGGAGGATTCGAGTTATTTGGATTTCGAACCTCACTGAAGAGTAAGTTAACCTGAAATTCAACCCATGAAAAAGACAGGGCCGGCCCCGGGGTAAGCCCCGCAAGCCCGTGGGCTTGGGCAACCCCCCGGGCTAGGGCAACCAACAAAAAAAAAAAATGTTAAGTTGTACGTTATAGTATTTAATTTTAATGAGGGGCATGATATCTGAGGAACTGCTGCAGTGCAGTTGGTCATTGCAATGCTATTATTCCCAAACGGGGCAGGTTCGAGTCCTACCAGACCCACCTGCATTTTTGATATCTTTGTTTTGGGTAAATTACACTCACCTCCCCTAGGTTTTCTAACTACAACAAGAACTTCCCTTCAGATGTTTTAAATGACAATGTCCTCCATCTCACTTTAACTAATTAGATCATATTGCCCCTCACACACAAATGTCTAGGTAACTCCCCTTTCATCTTTGAGTACGAAAAAGATTTCTTTTGGTACACCCCTATACGTAACTACTTCAACGTATTTTTTTGATAATTAATACCCTAAAAATCTGTATTCCCAAAACTATTTGTACCATATACTTTCAACGTACATCTCTTCGTAGATAACATAAAATAACACACCAAAATTACGAACAATATACAACAAAAATTACTTAACATTTTTCATCTTTGAGTACGAAAAAGATTTCTTTTGGTACACCCCTATACGTAACTACTTCAACGTATTTTTTTGATAATTAATACCCTAAAAATCTGTATTCCCAAAACTATTTGTACCATATACTTTCAACGTACATCTCTTCGTAGATAACATAAAATAACACACCAAAATTACGAACAATATACAACAAAAATTACTTAACATTTTTCATCTTTGAGTACGAAAAAGATTTCTTTTGGTACACCCCTATACGTAACTACTTCAACGTATTTTTTTGATAATTAATACTCTAAAAATCTATATTGCCAAAACTATTTGTACCATATACTTTCAACGTACATCTCTTCGTAGATAACATAAAATAACACACCAAAATTACGAACAATATACAACAAAAATTACTTTAACATTTTTCATCTTTGAGTACAAAAAAGATTTCTTTTGGTACACCCCTATACGTAACTACTTCAACGTATTTTTTTGATAATTAATACCCTAAAAATCTGTATTGCCAAAACTATTTGTACCTTATACTTTCAACATACATCTCTTCGTAGATAACATAAAATAACACACCAAAATTACGAACAATATACAACAAAAATTACTTAACATTTCCATGGTAGCCTTTCTGTTTATATATTGTAGCAACTCCATTACAGCTTATACTACACTTGTATTTTGCACCAAACCAAGAAGAATTTACTTCAAAAATGTAAGAAAAAGTTATTTTCTTTAAATCAGAAGCACTATAAGTGGAGTTTTATTTTGAATTTGATTTTTTTTTTATGTAATTCAAGCTAAAAGCAATATGTGACATTGATTTTTTTTTTAATTACTGTTATGCCTTTTTTTTTTTTATGACTTATAAAAGTAAGTGGGCAACCAAGCATGAGGTCGGGCTTGGGCAACCCAAACTTCGGGGCCGGCACTGGAAAAAGAAGCTTTTTGGATTACAGACAAGGGGTCGACTAGAACAAAACTATAAACCCAGGCCTTGTTCTTGAATGAATTTTATGAGATAAAATCTAATTTTGATAAAATGTAGTTTTGTTTAGAGGTGTGATAAAATGACATTGTTTTCCCAATGGATTAAATCTAGGGTTGATAAAGGTGTTTTGTAAATGATTTTGTGAGATAAAATCTAGTGTTAGTAAAATCTAGTTTTACTAAAATCCGTTGAGAATGTTAGATTTTATCAAAACTAGATTTTATGAGATAAAATCCATTAAAGAACAAGCCCATTCATTGCGAGCCTTCTAAATTTGCCATGCTATAAGTCTATAACTACGTATTTTCACAGAATATAGCGTCCATCTTCTGTTGAATTCGAGTGTTCCATTAACGAGATGGTCCACTTCATGACGGATGGGATGGCTATGGAATTCACCATGATTTAAATCACTGCTGAACCAAAACAACAGCAGTCCACCTACACCCAAAGAGGAGGGGTTCGTTGGTTCCGCTTATTTGCAAGGGTTCTTCTATTATTAACCCACTAGACTGCTAATAAGTCAAGAAGAAAATAAATAAACACACATTCTTATACATTTTTCACACTTTTTAATATATTTTTTTAAACCTGAACGACAACCTTAAAATTTATTGCAATCAAGAGTTTGTCATTTGGGCCTAAACACAAAGACCATGAAACCGTTGAATTTAGGGTTTGGACTATCTCAATTAGAAATAATAAAGTCTATTGACACATCCTTTAGGTAGAATTATTGCCAAATTAAATTTTTTTTTTTTTGAAGTAGGTTGGTATTAGGTGACATTTAGTTCATTTTTTCCGTCAATTTTTTTATTACTCATTCGTTTGAAGAAGAGAAATAAATATATATATATATATATATATATAGAAACATTGACCCAAGTGGAAAAAAAAGTGAAGGGTTTCAAACTTTCTAATCTTTAGTGAACTTTTGCGTGTTTTTACTCATAGTTTTTTTATTTTTAAAATTTATCCGTAAAGACAGTGATTAATACAAAACAATTTACGCAAATTCAATCAAAAAAGACGAAAAGACACGGAAATGAATCAAACTAAAGGAAGCTTAATGGCTGGATTTTATGTTTTGTTCCTTCTTTTAGGGTTAAGAAAATTCTTAGGGAAATCAAGGGGAAGTTGTTTTCTCATCCCAAATTTTCCTTTTACTTTTCCATTTCTCCTTTCTTTTAGTTGAACTTTTCAATTTCTATTACTGCTACTTTTCTTATGACTCCAATAGGGGGGGAAAAAATTTTTGTCGTTTTTGGCCAATATTTTCTGTCAATTTTGTTACAAAACCAAACAAAGATACTAGGAGTAAGTTTTTGAAAACATTTCTCGTATATTCCCTCCGTCTCATAATAACGAATTTTTATTGTATACCGGGAGTGTACCATGTGGCCGAGCCTATGAGGTGCCCGAACTCTACATACGAGCCGTCCAAAAGTGTATTGCACAACTCAAATCGAAAACCCTTTTTTCTCCTCTCTCTCTCTCTCTCTCTCTCTCTCTCTCTCTCCTGTTTCTCTCTCCATAATCCGGACCATCCAAAACCGAAATGGACGCCCGGATGCGCTGCGTACCCGTACCCCCGCTTGACACTGAAAACTCGTCAATAATAACGGACCCTTTTGGAATTTCCAATTTTGTAAGGAGACACACATTTCAAAATGAAATTTGTATTTCCAATATTATTTCTTAAATCCCACTTTTAAAATTATTCTTCATTACTTTATGATTAAAAACTTTTGAAAATTAAAGCATTGTGGCAATATGACAATATGACAATATGGGTCATTTTACTGGGCTGACAATAAAATAAAATAAAAATAAAAATAACATACATTTCAGTGTACCTTTTTTCATTTTTTTTAACAAATTTTTATATATTTATATATATTTTTCACATATTTCAATACATTTTTAAAATCTCGACACTGCCGTGGATAAGCATTATTACTCCATTATTATTCTTGGACTAGGCAATTGATAAACAATTGAAACGAGTTGGCAGCTTATAAGTTCCCAACTATCATCATCATCGAACAATACAAGACCCACACGATTCCCTCCCTCCGGACCCTCCGTCTCTCCGATCCGATCATCCCAATTACAAACTCGGATTCCAAATACCATTCGATCCTCTCTCTCTCTCTCTCTCTCTCTCTCTGTGCATACAACTCTATTCACACTTTCTTCCTCAAAAATCACAACCCGCGCACAGAGAGAGAGAGAGAGAGAGAACAGAAAGTGTTTGATCTATGGCGTCAATGAGCTTCTTGAGTAATCAGATGGCGTGTAATAAAAACTCATCATGGGTGGAGTTTGGTGGGACAAGTCGTCGGCGGGTGGGTATTGAGCGATGTGGTGCTGCGAGAGTCGGTGGGTTGAAGGTCTTTGCTTCTCAGTCGGCTCGGACACAGCCCGATCTCAGCGTCAGCGTTAATGGGCTCAAGATGCCAAACCCATTTGTTATCGGGTCGGGTCCTCCCGGGACTAATTACACTGTCATGAAGAAAGCTTTCGATGAAGGTTGGGGCGCTGTCATCTCCAAAACAGTACTAACTTCTTCCCATTCCCTTTTCATTTTGAGCTACCTATAATTTTTGCCTTTCCCCTTTATCTACTCCTCCATTTCAATTTTATAGTCCTCCATTCTATTTTATTTATAACTTTAAATCGGTAATGAATTTTATATTCAATATAGATATTGGTTAATAGATCTCAATTAGTTTTATAAAATAATATTTTTAAAATCACGTAAAACAATATAAATTATTATATATAATTAGGTTAGGTTTGCCTTAAAAATTCAACTTAACTTTTTGTTTTGTCTTTGTTTGATTTTTTTTTTTTGCGTTTGTTTTTTTGCATCGATTTTTTGAGTATTATTGGTTCGTCTTGGCGGGAGGAATCCAACAAGGTAAAGATTATGACTAGAACTTTCAATTTTTTGAATAAGATCGAAAAAAGTGTAAAAAGCTGACATTTGGCTTATTTTTGTGTTTATTCAAAAAAAATTATGATTAGATCATAATTTTTTACTTTTTTGATTCCTCTCGTCGAGATGAACCAATAATACACAAAAAGTTGATGAAAAACTAAAAAACACGAAAAAAAATCAAATAAAGACAAAAAAATAAGCCAGCTAACTTTTTAGACCAAACCTCACCTTAATTGAAAAGTGACACGAACTTCCAAAATAAACTATTAAAATGAACTATTAAATTGGGATGGAGGGAATATTTCACTAGTCTAGTTGATTTTATGGAGCCTGCTATTTGTTTTTTAATCACTTTTGGTCAAAATGTTTACTATTCGTGCTCTTCCTTTTGCTGCCTGGAACAGAGGAATAATAAATGTAAAACAACAAATGGGCTTTTTTTTTTACTTTGATCCCCTAAACTATCCACATTTTCTCTATGTCGTCCCAAAACTTAAAAAAAAAAACAAAAAAACATCTATTTCGTCCCTAAACTATTTGCTTACAACCAATTTAGTCCAATCATTAACGGCATCTAATTTGAACGGAAATAGTTTATGCTCATAGATTCGTACACACAGATTGCTCCTTGAGGCTCACTTGGCCACTTTGGGGTTCCACATAAAAAATCTGAGACGTTCATTATTCTAAAAATATGTTTTCAAGTGGCCTTTGTAAAAAATCATCTCAATCGAATATCTCTAAGTGCTTGATCCAATCTTCCAATTTTTTATTAATTTTAAATATTTAATAAAAAATTGGAATGTAAGATCAAGCACTTAAGAGTTATCTGATTGAGCAAATTTTTTACGAGGTCACTCTTTAACATATTTTAAAATTAATGAATGGATTGGATTGTTCGTGTGGGACCCCGAAGTAGGCCTCACGTCGCAATCTGTCTGCGCGTAAATTATTTTCCGTCTAAAAAAGTGGACCGTTAACAATTGGACTAAATGGGTTGCAATAAAATAGTTTAGGGATGAAATAGGTGATCTTTTTAGTTTAGGGACGACATAGAAAAAATGTGGATAGTTTAGGGGATAAAAAAAACTCTAAAGAAGTTCACGAAACACAAATACCAATGGTTCTTATTTTAGTTTATTTTTATCTTTATTACTCCCTCCGTTCCTAAATAAGAGCCCCACTTTCTCTCTCTTGCCATTTTTCAAATCAAAAAATGAAGTACTTTTATGTATCATTTTTCGAATTTTTTTGCACCGAATTAAAGTACTTGTCAGGTACTTAAATTTGCTGCGAAAAAATTCGAAAAATGATTTACGGAAGTAGTTCATTTTTTTATTTGAAAAATGCCACGACTTTTCGTAGTGGAATATTATTGTGGAACGGAGGGAGTACTAACTTTCTTTGAATCTATATTTTTTTACTTTTTGAGTTCCTTGTTTTAAGATAAACAATAAAGGTAAAAGATGCTGACCAAAAGAAAAAGAAAAAAGAAGAAGAAGAAGAAACAAACACACTGAAGAAAAGGTTTGAGAAAAACTTTTTCAAACTTCCATCACATTTGTGAATAGTTTTGACGCTGACGCAACTTTTCTTAATGGTGTTTTATAATTAACAATTTAAATTACGCAGGAACTAGAACTAAAACTATCATGATCCCACAAATATAGCTTAACTGAAATTTAAATAATGAGTAAATAAAATCAATAAATCATAGTCCTAAAACCAGCCTCCACTATAAGTTTCCATCCATGACGTCATCATGGATTCCAATCCCGAAGCATTAAACAATTGTAAACTTTTAAGTGGACAAGGTCCAATAAAATAAAATAAAAGTAGTCTTTGGCAGGCTGGTGGTACATGTTGGAATCACGTTAGGAAAACTTATCGGGATAAATATCAGCATTTATGTCCATATTATTCTTTCGTAATAACGACAGTATTAACATATAAAATGACTCCCATCGTTTGTTATGTACTCAAGTAGTATATATGATTACAGGAAGTTCTTGAAAATATGAGATAAATGTGACAATTGATTTGTGTGACTTGCCCTAGCATTTTTAATTGATACCAGTAGAATAGAATCCTGCAATCGGCTCTGTTGGTCGATGTATTTGACTGGACTTGAGAGCCTCATTTAAATTGAAAACATGGCCCGTCATGATATGGATTGGTTTCCAATTCCTTCTTTCTTTTCTTATTCGAAATCATCTATCTCTTCTTATTCCTCTCTCTCTCCTAATGATTCTGCATTACTGATGCTCTTTTTATGTGGAACTACTTGATGCTAAACTTTAAAAGTACTTTATGAAATTCTCTATCATAAACTTCCCAGATAGAAGCAGCAAAATTGTTTTTCTTATATTGACTATGAAGTGGTCAATCTTTTTTTCTCCAAGTTGAAATGGAGAAATTGTTTTATGCAATGAATCAGACAATGCTGCTTTGCTAGTACCTGTTGTCCATGAAGGAATTTATGTTGTAACTTGAACTACGATGGTCAGGTGTCATTGGATGCTGCAAAAGTTGTAAATGTTACACCTCGATATGCTAGGCTACGAGCAGGAGCAAATGGTTCAGCAAAAGGACAAATTATCGGTTGGGAAAATATTGAACTCATAAGTGATAGGCCTCTTGAAACCATGTTGAAAGAATTCAAGCAATTGAAAGAAGAGTATCCTGACAGGGTACTTATTGCTTCTATCATGGAGGAGTATGACAAAGCTGCATGGGAGGAGCTTATTGACCGAGTTGAGCAAACTGGAGTTGTAAGCTTGTACTTTCAATAAGAAAGTTGTTATCAACCTTGTCTCTAGCTAAGTAGTTATGCCTAGTATTTTTGTTCATATCCAACATTTATGGCGTTCTTGTTTAGGATGCTATCGAAATCAACTTCTCATGTCCTCATGGTATGCCGGAGCGTAAGATGGGTGCTGCAGTTGGGCAAGATTGTGCTCTTTTGGAGGAAGTTTGTGGATGGATTAATGCAAAGGCCACTGTTCCAGTTTGGGCAAAAATGACTCCAAATATTACAGACATTACACAGGTTTGCTTGTCATCATCTTGTTTCCTCTCATCATTGGTAATTTGGTAACCTAATTTACTCTTAAGAGAAAAATCATCGATTTTGTGGCATGAATTCTTGTTGCTAGTCTTATGGAAGAAGTTACAATACAAAATGTGTTGCATCAGTTTTATATATTTGTGGCTTGAGCTATCCAAACTTGTTTAGGAGTTGAATTTTTAGAGCCCTCCTTCTCACTATCTTGTTGAACCCCAGGAACATTTTTATTCAATGAATGGAAAAATACTAATTAAGGTTTTTCTATAAGTAAATCTATTAGCACTTCATAGAATTGGGGGCCAATTGAAACAGGAACATAAGGTTTTGAGAACTACTTGTTTGGTTCCTGGTAAAGCTAGGGAAAAAACGTTTGGCTGAGCTCTTGATTGGATTCCATTAGCAGAATATGCAACGAGCATATTTGAGTGGGCTTTTGTTTTGCTGAATTGACACTTTAAAGTCATGAAAATTGAGACTATGATTACTACGAAACCTTACCTACTTGGCCGAACATCTAGTGTTCTTTGTCTCTCTTCTTTTGCAATCAGTACTCATGGTTAACTGAACTCCTTGTTTCCTGGGGTTTAGGCATACTTTTCTGAACCAGAGGTTTAGGCATATGACTAGCGGACGTTCTTCTTTCAACACATAACAGGGAGGATCAATGAATTATACAGAATTGCATCTCTCTCTTTTTTGTCACCTTTCCCTCTGTGTCTTTGTTAGTTTCTGCGGCTGCACACAGTGACTTGGGTGGTCACTTGAACAGCCAAAGAAAAAAAAAAAAATCTTTAGAATACAGGTGATTTTTTGGTTTTATTGTTGTTTAGCCCTCCTTGAACACCCAACCGAAAAATCTTTGAACACCCTATCCAAAAATGTTTGAACCATCAATTCCAAAATATTTGAACACCCAACCCAAAAAAATGAGCCCGCAAATTACTCTAACATAAACAACTCAATTAACCCATAACAAAATCAAAAAAGAAAAGAGAAGAAAAGGAAAGGAAAGATTTTAAAAGAAAACTAAAGGGGGATCTGGATATTAAAAGAACAATATTCGTTCAACAAGGAAAACATATACGATTAATATACATGGGTTCATCGTTTCCCTCTAGAAAAAAAAAGGGAGGAGGAAAACATATGAAGAATGACAATAAGCACAATCAGCTAGCTATGAACTTAGCTGGTTGTAGTTGGACCTAATCGGCTAATCCTTATGTAAACGAGAAGAGGTTGGAAAACTAAGTAAAATGGAACTAGAAATACACAACCAAAAATAAAATCTCACAATTGCTTTGATCATAACAAAATCACACTACGATATATGAACACAAAATGCATTAATTGTCTTACAATTGAAAAGATGCTTATGATTTATGTACCATTACTACACTGAACGGAACCAAACATATATAGAATTATGTATTTATATATAAGAGAAACAAAAGAATACATATATTCGCTCCGGTCGGGTTTGTACCGGCTTGGTAGGTGACAAACCAAACCAAAATCAACTTTTTAGGTTCAGCTAAAATGCAAATCGAAACAAACTGATTTCCTTTAGAAACCAAACCAAAACCACTGGTTTGGTCCAATTTCGGTTTTCGGTCTGGTTTACCGGTTTTAACTCTCACCTCTAAAGCTAGTAGAGATTTCTAAACACCCTTCTTAGAATTTCTGGAGCCACCACTATGTTTCTTTTCCTTCAGATAAGTGCATTTTGCAATTTTTTGGTCATTTATACGAGGGAATGTAGGTTTGTTTCTTATTCATCTATTACCATGCTTTGTTTTTTTATAGCCAGCTAAGGTGGCTCTAAAATCCGGATGCGAGGGAATATCCGCAATAAACACAATAATGAGTGTTATGGGAATCAATCTCAACACCTTGCACCCAGAGCCTTGTGTGGAGGGGTTAGCATTTTCACCCGACTATATGAGTTTTTTATATGACTTCTTAATTCAACAAGTTTTACATACAAAAATCATTTCAGATACTCAACTCCTGGGGGCTACTCTGCGAAGGCAGTCCATCCTATTGCACTTGCAAAAGTGATGAATATTGCACAGATGATGAAAGCAGAATATGGAGGTAAGGATTATTCACTCTCTGGCATTGGAGGTGTTGAGACAGGTGGTGATGCTGCTGAATTTATACTTCTTGGATCAAATACTGTTCAGGTTTGACATGATATGATGCCATTTTATTTGTCATTTCTTTATGTGATGTTTTCAGATGTTTAAAATCTGTAGCAGGTAAACTTTGGCTGTCTGTTGGCACATCTTTCATTTCCTTACATTGGTTCTTTTTCAAACTCTGCATGGCCCATGTTTTCCATTTTCTGATATAGATCAAACTACTGTCATGTTTGTTTTGCAACCAGATAATAGATGTGGTCTGGGACAAGAAATTGCTTCACTTGAATTAGCAATATTCTGTTAAGTTGACTGAGTGGTTTCAGACAAGAAAATTAGTCTAAGCAAATAATGTGGGGTCACCATGGAATACCTGTTGCAGATTGCACAAATACAATGTACCAAAGCTTGCTTTACAAGCTCCTACTGCTATGCACCTCCTGCACGATTTTTTTTTTTTTTGCATACCTTGCACGAAAGTGGAGTGGCTATTAGAGTCCTCCACAAATCAGAAAATAAAAAAAGGGAGATGAGATCCAGTGTGTTTCATGCATGCAAAGTCCAATGAAAATGATCAAATGAACGGCGTGTCGAGAAGGCAACTGATGATTGCTCTAGCAGCCCCTTGGACTTCTAACTTGTTCAATCTATGCATTGTGTATAAAGGGTGAAAACAAGCACTAAAAGCTCTGATACCCCATGGGCCGCATGCAACAATGAGGGTTGAGCAGAACTCCCTTTGAAACTTTGGCACATTGGTGACTATGGATTAGGTTGTCTGTTGGTCTAACCCATAAGTTATTCCGGTTGACCAAACATCGTTCCGCAATACTTTGTCTTTCTCCAGCTGAGACAAAAATTAAGTATCTTAATCTAAAGATGCACTGAGATTCCATATAACTTGAACACTTTCTGAAGTCTAAAGTATTTCGATAGACCTATACTTAATACTCTTTGACATCTTTTTTTTTTATTACAGAGTAGCATACGATTTGAATGCAATGGCCAAAACAACTATGTGATGTTTAGACTTTATATGACGAATATTTTGTGCAGTTAATCACATTTCAATGGTAGTTCACTTCGCAAGAGATGTGCCATTTTGTTTATCTTCTACGTGTTAAATGAGTTTATGTATTCATTTGCTTCTAGGTCTGCACTGGTGTTATGATGCATGGATATGGCCTTGTTAAAAAACTCTGTGCCGAGCTGCAGGATTTCATGACGATGCACAATTTCTCATCTATAGAAGATTTCAGAGGGTATTTTGTTTACTGAACTGTTTGATGACAACATTTTAACCTTGCTGATGTTCAACAATCTGAAGATTTTGTTTAGCGAACAGTTTTACTACTACATTTTTACCACGTTGATTTTCAACAATCTGAAGGATTTCCTGTATCTCTTTTTCTTATGTGTGCGTTATTGATCCATTGCCCAGGGTATCTCTTCAGTATTTTACAACCCACACAGATTTGGTCCAAAGGCAACAAGCAGCGATTCAACAAAGGAAAGCTGTCAGGAAAGGATTGCAGTCTGACAAAGACTGGACAGGAGACGGTTTTGTGCATGAAACTGAGACTATGGTGTCCAATTGAATTGATAATTATACTGCAAATTGCACTGTCCCTGAAAAAATGGTATAACTATCCTTCTCTGTTGTTCAGTCGAAAATAAATTCTATTTTAGAACTCCGTATGTTGGACTGAGTGAAAAGTGACTTTGTTTCTCCTTGAAATGTAGAAAATCAGTAAGAAGCATTGATCAATGCATGTTTCTCATAAATATTTCTCCATTGTTATGTGAAGTTGAACTATGATTTGGGAATTCTACGGGATAACGTTGGTTCAGTTCACTGGGGCTAAAAGTATCAAGTGACTGGATTGTATGAAGTGTTGGGCTTCCCACAAGCTTACTTGACATTTAGTTAATGTGGCTGTGCTCTCAGATTTCTTGGTCCCTCCACACCTTCCTTAGTTAATGATTTCTTCATCCGGTGATTGAGCCCAATGTATTCAGAATAAGAAATCACTACGTTTATATGTCTCCTTAGACCTGTCTTTTTTTTGAACGGCCTCCTTAGACCTGTCTGATTAAACTGGTTTTGGGTATTTATAAAATTCATCATAGTTTTAAAACCAATTGAGCTGTGGAAACACAATTCTCAATAAAATCCCAATATAGCCAAAATTCATAGTGCAGAAATAAAGCACCTACCTTGAAAAATACAGAATTTTTTTAAATCATAATAATATGGTAAATTACAAAATAATATTTTGAATAGTGTGAATAATGTAGTATGGACATTTATTTAGGGACGAAGGGAGTATTTAAAAATAATTTACATTTATTTATTATCCATACACTATATTTATACTCCATCCGTTCAATTTTGGGTGTCTATTATTACTTTTCTCTTTTGTGTCTATTGTCTATATATTTCAATATTGATCTTCAAAAATATGCAATATGGATCTTATTTTATAGATTTCGATTTGTTTTATAATATTTAAACATTATAGATTGAAAGGAATTGGGGGAAGATGTCGTTCCTTCGAGGACAGTAAGGGGCCGTAATCGGCCATGGACAGCTCTGATCTGTTAGGCAATGGATGGTTTGGATTTGTTTGAACAAGATGTGATCTGAGTCATCCATGGCTGATCACGGACGGCTATGATTGGCCCAACACCCATGCTGTCCCCGAAGAGACAGCACCCACCCCTGGGTCCCGATTGAAAGATATAGGCAATAGACAAAAGGAATAATAGACAAAACAAAATTGGACTGAGGGAGTATATGTTTTATAGAATTTAAAATATTTAAGTATATATTTATATTAAAGTTATATTATAGTCTGTAAAAAAGGGATGGGTCATTTAAAAGAAAATAGTAAATGAATGGTAGATTTGGAAATAAATAGAAAGGTAAAGGATAAAATGATCTTCAAAATTATAGAATCCATAATCACAATCTACTTTTGAGATTGTAGCTCTTTATACTTGTTTTGAGAATGCATTATGGAAGAATCAGAATATGCACTAAACACTTAATATGTAGAATCAGAATGCCAGAATTTAGAATGAGATAAATAATGTGCATCGAAGGCCGATAACGGCCCGTTTGGATGAGGTATTAGAATATGTATTATTTATGGGTACCGGATGACTAATCCGTAGTCTGCACCTCATCCATAGTTTGTGTATTTTTTACGAAGGGGTATTAGTTATGGCCCCTAGTTTTTAATAACCTTCCCCTCTTAAATACGAATAGCCCAGACCCAGCCAATAATTAATTCCCCTTATCCCCCTTCTCAATACCCCCAATCCACCGATCCTCTTTCTTTTATCATTTATCGTCCCATCTCAACTACAAAACAAACAAAATACTATTTTATTCTCCTTTATTATGAAAATCTTCAAAACCAGTACTATTTTATACACTCTTCATTAACAATATCCTCTACTATCTTATATCCCTTTGCAATTTAATCCACAAAAATCTCATCTCGCATCTAATCGAGTTGTTAGGCGTTAAAACCCCGAGTTTACCTGATTTCATCGAGCTAGAATCGAACGGTTAGGTTTAGTTTAATGACCGGTGCCCATACTACGACAGTAGCTTATTTGTTTTTCTCACACAGATTATGATAGAAGTGCTGCACAACGTGCTGTGCGGCTCATTTGGACCCCTTTTCCGGCACCTTTCTAACGATCGGAGACGTCCACACTCCACTATGTAGAGCTCATCGAGTAATACAAGTGTATCAAAAATCAACTTGATTGGATGCCGTTAAGTGCCTCATCGGAACACAAAGAAGTTGAAAAGAATGGAACACATATGTCTTGAAACACTGGATGAAAACCATTAAACCCATTATTTTTCAACTTATTTGTGTTCTGATGAGACACTTAACAATATCCGATCAAGTTGATTTTTATTACACTTACAGTACTCAACGAGCTCTACGCGGTGGACGTCTTCGATCATTGGAACAGTGTTGGCGCGACGCTGAAATTGACCCGCACAGCACGGGGCTGCGCAGCACCCCTGTTTCCTGATTTTATTCACTATTGATGATACTCCAACTTTAATACCGAAACACTGCCACGTTCTCAAAGAAGAAAAAGAAAAAGAAAAAGAAAACGGAAATACTGCCTCTCAAGTCACGCCGTGTGAGTCACACGATACTTTCCTTTGCTATAGAGAAGAGAGAAGACCCAGAGCCGATCGATACATATTCGAAGAAGAAGAAGAAGAAGAAGAGGGATCGAGAGATAGAGAGAGAGAAAGAGGAGAAATGGCGTTGCAGTGGATGATACTGACGTACGTGGTGGCAGTGGAGGCAGTCATAGCGCTTCTACTGACTATTCCATCTCCAAAGCTTGTCAAGTCTCGCCTCGTGTCTCTCGTCTCTCTCATCCTCCAACCTTCCATGTTCGTCGTTCCTTTCTCGGGTTTCCAGCTCCTAGGTCGGTCTTTCTTTCTAAAACCCTACTGCTCTTTTATGGCCTCTACTACTCGATTCAATTGGGATCCTCGATTAGGGTATGTTTGTGGTTTTCTTTTCTGTAGATATTTATTGGAAGAATGAGCACCGATTGATGTGCACTGGCGAGATTTGCACTGCTGCTGAAAGAGATCGCTATGAGAAATCGGTAAGCTGTTCTATTATTTTGTGTGCGTTTCTGATTAAGTTAATTGCAATTGCCAAATTTTAGGTATTCTTTTGGGTGCTTTTGTTTTCGACTCACGTTAGGTAAGAAAAAAGCCAAGTCCTGGAAACAAAAGTTGCTTGAAATTTGCTGGTGGATTGTTGTTGTTCTCTGTTTGGTTCATTTATATGTTTTTGTCAGCTGTGAAAATGGTCTTTTCATGTTTGTTCGCGCGCGCGCGTGTGGAAGTATTGATACATTTGAGTATTTTATGTCTCAAATTTGCTTATTTCTGCCTCCTAAGTTGTAGAAGGGTTAGGAACATGCAGCTCTGATGGTGATAGAGAGGACAAATCAAAATCACAACTTATGCTATGTGATTCATGGCAGAGAAAGGTTTTTGGTGTTCTGCATGAAAAAAATAAAATAAAATAACCTTTATGAAGCAACCATAGCTATAGAAGCAACTTGGGTGGAAATTGAGTAGAGGGCCTGCAGCTTGGACAATCTGTTGAAGATTGGGAAAGTCAACCTATGAGCCTTGAAACCATATTACCAGGTTGGTCAAAATGACTGGTCTTTGTAGTGTTTGCGACTATAGAAAAGACAGGATCTGATGGGGCTGATGTTCGGATGGATGGAGGTTCTAACCGTGCTTTTGATGGCAAAGGTTCAGACCTTGCTTATATGCTAAGAAGGGCCCCCTTTGGTTGATTGGTTCTATCACTTCTGGTTTTAGCTGCATTGATGAAGTATTAACAGTTGTATAAATCTCAGTTATCGTGGTGATCTCATATACCAAATAATTAGTATGCTATTCTGTAGTATGCTGCATCATTCTGTTTGAGATATAAATGGACTTAGGTGATTAGTGTTTTCTATAAATGAGGAAAATAAAGAAAAGATAAAGTTATCTCACATTTGAGTTTGCCTAAACTAGTGCAATGGTATTTTGTAGAAATGTTAGTGTTAGTTGGTACAAATGTTAGTTGCTGGAACACAGGAGTGGGTATTTATGACACAAAACGGTAAGTCGGTAACACAACTCATCACAAACAAAGTTAACAGGTTAAGATTGCCCTTTTTTTTTAACACAAACACCAATATGACACAATATGATAGTATGAATAATAAACATGTCGGGGTAGTGTCAAACCTGAGTAACTTGAACAAGACACTTATGGACACCCCGATTAGGACCCCGTATGATTCTTCAAGCAATGGCCTCTCCCTGATTATGAAAATGGAGCCTAATTACCTGGAAAATGTCTTAAATTAAGTATCAAGTCTCTTATGCTGTAAGGGCATTTTCGCAAAGAAATCCCTCTGAAACAAAGAAAAGAGACGTGCACAACCTTTGGCTTAGTCAAATTCAAACCTTGCATAGTGCATACGCCTCTTATAACCCTGCGTCACAAACTTTTTGCGAAGTCAAATTTTTTTTTTTTTCCCCTTCATGAAAGTTAAACACGGGGTACACTACTATCTACCTGGAGGGTCACCTTCAAACATGGCATACACAACCTTCAACAGGGCTTACACTAGGTTTGACCAGAAACAAGTGTATTTTTACCGTCAGCTGCGGAATGCACATGGGGTGTGGCCTTGATGTGAGGCCATCCTGAGCATCTCAGGCAATAGCAGAAAACCCCCATTTGCCCATTAATAAGAACCTTGACCTTTGGCATACAGATTAGACATTTTGGCTATATCTTGGGAGGTTTGAGATATAGAAACTCGTGAAATCTAAAGAGATGAAGTCCAAATCTGTGGAAAGCACACACACTCACAAGCACTTAAATCAAAAGTGCCAATGCTTAGGCCTGGTTTTCCCTATTTAGCCAAATGACTTTTAGCCAAAAGGGCTAAAAGTCACATGTCACTCTTCTCACACACATCAACTTTTAGCTTTTTTTGGGAAACAATTTTGCTAAAAGTCATTTGGCTAAAAACGGGAAACCACCAGTTAGTTCTAGACCTCGAAAAGGAAGAGAAAAGCTTGAATACTTGAAAATTAGCCATGCTGCATTTATGAAATACTTGAAAATTAGCCGGTAAGAGTGTCAATCTTGCATGCTGCATTTATGAGCCTTGGACAGCTTTTGAAAATTAGAAACAAGAATCCAATTTTCTACAAGACACTGCGTACTCAAGCACAGAACCTTGCATACGCAAGGTTAAACCTGTTCTATACAAGTTGCAATCTTACATAGGTCAGGTGATGTCTCTGTTACAGTTTACACTTTTTTTTTTCTGTTTTTTGTTATGTCTAAAATGTCTTTACACCTTTCTGTTTTTGTAAAATAGCTAGTCTTTCTTTTATGTCTTAGTACTTGCATGTACATAGAAACTGACTTAGCATACGCAAGCTTGTTCCTTGAGTACACCTCGAACATGCGTTCGTAGGACTGACACTTGTGTACGTAGGACTGACTTCTGTCACATTTTATGCTTTATGTTCATCCTGCTATACAGTGCATTGGTTGCTTACTGTCTATTATTACCCTTTCTGCATCTGTATAGCATGGAGAGACTGTGTGCACTCGAATCGTTCCCTTAGTCTTACCTGGCATATGCGATGTTGGTTTTTGTGTATACATTGTCTTGTTCGGTGGCAGTATACCAGTTTGTTGCATATCCTCTAATTAGTTTGTTTAGCCTATGTCTGGGCCTATTTGTTAATTAGAAAAGGATTTTAGTTGTTATTGGTTTTATATTCCTCTGCATATCCTCTCCCTATTCGTTTAGTTATATAAAACATCTTGGTTGATAAGACAAATATGGGGTACAAAAGTCAGATGCAATCTGAAAATACAACTCAGAAGATTGAACTTATCCAAATTTTCTGTAGAATGACCTGTGAATATTATGAAGAATTTGGGCCCGTTTGTCCGACTAGGAGAGTCCCATATCGCTAAGCAAAAACAACAAACACGTGTAAAACTTAGAGATGGGTATTTTAGAGAGCATAGAGATTGCGAAAATTGCCTTTATTTTCTTTATTTTCATAGTGATTATGGTAGCAGGATTTCATGAATTGCTTTAGTTTAGTATTTCTATTTCCGTACAGTACAATTGATTTTCGTGGAAATTTGGTAGAGCAGTGGGAGTTCTTAATTTTTTGTTTGATGGTGAGGTATGATTATGTAAGCTATTTCTACCCTAATGTGCCAATTCCTTTTTACTATAACAGTATAACAAAACTAAATTGCCTTTATGTTTTACTTTGTTTGTATCAAGGTTTTTTTTAAAAAATAAATATTGGCCACAAGGTGGTTGTAGTTGCAGAAAGCAATTTAATTAAGGTAAATCACATCGGTAGAATACTTTTGTAGAGAATAATAATGCTAGATGTAAATGTTAATGTAGGCTGTATCAGATGATTTGACTTGTCGGTTTGGACAGATATTGTGCTTCTCAGATCTGTGGAGATAAAAATGGTGATTAATTCTCTGACCCAATCTAATCTTCAATCTCACAAAATCTTTAATTAGAGTCCACTGAGTTGTCTTTCACATGGGTTCAGTGGCAGCGGCAATAATGGCTGCTTTCCACCTCAATTGGTAACGATTTGTAGCATGATGTCCTGATGGGTGTCGAACTGTCTATCTCTTTTTGTTGCTTGTTCTGTTATGTTTCCAAATGGTGGTGTTTTTTGATTGGCTGATTTGGGACATAATTTATGGTAGAGACTACTTGCATAATTTAGTGAGGCTTATCTAAGAGGATGTATGATGGCCATTGGATGAAACGATCTCAGCCATTCTAAAAAAATGTTGGATGAAACGATCTCAGCAATACTAAAAAAATGTATCTTGGCGGACCCTATGCTGTCCTCCCTTGTGATACAACCATAAGAGATAATGCATATAGTTTGATGAATGAAGTATTTTCGTGATTAGCAATTTGTAGCCGTGTTCATGCTCCTATCTTGTAAGGAAATTTTTCGAGTCCGTGACCATGTAGATTCTTCATAACTTAATGTATCATCATGGGTCATTTCTGACTCGAGACGTACACGAATCGGAATGTAAAGGCATAAACATAGATTTGGATTTTTTATTCAGCATATCCCTAATGTGTTCGTGTCCTACTTTTGTAGAAATAATGCATCCATACGTCCATATTGTGTCGCATCCATGTCTCGTGTCCTTTTCTGCGCTACTTAAATCTGTCGAGGACCAAAATCCCAGCGGAAGTCAATGAGGAGTAACTCTGCTTTTTGGGACTGCAAAAGCTTAGTGGTTGTGTTGCATATATTTGTCAAATTGACCTCATCTGATGCAGCTTTGATAGATGTAAAAGCTTCTTAAAAAATTAGATATATGTGCCCCATGTTGAAGAGAAACTAAGGGAGTGATGGCCATTCTAGGTCAACGTGCTACTGGAAGGAATAATTTGCAGAGAAATAATTCACATTACATTGACTTCTAGTAATGTGGAAATTTAACATCTTGGTTAGCTATAGTTGTGTTATCAGCATGCATACCTTTATATGTAGTTATTATACCTTACATTTAAAAGTAGTATTAGTATAGTTTACTTTGAAACTAAACCTAGACTCCCTCTCTATGCATCATAAGATGTATTTTGGTTTGTAAACACTTTTTTACTCCAACCAAGTGGGAAATTAAATCGGAAATTTAGCCTTGTCTCCTTGTGCTTAGGCAAGACAAATTAGATGCATCCAACACTTTGGATACATACCCGCGCCTGTCTCCCTTTAGTGAGAACAGGTATCATGAAGATTTCATTTGGTTTATGAGATTCATGGAATCTATTGCCATTGTTGTCGGGAAGAATTCTTGGTCAAACCTTTGATGTATGAGACTCTTTCAAAAAACATCTCTGAGATTTCATTTCCTCTTGCTTTTTAATCTCTCTTTATTTTCTAATAACTAGTCTGCGTCTTCTTCTTCACATTGAAAATTACACAGCCTGTGTGAAGCTCTTCCTATTGAAACTATCACAACCTCGTTGTACTATAGTTTAGTAAATTTTCAAGTATTGCAGAATTATATGAGTGAGAAACACAGATTAGATCAGCCAACTATCTCTCTCTTACGAGTGAGAAACACAGTAAGAATCAAGTTTCTAATTTTGCGTTGTCTTCAAGTTTTAAAAAATGAAGTTTTTTTTATGGAAGTCTCTCTCTCTCTTTCTCATATGATTGTGGTTGTATTGTCCGTGCTCTACAGATATACAAAGCTCAGAGGAATGTGATTCTGTGCGCTGCTGCATGCCTTCTCTATTGGTATAGACACGCATACATATTGATATTGACAGAGTATCTAGCAACTTAATCTTCTGGCGCTCTAATTGCAATTTCTGCTTTCAAGTTTCTACTCTCTAATTTTTTAGTTTGTGGCAATGCAGGTGTGTGTACCGCATTTGCAAGTATTACAAGGAGATTCAGAGTTTGGAAGAAGTGGAGAAGAGGTACAAGGATCAGTAGCTTCCCTTACCCTTTTGCCTTCATCTGTTGAAATATGTGGAGATGGATGAGACTAGTACTCCCTATTGCTTTGTGTTTTTTGTCTGACGTTGTGGCACTAATTTTTTGTAATTTCTACTGGGTCTGCTATGTGCACGAGACTAATACACTTGCTTTCTATTCTGATTTCTCTTGCGGTATACCATAAAACAAGTCGGATGTTCGGTTTAGGTGTAATAATGCACAAATAGTACCAGGGATTATGTTGTGTTCCAAATGCTGTGTGCTCTTATAGTGCTTGCTTCATGTTTTCAACTAGTTTTCTTGGTTCATGCGTGCACATCTTCGACAGTTTCAGCATTGTTAAATGAGGATCCGGAGATCCTGTAGTGCGGTGCCGCACTATAACCCTATAGTGCAGCGCCCGAGTCGTTGATCTTGGTGATTAATTTCATCTCGGCAATAAACGGCTCGGATCGTGCAAGGGTCGAGATGAAATCCGAGCCGTTCATCGCGTGACAATGCGAAAGTCCCTTTACATAAGAGCCACTGTCATCAACAATGCAAAAGTACAAATCCAGAAATGCCAAAAACAATTAAGGGCAAAAATGGAACACAAAATATCAGCGATGGGGGAGTTGGAGGATTTCCTTTTAGTATAGGTAATTTCCGAAAAAACAAATAAGGGCAAAGATGGTAAGACTCTATAGTTATGATTAGGACTGTAAAAGAACTGAGCCGTTCATGAACTATTTGAGAGGCTCAACTCGGTAAAGTCTAGTTCAAGTTTGATTCGGGTACTAGACGAATTGAACCAGAACCTAAACCTTAATTTTAAGTTTGTTTAATAAACGAACTGAATTTGAACTTGACAATATTTGGCTCGATTAGGCTCGCGAACTTCGAATATATATAGATGTATATCTCATGAGAATTTTGATATATAACCTTGAATATGTATAAACTTTCACATATAGATAATGAAAAGGGTAATTATCAGTAACCTCCCCTGAGGTTTCTGACACAAACAGATACCTCCCCTAAGGTTTCTGAAATGACACTGACCTCCCCTGCTTTTGCTAACAATATCAAGATTCCCCCCTGCCGTTACTTTTCCGTTGATGGCGTTAAGTTTTGCAGAAAAATTACCGAAATACCCTTATAACAAAATAAATACATTCTACCAACTTAATTTTTCAAAAAAAAAAAAAAAAACTCATATCTTTTAATTTTGTGAATTTTTTTGGTTAAGTGAAATTAACTTTACTAGATCATGGAGGTTAGTGGAAAACAAATTAGGGTTTTTTTTTTTTTTTTGGCCAAATGTATTTTATGTTTTGGTTTGTCTCAAACAAAATGATCAATGAAATTAAAATAAATAGGCTCGTGTCAATAAAATTTATGTTAAGACAAAACTATGCCAAAAAAAAAAAAGAAAAAAACTCCATTACTTTGCTGGTTTGGGTTTATAACTTTTTGAACGATTATAATAAAAAATTATAGTTTTTCAATTTTTATTATCATGTTTTTTATTTTTTGGTTTGTTAACAAAATGATCAATAAAATTAAAATAAATAGATCCGTGTCAATAAAATTCATATCAAGTCTAAACTATGCGCAAAAAAAAAAAAAAAAATCCATTACTTGGCGTGTTGGGCTTTATAACTTTTTGAACGATTATAACGAAAAAATTCATTATTTTTCAATTTTCTATTTTGCTGTAATATTTTTTTTTTTCTGTTTGTCTCAACCAAATATATAAGTAGATAATGAAAGTGTACCAAAAAAAAAAAACCGTAGACATTGAAAGGAAAAAAAATTATGCAAAAGAGAGTCTTTTAAACGCATGCATACATATTTAAATGTAAGTATATAAGTATATTGTTTATATAAAATGAAATAGGGAGAAAATTATGTAAAATGATAAAAGACTAAAAAGGGAGACAAAATTTTTGGTAAAGATAATATAGTTTGGTAGTAGGAGTATTAAATGAGAGCCATTTTTTACTTAAAATTCCATTTTTAGGTGACATCATCGATTTCCGTTAGTGCTTTAACGGAATACTAACAGAAAAAAGGTCCAGGGGGAAATCTTGATATTGTCAGCAAAAGCAGGGGAGGTCAGTGTCATTTCAGAAACCTCAGGGGAGGTATTTGTTTGTGTCAGAAACCTCAGGGGAGGTTACTGATAATTACCCTAATGAAAATTTTGTAACTTCTACATGTATAAACTTATAAAAGTATTATAACCTTAAATTTTAATATGTTTTTATGATTTTATATATGTATAGACTTATGTATGTACAAAATTAAAAAATTATTTGAAGTTCTAGACTTGTATAATATCATAAATATCTAACATTTTTTACTCGTTAAGGCTCATGAATATGTTCGAGTTCGACTCAAACCTAGGCAAGCTCAGCTCGTCAAATTTGTATCGAGTTTGAGCTCGGCTCGAGTTCGTTTAAAAACTTAATGAACGAACTTGAATATTCTAAAGTTCGGCTCGTTTACAGCTCTAGTTATGATGAATGTGCTATACGTATCCTGGTGAATAGGATGAATGTTGAATGAGTCTTTTTTTGTTTTTTTTTCAAAAGTAAGAGAATTATTTAGATCAAAACCACCGAGAACAAACAAATACAACTTAAGATAACAAATTACAAATAGGAAGTCAAAAGGCATAATAAAAATTAATTGAAAGATACAACCTTCATACTGGCTAATTCAGTTTGTTAATTGTCTGTTGACCCACATGCGCCTTGTCGAAGTTCAGTCATCCCGGTAATTCCACTATTGACAAAGTTTCTAGGTAGAAACCAATACGAACCAAGTATTTATCACACCTATAGTCGAGAGCTTCGCGGCACGGATAGACGTCGTGCAAGTAGCTGACCAAAGCTAACTACGGAGCTCTAAAATCAACAGAGAAGCTGCTAAGAAGAGATGCCACAGTGGTTATTGGGAGAAACTGCTGAAGAGAATCCATGTTGCATATGTGGTGATCCCCCTGAGCTTATTTGCACCTAATTGCAGTTAAGACATTCTTATATCAGACCACCATCTCACCCAAGAAGCCAATCCACTGAGCCAACCCGATTGTCAACAAGCCAGACCAACCAAACCCATCGATGCAACGCTTGATTCCCAAACCATTGGGTCGAAAATCAAATTCCATCCGAATAACACAATACCAAGCTTCTCCGGTCCAGCAAGTACACACCGCCATGCACCCGTACTATCCCACATAAGTCTATCATTGCCGACATCCAAACAGAATTAAACACCATACCGGCACTACCGACATCCAAACGTCTAACAATTCGATTACAACTATCTGCCACATAACACTAACAAAGAAAAAATAAACACAAACATGTCCAGATCACCCATGATTTTAACGGCGTCCTAAAAAGAAGGAATGCATGCATGCATGAATCAAGGACAAATAAAAGAAACAACTAATCCGAGTAAATCATCAACCCAAATGTGAAACGATCTAAATGGATGCGGAAAAAAGACCAGAGAGGGGAAGCTGTTCCAACTAGGTAAGGAAAACAGAGAAGAGAATTTGATTAAGCCAAAATAAGTACTACGAAAGGACATATAGAAAAGCACATATGGCATTATCTCAATCACAATCGTGAAACGATTAGACCAAATGGGGAAGAGGAGTCGGAAGGGAAGAGAAAAATGACACACAAAGTACTACGAAATGGCAAACAGAAATACATATCAAAGCATTACTTCAACCACAATCGTGAAACTATAGGAACAGACAAGGAGGGGAAACCAAAGAGGGGAGACCGTTTCAATCAGGGAGAGAAAAGAGAAGGATTGTGTAGGATTATGAGAACTGAAGTACTACAAAAAGGCATACAGAAATGCACATTAAGGCCTAACCTCAACCACACTCATGAAACATTTGGCCGACTACGAAGGGAAAGAAGAAAGACAGTAGCAAACTGAACAGGGGGGGAAGCGAGGAACAAGTACTACACAAATGCATATTGAAGTGCTCAAAATAACACATAATAGATTGCTGCAAAAACAATTACCCACAAGAGAGGAAGTTGAGTGACACAATTAAGGAAGCATGCATGTAAGAAGACAAATGACAAAATAACCACACAAACACAAAAAATGGCAAATAGAGGTTATATGAGAGTGAGAACATTCGATGTCAGGGCTCGGGTGGTAGACAAACTAATATGTTGAACCCAAACCCATACACTTAATCAGGCTAAAATAATTAAAAGGATGTGGGCAAATAAGGCTAAAAGAAACAACCCATAATTAGACTCAAAATACTTCCCAAAATGTCTAGCACATAAGGCCTAATCAATCACCTTCCCAAGTTCCCGTTCAGAATGCCTGTAACAACCCAGAGACTGAGAACCCATAAAAATAACACCAAAATGCCCACCATAAAACATGAAAACCATGAGCAAGAGAAAGACCTGACCAAAACCAGATTATAGAACCAGATCCAATTCGGGTCACAAAAACCAAAACCAAAACCAATACTGGTCTCAAACACCAGATCCAAAACACGGCCTGTGTGGGCAAGCGTACTAAGACTAATTAAAGTTGAAATTAGTAATGAGGTCAAGCACTACAAAGGTACAGAAAATCACTAAAAATATAGAAATAAGCAGACACCAAGCCATTGGGTATCGCTAAAACCGAGCGAGTGAGAACCAAGTTGTAGACACCCCAATTTGATTATCTGTTAATCCTAAGCAAGAGTCCGGGTGTATCCCCAATGATGAAAAATTACTGACGACGTCGTGAAGTTTATTTTATTTACATCAATGCTTCGATGAACTTGGATTCACCATCTGCCAAGAAAAAGACCAATAAACCCACCCATATAAATCCATTGGCCCATTATAAAGCCCAGCAAATAAGCTCAAGTTCTAGCCCAATAAAAAGCCCAATTTCTGATCCAAAATGTCATTTTACGGACGAAATACCACAAGAGCAACCGACATACGCACGCAGGAGCATGGACCTCCATGCTGTAAAATTATGGAAGTCAAACCTTGCGGACGCAACATCACACCTGGCGGACGCAAGGTCAAAATCCCAGACAGATCGTGCAGCTTGGCATGGCTGCCCATTCTCCATTTACTCACCTCCCATCCGAATTCTGGCGTAAAATTAGTGCAAGAAGCTTCTTTTGTGCCTATAAAAGGAAGCCTAGGTCTTGGTTTTCAACACACAACAAGATTCCCAAGAAAGCCTTGCTAGAAAAATCCTTGTTTCCATTTTCTTGCTCTTGCAAACCCTTTCCCGAACCCAAAATCCCTTTCCAAAAATCAGCCACAAAAATCCCAAAAATATTAGTCCTAAATCTACCTTTCGAAATTACCTAAAATCTCATCTTTAATCTAAGTTTTTCGAAGCAATAGTTAAATAACGTGCTTTTCGCAGCGCACGGAGTTATACTCACCGAATTCGTGATTTTTAGGGGAGCAGCCGGACGTTGATCAAAAGAAGTTCAGTCTTCGCCCATTTTATATTTTTCAATAATATTTCTTTCTATAAATCTAGCCTTATGCATCGTTAATTTTATTTATTTTTCCTTGTTCCCTTTCCCGTAATTGTCTAAATCACTTTAAATCTTCTTTTAAAATCCCATAATTATGAGTAGAGACTAATCTTTTTGATTAGGCGGGATGGGTGCATTTTTTAAAATAAAACATTCCCTTCCCGTAACTTGGCTCCCGAACCAAGATCACTCTGGTTATGACGGACCGGTTGTCTCGAATTTTGTACGTTGAATTCGGTTGCTTGGTTAACCTTAAAATCAAGTGGCGACTCTAATGAACGCATGTTCTAGTACTTTCAAGGTTTCTTGCGGAGGTCACGGGTGCCCACACAAACTTACGAGATATGCTATAACCGGACCCAAGAAGAGGCGTGAGAATTACAGACCGAGAAGCGTGGGGGCCGATTGGAGCCACTATAAATCCATGCATGTGCCGATTAGTGAGTTCAGAAAAAAATCAGTCGACTCGAATAGCCACACAGATCACAGATCCAAAAGCTTCTCCTCCCCCCCCCCCACAGCCACCACCACACACACACACACGATTTTTGGAGAGAGGGGTTTGAGAGAGGGGAGAGCTTTTTCTATGGGTCTGGATGGATGAGTCTTGAAATTTGTCATTCCTTGCAGGTCTCTTTTTTAATAAGCTATCTTTAAAAAGTTTCTATGAGGATGAGTATGACATGTGATTTTTAATTGAAATCTCCCAATTTTACTGTTATTATGTCTATGTGAAAATAAATTTGTTTTTCCACAAAAAAAAATACATACTTTCCAAATTCCACATACCACTATACTCGAGTGAGATTTTGTTCACTCTTCGGTGAACAAAACCCTCTCTCTTGTCGATTGAAATTGTGTAGGTCCCACTAAAAAATGATGTCATCACACCAAAAAGTAACGTCATCCTTATCAAAAAGTGTATTGCAGGAGTGTGACCTACATCATTTCAATCAATAAAAGAAAGGGTTTTGTTCATCCTCGTCAAAGGAGAGTGAACAAAATTGCACTTCTTTATTGCAGTTCTCACTACAATCCCCACATCTGTTGGACTTTGTTTGGAAGCTTATCCCTTCTATTGATTGGTTTGAAATAAAAGTAAAGTGAACATAAAAAATTTATATGTTGAGCATTGTAAAATTTTATCTTTTTTTATTATTTTATCTTTACTCTCATTCTCTCCCACAAGTTTAAGAATGTTAGGCTTGATCACCTTGAGCGAAATTATTCAGCATTTTCATTACTGTTTTTTACCGTTCTCTCAAATTTATCAAATTTGACTCAACTCTTGAATTAATTATTCGCCTTAAACATAATCTAGATAGTAAAACAAATAATGACTAAAGCTCTAAAAATTTAACGAAAGATGAAAAAAAAAGCGAAAAAGACAATTTCACTTTTATTATTAGTGTTTTTTCATCGTACTTTTTAAATATCGATCAATAATTTGATACATTTTGATTCCTCCCTTCTAAACAAATAATTAAATATAAAATTTGACTGTAATTTTTTAAAGAGCATCACAAAATGTTATTTACCAAAAAATTAAACAAAAAAACATTAAACATGAGGGGAAAAGAAAACTAATTTTGCCTTTGCCATTAGCGGTGGTGTCACGCTCTCAATTTTCAAACATATTTGTACAACATTTTTCACGAAACCATATGATAATAAATTCATAAATTCCTCTCATAAAGATTGTCCAAGTCCATACTTAGTACAATTACACATTCCCAAATACAATTCCGTTAAGTTACAATCCATTTTCAATAAGAAACCATGTAAAATAGTTAAGTTTGTTATATTCTTCCAAGTCAAAAGATGACTTAAACATGGAGTTATAATTTCATCTACAAAACATGAGTTTGACGAAGATGAATGAATAACTCTTCAATATATGCTCTCAAAAGGGTTCTCATGTACTCCAAGCACTTTGATAAGCCCCTAATATTGAAGATATCCGGGCTTATCTAACTCTTTTTGTTCACACACACGCGCGTTTTAGCGCCTTATATGTTTGATATGCGCGTAGTGTTGTTTTTTATAGTTACAGGTTAAACACGCAAATACGCACATTTTGGAGCACATTGGAAATCATCCCAAGTTACCAAGGGTCACGTGTCCCATGGCACGCCAACACCGGGCCTCACGAGCCATGAAACGATGATTCGGCTGAGGCCCGGGAATGCGAAAAGTCACAAGTCACGCCGTTGGATTGAAAGCGTACCGCAAGCTCACAAAGACTCCTGGTGGAATCCGGGAGTAACCAAGCGTGCACGAGACCAAGGAACACCTCCCCGAGGGTCCCACAACTCGTTTTAGTGTTTTGAAGGAAGTCCGGAAAAACGGAAGGCCAAGGGAGTGACCAAAGGCATCATCAAACCAATAGTGGATCGATCCAGTGAAGGAGTGGATCGATCCACTCAAATCAAAAACATGATCAGAGCATTCTGGATCGATCCACTCCCAATAGTGGATCGATCCACTCCACCCCAAAAGTTCACCAGAGCATAGTGGATCGATCCAGTGCAAAGAGTGGATCGATCCACTCAAGGCCAACACTGCATCAGCAATAGTGGATCGATCCACTCCCGTCCAAATGACCACCAGAGCATTCTGGATCGATCCACTCCCATAGTGGATCGATCCACATCAATCCACTCCCATAGTGGATCGATCCACATCAATCCGTGAAGCATTTTTCAAGCTCTTTTTGCACTTTCTATTAATGGAAACTTTGTGTTGTTGTGTGTGCTTTATTAGATATTATGTAGAGAGAGAAGTGGTAGACTATATACACTCTCCTCTCTCCCCTTTCAACATATATTCTATTTTTACTTCTTTAGCTAGTTTTTGGGCTCTCACCTCTCTCCTCCATGGGAGAGGATTTTGAAGCTTTCTCCCTCTAGAAAACTCACGTAAGTTTCGTGTTTCGTTTAATTTCTCGAGCTTTAATAGTTCTTGTAATCCTTAGATCTTCATATATATCAAGTTTATTTCCGTAAAATCATGTTCTTCATTTCTTTTACGTTTCAAGTTATGTCTTTCATTCCTATGTTTGAGTAGTCTAAATAGGCTCGGTCATGGGGTGATTAACACTCCATGACTTAGGTTTAATTCGTTTTTCTCGCCAAATTGCAAACACTTCTTGTTTAATAAAGTCACGGGGTCATCTTTATGTATCAAAATTTGGATTTGTTAATCTCATTGATCTCTCGTGGCCGAGGGTTAATTCACCTAGGTACGGATGACGCTTTGGGTGATGTCAATCTAAAAGTTTGTCTAATTGGCTCAAGAACCCTAAACTTTATCGAACACCATTTCTAGTTGAAAGAGTTAGGATCAATTTTACGTACCAAAGTCTAGGTTTGTTAATCTTTTTTATCTCTCGTAGTTAAGGGTTGATTCTCCTTTTCACGTGTGATGCTTGGAGCGATGTCAACCTAGATGTTTGCCAAATGGTTACAAGAATCCTAATCTCATCAAGAGAGGAACAAATTAGCCTAAGTTATGGTGGTTATGACCTCCTAGACTTAGCCTTGTTTTAATTCAGTCTTTCCAAGTCATTCTCGTGGTCGATAGAATTCCACCAAACAAATCACAAACTAAGTTTGTCGCTTCAAGGCCGAAAACCTACACTTGCAAGACAACTCTCATGCCGGGTGCGTTCGGTCCCTGTGGATTCGACCCGGTCTTACTGGTTATTATGCTACCGCCAAACTAGCCCTACGCTTGGGGCGACACCATCTACGATACAATCCAAGGTCGCAAGCACACTTCAAGTCATGCTCCGTGATTTGTACCTGAAAATGAAGGATTGAACTACACTAGTCTAGCAGGAAAATCTTAACTTTTTAGAATCTTAGATGCATATGAGATTATATGAGCATTTAAATGTCAAAGATATACAAAAAAAAAAAACAGTAGAGGCCAAATCACGATATGCAATCATATGATAGGAGCAAGACGCTCTCATGCATGAATGATATATCCCATGTGTGTTCAAGTATATTCCATAGAGCTCAAAGTGTCCCATAAGTATCTACCGTATTCCACTAGTGTCCAACGTATCCCATAGGTGTCCAAGAGTCAACAGAATTACATTTCCATCAACTCACCCGTTTCACATTCAATTTGTTCATTAGATAACCATCCGGGTGTCAAGGAACCCAAAATCTTTATTTCGAGTCCTATGTGTCTCGTGGAACCCTTTTTTTGAGTTTTACGGGCCTCATGGATAGGGATGGCAATCTCGACCGAACAGATAAGTACCCGAACCATAACTGGTTTTTTTCCCCGAACCATAACCGAAAATATTCCCTGTGGGTGCGGGTATGGTATGGATGTGAGATAACCGAACGGGTTCAATTCGGTTCTGGTTTGAGCTGATAATCGAACCGTTCTCCGAATTGAACCAAACCAAACCGTATATGTGTGATTACAAAAATTATCCTTCATATGAAGAAGTTTAGCCAGTGTATAGCTTCAATGCATTGAATTTCTACTTAGATATATATTAGTTTTGCATTTAAAATATCTATATGCATATCTGCATTCCTTTTTAATTGACGGATTTGTGGTATTTTTCAGTTTAATTGATTTTCATATTTGAATTTCATTCAAAATTATCTAATTTTTATTTTGTTTTCAAATTTAACGTCGAGTACCCAAACCGAATCGATCCTCGATTGGTTCAGTTATGGTTTCAATTTCCCCAACCCGTTCGAGTTTCGGTTGGGTTCTGGGTACCCATCTTGTTTTGGGTAATGGGTTTGGATATGGCAATACCCAAACCGACCCGACCCATTGCCATCCCTACTCATGGAACCCTTTTCGAGTCTTATGGGTCTCGTGGAACCCCTTTCTTAGCGACACACCATTTGGTGGTCCTAGTGACTTGCTTCAACACTTTACCACTTCACTATTCAATATCCTCGATTAACTAATGGGTTTATTCATTTCCTTTCAAGCGTGTTTGTACATTTCAAGTACCTTGTCACAACGTGTCCACAATTATACATGGTTCACAAGTCATGATCCTAACCGAGGAGCAATCAACATTATGAATTTAATGTCCAACAAACAAAGGCAATCAAGTTTAGGAAGTACGATAAGCAGGACTACAAATCAACGAGATGAGAGATCACGAACAGGGACGAAAAGAGGTTCGAAACCATAAAATATGATCGAAAAGGCCACTGGGTTTTTCGTTCGGACGGTTGGGTCATCCTATCTGGACATGATTTGCAGCAGAACAGAGGAAAAACTACAGATTTTTGGCATACTTTGATCCAAGCAAAAATAGTCCGAAACTAACAAATATAATGCACAAATCAACTCAATAAACACTTAGAAGAGTAGGAGAAGTCCTTACCTCAAGGATTTGAGCTTCAATCAAGCTCCAAGCAAAGCACTAGATCTCCCAAGCTTGAAACTCACCAAAATCAACTTCCCCCGTGCCTTTGCACGTGAATCCCATGTCTAGATGGTGTTGGTATGACGGATCTATGTTGGGTTTGTATGGAGTTTGGATGAGAGTGGTTGATTTTGGTGAGAGAGGAAGAAAAATCAAGAGAGAGGAGGGAGAGGGAGGAGCCGGTTTTGGTGAGGGGAGTGAGAGAATGAAATTTCTCTCTCCCACTAGGTTTATATAGTGCTAAATGCAGTACGCACCCCTACACTTACCAAAGAGCTACAAATAAGTCCAACTTCAATCAATCTTTCACATTAACCCCACATTTAAACACTTAGATGCAATTACACCAAATCCCCTACTTAAATTTTGAAATGTTCTGTTTGAAAATTTACGGGTAGGTGTTGTCCTGACTTCCTAGAGATATCCATACCAAAGGCTATTATATAGAGAATAGCCAAACCCATGGCTTACCACTTTTTGCCAATTTTTCCAATTTTATCCCTTAATTTGAGATCCCCATGTTGGTTGTGTATGTCCTTTTATGTCTTTTAAAGCAATTTTTCCCATTTTCCATATTTACCTCCCAAGCTTTTTTTTTTTGCTCTTTAGTCCCCAATTGTCTTTATTGCACATTTCAAAAAATTCCTCCAGATAAAAAAATAAAGTATTTCCGCACATAATTTTAAATTTGTGTTCGCACCAAATTATACTACTAACAAAGATCTTTAATTCGATAAAAAAAAATTGAAAAATTTTATACTTTAGAATTTTACATTGTTGGCTTTTTGAGTTACTCCTTCGGATCAGAAAATAAAGTACTTCCGCATATAATTATTTATTTATTTTTCTACCAAATTAAACTACTAATAGAGATCTTTAATTTGATAAAAAAATATGAATTTTTTTTATATATTACTTAGAATTTTATTTATTGCACATGTCGAGAAATTCCTTCAGATAAAAAATTAAAGTACTTCCACGCATAATTTTAAATTTTTGTTCGCACCAAATTATAGTACTAATAGAGATCTTTAATTTGATATAAAAAATTTAAAAAAATTATACTTTAGAATTTTACATTGTTGGCTTGTTGAGTTGCTTTGCAATATCCTTCGGATCATAAAATAAAGTACTTCCGCATATAAATTTTTATTTATTTTTAAACCAAATTAAACTACTAATAGAGATCTTTACGATAACAAAATGAAATTTTTTTATACTTTAGAATTTTACATCATTGGCCTTTAATTTGGCTTATTGAGTTGTTTTGCAATATCCTTTACATCAGAAAATAAAATACTTCCTCATATAATTTTTTATTTATTTTTATGCCAAATTAAACTACTAATAGAGTTAATTCAAAACAAAATTAAAAAATTTATACTTTAGAATTTTACTCTTAATAGTCAATAACGGGCATTAACTTCGTGCAAAGCACGAAGCCTCATACCTAGTTATAGTAAGTAAGAGCATCTTCAATCCTAACTCTTTTTTTAACCCAATTTGAGTTAAAATTCAAATAAAAAATCATTTTGGGTATTGACATCTCCAATGACACAATCCCATTTTTACTACTCCAAAAAAGAAAAAAAAGGTTTTCAATAACATGGTAAATAGGGAATATAAGATTAAGCCTTGAAAAAAATGACAGAGTAAATCGGTCAAGGCTTAAATTTCTCTAAAATGGGTAGAGAAATGGTCAAACCCTTCATTTTGAGTAGACAAATTGGGTATAGCGTTGGAAATGGAATGTTGATCGCTTTTACCCAGAAGAAAGGGTTGAAGAAAATGACTAAAAATCGAAGATGCTCCGAGGGCAGCCCGCTGCTGTATATGCTGGGTGAGCGACCGTAGTTTTCGAAACCGTAGAAAGAGAATAGCAGATGAAAAATGGTGTTCAAAGGCAGGTTCTTCTCGTCGAAGAAATCATCGGACGCTACTTCGAGCCCTGAAGGATCGAATAGCAGCCCGCGATCGCTGGGCTCCAACTCCCCCATCAGCAGATCTGACAAGAAGAAGAAGGTCAAATCCACCAAACCAGCACCCGATCCATTGACTGCAATTACTCCTAGTGCCAGTGACAGTACCGGTGCCGTTGTGTTCAGTCCCTACTCCTCCTCCTCCTCCTCTTCCTCTGGTCGTCAAACGCAACTAAAAGATGGCCTTTCCACCAAACAACAATCATCACCAGTAAAGAAGAAGGATGCGAAGGGCAAAGAGAGTTTGAGGACGGGCGGGGGGGAGTTGAATAAAGTGCCGGCTGTGTCACCGATTCTGGCATCTTCACTGGGACTGAATCGCATCAAGACAAGGTCGGGTCCCCTGCCACAAGAGAGCTTTTTCGTGTATAGGGGGGATGCTAAGGGTTCTAGTAATCTTTCCAAGCCGCCTCCTCCTCCTGCTGCTGATTGTGATGACACTTCCGCCGCGTGTTCTTCGTCTTCGGGTGTTAGTCGAAAAAAGAAGATGGGTTCTGAGGAAGAGGAAAATGTTGTTAAATTTGGGGGATGTGTTATTATTGATAATAATAATAGTGGATGCAGCAATTCAGACAGTATGTCTACGGAGAGTGGGCCGTCTAGAGACCATAGTCCCCATGTTCAGACCAGGTCTAGGCTCCGAGATGGTGAATCTTCTTCAGAAGCTGGTAAGTGTTATGCCTTGCCCCTCTTCCTACAATCAGTAGTACACACACATATGCAACTTATTACATGCATTCGATCGATATTGAAAGAGCTACTATCTTCTTCAGTTTTGTTGTCGTTGTCATATTTCATGTTAAACTTTTTGTGGTTTCTTTAAGTTGAACCGTTTGGAGGATAGTTTTGATCATGGACCATGGTTTAGAATGTTTTACTTATGTGGGTGAAACAATACTTCCCAATAAAATAATCAAACATTAGCCCGTGAAGATGGCTTCTGCTCTGAATCCTTGACCAGGCCACTTGCTTTTGCTTTGCCTTTTCAAATCTTTATCAGTAATGAGTTCCAAAAAATGTGGCATCTGCGAGTACGGTTCATGTTTTTATAGACGCAAGTACTGAATTGAACATGGTTAATGTGAATTGGGCAATCCTTGACCTACTTGGTCAATCCTTGACTTACCCAAGTACTGCATTGAGTTGAAATTGATTTAGATGAACGTATATGCATGCTATTTGAGCAAGTCTAATGGTGAAACTAGTGGTGATCTTGCATTTACTCGTGGTTGCTTCTATAATACCACATTTTTGGATTTAGCATTTATATCGAGGGGATAATGTCGTTGTGGGTCATTCGGAAAATTGGTTTTGTCACTTTTGTCTGACTTTGCTTTCCTAAACACGATGGGCGGGGAATTTTGAAGCCAAAGCGGATGTCTATGAAGTCCGTGTGAAGCGACGTCCACATCGCCTGGGTACGAAAGTAATATGAAATATATAAGCGTGAGGGCACCCTCATTTCATAAGCTAGCTTTGGGGTTGAGTTCTACCTAAGACCGTGTAACATGTTATTAGAGGTAGGTTTTCGGAGGCTTTTTCCCTTTATTTGTGTCATAGCTGCACTTTGTTTCTTGTGATCCGTATGTTCCGGATCCTTTGTTGGGCTGTCCACGTGCGAGTTAGGGGTTGCACGTGCGGTGGAGTGTTGGAATTTGTCCCACATCGGTCAATTGTCACCTCAAAAACTAGTATATGAGCCAGGGTGGCCTCTCCACTCATTGCCAATTGGTTTTTAGTTGGATGCTTTAACATGGTATCAGAGCTGGGTACTAGAGATGGGTAGAGTGCGTGTCTCTGGCCTGCACGCGACGGGTGCTGACGAGTGAGCACGCTGCGCGCGAGGGAGGGAGGGTGTGAAGCGAAGTCTCACATCACCCGGGTACGAAAGTAATATAAAATATATAAGCGTGAGGGCACCATCACTTCATAAGCTAGCTTTTGGGTTGAGTTCTACCCAAGACCGTGTAACAGCATGTTGTAATCACCTCCCAAGTCTGACCTCGGAAGTCTACATTGGTGATCATAGCTGTACACATACATGCGGCGAATCTAATTCTCAGTCCCTTAGGCTAGCCCTAGGTGATTCTTGTGGTTGTCATTATGGCTGGCTCTTTTCGTTGACTGAGCACGGAGTTCAGACCCCACCTTAGGCATGTGGGTTTAAGCTGGTACCTTAAATAAAGACGACGGGAATTACCCAAAAAAAGGCTAGCCAAGGAGGTTGACAAATTTGTGGGACGGGGTTTGAACAAGTATCAAAAGAAGATTCGTAATGCAAAGGATGCCTGTACAATTTTTTGACACCATTGAACATTATGCTCATGTCTAGATGAAAGAAACAAAAGATATATGGTGGGATAGGACTCGAAGATCTTTTTCTATTGGCAAAGAGCTGAAGTCTTTTTTCTCTTGGAAAAGATTATTAGTGTACGAGCCTTTGGACTGCTTGAAGAAAGTGGAGATCTTTTCTATGCATGATTCATTGGCCTCTAAAACATCAGCCCCATGTAATAATTTTTGCAGCTGTTGTGATACTTTTGAAAACAAATATGAGATGATAATTTTATGCTGGAAAGATGAATCACCTACTAGGGTGTTGTGTCCATGTTCAACACATGTTAAACAATGCCACTTGTCGAACCCAGGTTGATGACATGTGGTTGATACACAGCAATGGGGTATTATATTGTTGTAAAGTTTCTAAATACGATTATGTCTAGGAGACATTGACGAATAAGAACTATAATTTGCGGACCCATAGCTACTTTCTCAGCCTTAAGTTTTGATGAGAATGAAGAGGCCAAGCCAAAGGCTAAAAAAAATCTGGTTTGATACTAATTGCACTTGAGGTTCCCAACTCTGTCAATCAATTTAGTGTTGCTGAGTAAGCACCCTTTTGGAATGTATTAATCTTTGGCCTTCACCAGCTGGCAGCAGCTACAGAGATTGATACTCTTAACTTGTAACTAGTTGCAGGTATGTATTTATTTACTTGTTTGGGTTTCTTGAATTTACCTACAGGGCAACGTAATTCATCTTGGCGCCATTCCGGAGGCTTGAGAAGTTTAGATTTTTGTACTCCTGAGATGAAGGTAAGAAAGATTTTATGTGCTGCTAGAGTGCATTCACTTGCTATAGATTGCTGCATTTTTTCTAATTTATTATTATGTCTTATGGTTAAAATTTAAATGTTTACTAGGCACCATATGATTGTGAAAATCCCAAGGAGTCTGAATCTCCTCGTTTTCAAGCTATACTCCGTGTTACAAGTGCACCTAGGAAGAGATTTCCTGGTGATATAAAAAGTTTCTCCCATGAGTTGAATTCCAAAGGTGTACGGCCATACCCATTTTGGAAGCCTCGAGGTTTAAACAACTTGGAGGTAGTTAAGTTCTGGTGATATTTTTGTTTCCTTGCTGCTGTTACATGTTGCGCTTATTAGTGCCATTTTTCTTTATTAGTTTGCTTTCGTATACAGGAGGTTTTGGTTATGATAAGGGCTAAATTTGACAAAGCGAAGGAGGAAGTGGACTCTGATCTGCATGTATTTGCAGCAGATCTGGTTGGAATTCTGGAGAAGAATGCAGAAAATCATCCTGAATGGCAAGAGAATTTGGAAGATTTACTAGTTTTGGCTCGGAATTGTGCCATGACATCTCCTGGAGAGTTTTGGCTTCAGTGTGAAGGCATAGTTCAAGAATTGGATGATAGGCGTCAAGAACTCCCCATGGGTATGCTGAAGCAGCTTCATACTCGTATGCTTTTTATTCTCACAAGGTGTACAAGATTGTTGCAGTTCCACAAAGAAAGTGGGTTTCCCGAGGATGAAAATGTTTTTCCGCTCCGTCAATCTCTGCATTCTGTTGGTAATAAACAAATTCCTCATGGCATTGCAAGGGATGGGAAAAGTGACAGTGCTTCAAAGACTTCAAAAGTGTCGTCAACAAGGAAATTTTTCAGTCAGGAACAGCATGGATTAAATTGGAAGAGAGACCATGATGTTACACAGCCTGTAAATTCTCTGTCTCCAGCTTCTGCTGCTGATACATCAAAGAATTTGGACTCTCCTGGCAGGGATCGGATGGCTTCATGGAAAAAACTTCCATCTCCTGCTGGAAAGAGCACAAAAGAAGCTGCTCCTTTGAAAGGGGAGAAGACTGGCATTAGAATGGAATCAAAGATTCTTAAAAATAGGAGAGGAGCTTCAGATGAGGATTTGGCTATTTCTAAGTCTCCGGAGCTTGCTACTGTTAAAGATTCTCATGTGCATTCAACAATTCCTTCCAAGCACCAGCACAAAGTTTCCTGGGGTTATTGGGGTGATCAACCTAATGTATCTGATGAAACTTCAATAATTTGCCGTATATGTGAGGAAGAGGTTCCTACGTTGCATGTGGAAGACCACTCGAGAATTTGTGCAATTGCCGATCGATGTGATCAGAAGGGTCTACGTGTTAATGAGCGCCTTGTTAGAATTGCTGAAACTCTTGACAAGTTGGTCGAGTCTTTTTCACAGAAGGATTTCCAACATTTCGTAGGAAGCCCAGATGGCACTAAAGTACCAAACTCTAGTGTTACCGAAGAGTCTGATCTTCCATCTCCCAAATTCAGCGACTGGTCCCGCCGAGGCTCAGCGGACATGCTTGATTTTTTACCTGAAGCAGATAATTCGGTTTTCATGGATGATGCCAAGGGTTTACCGTCCATGTCATGTAAAACACGTTTTGGTCCAAAATCTGATCATGGAATGACAACTTCGTCTGCGGGTAGCATAACTCCTAGGTCTCCCTTGTTGACACCAAGGACCAGCCAGATAGACTTGCTATTGGCAGGAAAGGGTGCCTATTCTGAGAATGATGATATTCCCCAGGTAGTTTTATGTCTGATCTAACTATGCTTAATTAACTTTATCTTCATTTCTCAGATCTCAGGAAAATTTTCTTGAACTTCAATTGTGTGAAATATCAAATAAGTAGTGTGCGTCTTATTATGCCTTCTATTGGTAGCAGTATAACTTCTTTTTATAATTTCTATGTCACTATAATACCTTATTTTGTTCACATTTTACTATTGTTTCTGCCAATCTATTAAAACATTTACTGATGATATAGATGAATGAACTTGCCGATATTGCTCGATGTGTGGCAAATACGCCCTTGGAAGATGATCGTTCTTTGTCATATTTACTGTCTTGTCTTGAGGACTTGAGGCTTGTTATTGATAGAAGAAAGTTGGATGCACTTACAGTTGAGACTTTTGGAGCTCGTATAGAGAAGCTGATTCGGTGAGTCTAATCAGCAAGTGCCTCTAACTTTCAATGAACAATTTTCTTTTGTAGCTCCCATAGTACTTGTGCTTTGTTTATTTTTTGGAAATGAGGACGGGAGGGAAAGAAAAATCAAGGGATTATAGTGTTTATTTTTCTTTTTTCTTCATTTGGATGGGTGTGGGGGGAAAGATGTGTGACAAGTATTGAGGACCAAATGTGACTTACCTTGAAATTGTGACCAATCTGTTTATCTTCTTTCTCTGAATCCGTCTCCTTTAAACCAAACAAACAAGGTCCTTTGTCATTGTTTTATATCATTTTATCGTCTTCTGCCTTGACAATCAAACACTGTATAAGTACACTTCCTTGTCGTTGCGTGTTCCCTTTGTTGTTTGTTATTTGCCCGACTGTTCTAAAGAACAAGTTGTTTATAATTGAATGGAACGTATTTCCAAGTCCTTGCACTTTCAGTATGTAAGTCAGAAAATAACAAGCAGTGGTTCTTTAGGGAGAAGTACCTACAGCTTTGTGAGCTTGTTGACGATGAGAAGGTTGATATAACAAGTACTGTCATCGATGAAGATGCAGCTATGGAAGATGATGTTGTACGGAGCTTGAGAACCAGCCCAGTTCATTCTTCTAAGGACAGAACATCTATAGATGACTTTGAAATCATAAAACCTATTAGTCGTGGGGCATTTGGCCGAGTTTTTTTGGCCAAAAAGAGAACAACTGGGGACCTCTTTGCTATAAAGGTACCTTCTTCATAGAGATCTCTCTTCTTCTTCTTGTTTTCTTTTTCCGAGGCGACTTTTGCTGTCTATACTTAAGTATTAAACTACGTTTTCCAACTTAGCTACACCTTGAGCATGATTTAAGTTGGTGTAGTTTCCAAAGTCAGTTGTGTAGCTTAATTAAAAAAAATACTTATGTTTTATTAAATAATGTATTGATGTTCTTTTTCTGTGTCATTTGCTATGATTACTTCCTTATATTCTTTTTTCTTTAAGAAAGTTCCCTGCCCGTAGCATATGCAATAAAGAAGCTGGATTTCGTAGGGGCTTAAGGTTTCATTTGCATTAATGGAAAATAGACTCATGATTTGGACTCTCTAGATTACTTCTGGTAGAGTTTTATTGGTTGCAGTAAATCGGTCAAGAATCATAGGAATGTGCTTCCATTTTCTTCACTGCTCAAATTGATTTTTTGAAATCTTTAGTACTTCCCAACAAAAGGTTTGCATCATCTAGTAGTAGCTTGGCCTGTAAAATGTTTACATGATGCTTAGATTGAGTGGTTATAATCACCTAACAGAACTTACCTGATCTCTTTTAGACCTTGAAATTTATTCATCTTCTTGAGATCTAGCTAGTCAGGATACTTAAAATCGTTAGATTAGCTACGTAGCTAGAACAGTCATCAAAATCGGTTCCACCTGAATATCCTCACTGGATGTTGTGACCCGACAGACTTAAATTCACCATCTGATTTGGTTCCTGAGCTGGGAAGACCATCTAGTCTGTTTGCACACTTCAGCATGTGAACATTGATTTGGCGCCTGCCGCGCGGGGGTGTGGGTGGTGTTGAATTCTTTTGTCAGTCTAGTGTAATTTCTTTAGTTTTGTGGACGAAGTTTCATTCAGTATTCATTTTAGACATTGAGAGTTTCTTAAGTACATCTTTTTTTCTCTCTATAATCTTCAACGATAAATAAAGTTTTCTTATTTTCAATTTTGACACCGTAAGTGTTGGAAATCAACCCCTATCCCGAATCTCCTTGTCTCTACACCCACCCTCTTTCTCTCTCTTTCCCTCCTCCTCCCATCCCATCCACCACCAGAGAGTGGGACAACAACAGTGGAGGGAGGAGTTTCAAAGGGATGCTGAAGTTGAGAGTTTTGTATGGGTGGGTGGCTGGGTGTGTGTTTGGCATTCCGGGGGTGGGGTTACATCGTAGCAGCTATGCGATGCAATGCCGTGAGAGTAGTTGGGGATTGTCAAAGGGCAGTGGAGGGGCATGAGGCAGGGTGGTCTGAAATGTTGAGTTTTCTACTTGAGGAGTGTCTAGTTGTTAATGTAACTTGGCCAATGGGCATAATGGTATTGAAAACTTTCATTTTAGGCCAGGTAGAAGAGGAGGATTTGTTTTATAGGTGACTTGCACATTATAGAGTGAATGTAGCCTTGTGTTGATACTTGCATTCTTACCTAACTACAAATTCCTACAAATGGTAGCAAACATAATTTAAGATCAATGTTAGATTGCTCGAAGTTGAAAATTGACCCATAAATTACAATAAAAGACGAATCAAGCTAGTGTAATTGCTCCATTGTGCAAAAACGTGGCCTTGACGGATGGGAATCTATTAACCTCTTTAGTCTATAATGTGCCTCCACTATTTTAACAGATTGATTAGACAATGGTTTCACTGGTGCCTAAACCTTGTGGACAAGAGAGATCCAAGAGGAATTGATGATCATAGATAAAGCTGCAAATGAGTCCAGCCAAGTTTTAGTCTGTTCAGGCTTGTTTGTTAATTTTGTAGCAAGTTTGAGCTCTAAGAAAACTCAACAAGCCGAGTGCGAGCCAAGCTGACCTAGGCTCGAGTCCAGCTTGAGGTAGTTCACAAGCCTTGGTGAACCAAAGAAATTATACATGTATTATGTATGCTAAAAGAAAGAAATTTTTTATTTTAGCAACATAAAAAATACAAATTCCTTGAGGATTGTACATCGTAATATTAATCTCGAGATTATTTTATGTTGGTTGTTACTTTTGTGGTTGGTATTTGCGTTCAAATTTTTTTTCCATCTCATCTATAATAACAAACTGGCCTGGTGTCATATTCATATTGGGTTTGTCGTTAAAAACAATCGAAGAGAAAGGACTAAAAGCTATTTGTTGCAATCCTTTGAAAGAGCTTTTGATTCTAAAAAGAGTGGCAACAGTGGGTCTAGTCTCACATCGATATGTGGGAGGAGTATCAGTCATCACAGCATTTATAAAAGCATATGGATGTGCTATGAAGGGAACGTAGGAGTAGTACGGATTTAATATATAATCCAATATATGTATATTTAAACTGAGCCAAGCTTGGTCGGGCCACCCCGTTTAACTCGAGTACCACTTGATTAATGATCGAACTTGAGTATTACGCTCGAGCTCGTTCACTAAGGTAAATAAACAGATTCGAATGAGCCGTAAACTGAGCTGAACTTCTAGCTGTATGAACAGCTTGGTTTGTTTGCAGCCCTGATCGTGGGTTTTTACTCAAAACACTTTGTATGTACGCATAGGACTTGCTTTGGGTTGATGTAACCTAGGGTTTATCTGGAGTTCTCATCCCACTGTTTTATACAGCAAAACTTGTAAATTAGGTCTTTGGCTGTTACTTCTTTCGTCTTTACAATTTGTTGTGGTCAACAAATGAAGATAAACATGCTGAAAATTTATTTAAAAGGTCCTGGGTTTCTTTAATTCACTTGAAAGTAACTAACATAAAGGTCTCCAACTAGTAGCTTGTAGCCTAAAAGTTGAAATAGAGGAAGAAACCATTCTAATTCGAGGGTATTAAAATAATAAGGTTGAGAAAGATTAAGGCTGTGTTTGGTTTTGAAAAGTTTGTCCAAAAGTTATTTTGGAGTTGGAAGTTAAATTTTGAATTTCAAAAATTGATTCCCCAACCCACCCGGGCCCCTCCTCTCTACCTCTGCCCACTTTGACCGGCAATCACTGGGTTAGTGGGCTGGTGCAAACCAAATCAAAAGGATAGATTAATAAGAGAGAGAAAATCCCAAATTGGGATACTAGGAGCAAAAGCTCTCAATTTCTATTATCAAAATATCAAAAATCTGCATCATGGTCCCCCCTCAATTTTTTTTCTTTTTTTTCGTTTTCCGAGTAGAAAGAATCCAACGCTTAGAAAGTTGTATGTAGTCCCCTCCTAGTGGGCCTCCCTCAAATCAAATCAAACACTCATTGTCCTCTCTCTCTCTCTCTGACACAATGAGGTGGGAGTACACCAATCTCTGACCTCTGACTCCATTTAAGGTAGGAAATTGGAGAAGTGGTATTCATCCGAACATACTTTTAAAACTTATTTTTTTTAAAAGTTAGGCCAAAGTGGCCAAACAAAAACAGCCTAAAATTTCCTTTCCAAGCAATCTGCTTAATGGGTGAACTGGGGTTGTTGGTCCAAACAACAGGGAACAAGCTAATGGAATTGGGAATAGGATGAAAAGTTGGGAGAAGAAGGATTAAACAAAATACTACTACTAGGGTGTAGCAAAGGAGGAGGTAGCAAAAGTCACCAAGAGGGAAGGTGCAAGCCGCTTGATCACCAGACTGCGTATAAGTTGCGCAAGAGGATTTTATTGATGTTATATTGTTTCATATCTCTATTAAGTGGAGCCTGAAAAGAACAAACAAAAGAGTAGGGTGACCAAAAGATGAGAGAGGAAGGGTGAATCGTGCAGGACAAGTTCAAAAAAAGTGGCACTATGATAATTAAATATTGTCCCTCCACTTGATTGCTTCTCTTGAAACCTTAATCTCCCAATCACTCTGATGATATTTGATCAGAGCTTCATCTTGTTAGTGCCTTTTCTTGTCCTCTGGGGCAGCCGTTGCTATTTTTTTCTGCTTTCCTCCAAATTAGCATCTGTGGTTTGTCGGGCAATACTGAAATTGTCATTTTTGTGAAGTGAAGGAGAATAAATTCTAATCATATTGCCTATCAATGATACATTTCTACAGGTTCTAAAAAAGGCAGATATGATTCGTAAAAATGCCGTGGAGAGTATTTTGGCAGAACGTGACATTTTAATATCAGTTCGCAATCCTTTTGTGGTGAGCAGTCTAGCTTGTAAACATCGCTCAATAAGGGTTTTCTCATTTTAACTTCATTGTGGAATGTATCAGGTTCGATTCTTCTACTCATTCACTTGTCGTGAAAATTTGTATCTTGTGATGGAGTACCTAAATGGAGGGGATATGTATTCGCTGTTGAGAAATCTAGGCTGCTTAGAGGAAGATGTTGCTCGAGTATATATTGCAGAAGTTGTAAGATTTGTTTGCTCTTTGCTGTTTTAACTATTTCAATTGCTTACCCTTAATGTGAGATTTTATGATGAGCAGGTGCTTGCTTTGGACTATTTACATTCACTCCGGGTGGTTCATCGTGATCTAAAGCCTGACAATTTGTTGATTGCACATGATGGACATATCAAGGTGAACTTGTTTGCTTTTCATTGTAATTCAAATGAGCCAAGAAATAGAGACACTTTTTAAAGGGGCCAGGGCCACGTCCGTGTCCGACAGCTACACTGCTACAGCAAGCTGGGCTAAGCTTCACAGAGCCCTGAAGACACCAAAAGACCCTCACGATCGAAGGCTCCGCAACACATTGGAGCACTTTTAGATCCATTTAACAATGGCACTCCTGTGAGACAATTAACCCAAGGCCTCTTTCGAATTCACCACGATTCATCACCCTACTTAAAGCTTCACCTCGGATGCGTCCTTTTTAGTTGAACTTGAACACTTGACAAACACTTATTTGGTGCATCTCTTGATAGGAAGTTCTGCATTCTTACGTACCAAAAACTGAGAAGGGACCAGCGTTCTGGGAAAACGGTCACCTTTCTCGAAAATAGTTGAAACATTTTAACAAGATTACATTATGTGCCGCGATTAGGAGAACGTAAAATGTGCAATGGACTTCTGTAATTCGGTTTAGTTGTGCTAAGAGTTTGGATTATGTAAATGAAAAGTTTTCAGATTCAACATTTACGTTTTGCATCTTTTAGTATTGGTACATTGACTGTATATCGTAAATTTGCATAAACGGTGCATTCACATTTCGCGTCTGTGCCATGTCTGAGCTGTTGACTGGTGTCTATTCTACATTGCTCACTAGGAGTTTAGTAGTGGGAGAAAGAAAGTAATTTTAGCTTTTCTTGTAACCTCAGAAAATAACAAATGATTTTTAGCTTCTGAAACCATGAGGAGGAGACTGCATTTAAAAGAAATGTCAGGGGAGGTAATTGTCATGTGGTTTAGCTCACAAAGACATTTTGTTTTATGCACAGTTAACAGATTTTGGGCTTTCAAAGGTTGGTCTCATCAACAGCACTGACGATTTATCTGGTCCAGCAGCTAGTGGAACTACGCTACTGGGAGAAGATGAAACTCAGTTATCTATGTCTGAGCATCAACGAGACAAGCAAAAGAAACGGTCTGCTGTTGGAACACCTGACTATTTGGCACCCGAGATTCTATTGGGAACGGGACACGGTTCGTTTGGCTCTTTTTCTCATTTTCTCATTTAGTGTTGCTGTTACTACTGTTATGAGTCGAAAATTTGGGGCTAATACGTGGAGAGATAATCCAAGATAACCTTTTTTCATTTTCTTCTCTGCATTATTTGACTATGATGTTCTTTTTTCGTTGTCGAGTGATTAGAGGTAGGACTCACCATGATGTACTGTGCCATTTTCCTCAGGTGCATCTGCCGATTGGTGGTCAGTAGGTGTGATTCTATTTGAGTTGATTGTTGGTATTCCGCCTTTCAATGCAGAGCATCCTCAGGTTACAATCTCTCACCTATTTCAGTTAACTTGGTTTGTTCTATTGTCTGCTAAAATATATGATCCTAAGCTTAAAAGATTTTGTCGAGACCTTTGAAAGTAATGAAACCAAAAAAAACCTCTATTCAAACAAGATATTTGGGTCCACATATTATTCCGCCAGGATCAATAGGCTAAGTTATTGTATTCTCAAGGCTACTTCTCAAATTAATGGGAATGGACAATTGAGTGATTGGAAATTATCAGACTAATATTAAATCGAGCAATGAAATTTAAAGTGATTAGGGTTTCAAGGTAAAGAAGACTTAGGGTTTGAATCCACTCTAACCTGCAACTATAGAACTGCATTAGTTTGAGGATTTTTGCTTGCAACCTTACTTTGCGTTATAAATAGGAATGCCCAAAGCGTAGGGCTAGGTCGTGCGGCGTGCGCAGCATAATACCAGGTAAGAACGGGGTCGAATCCACAGAGACCTAATGCACCCGGCGTGAGAGTTGACTTGCGAGTGAAGGTTTCGGCTTCAAAGTGGTGAGCTTAGTTTGTGATTTGGGGGTAGAATTCTCTTAACTTTGAGAACGACTTGGAAAGATTAAAAGAATGATTAAAACTAAGGTAAAGTCTAGGGGATTTTAACAACCATTAACTTAGGCTAATCCGTTCCTCTCATGATAACTGGCTCGGGACATCGTCAAATGCTCCCGAACGGAAGTTTTTGGAGATTACAACCAATTGACTAGAAAAGGTGTTTGGCAAAGATTAGGGTTCTTTGACGCGTTTGGCAAACGTTTAAATTGATATCGCTCTAAGCATCACACGTGCCAAGAAGAATTAACCCTTGGCTACGTGTGAGATCAAAGAGATTAACAAACTCAAACTTTGGTACATAAAATCGAACCTATCTCTTTGATAAACAAGCGGTGTTTGCTTTTTAACGAGAAGAACGGATCAAACCTAAGAGTCATGGGGTGTGAATCACCCCATGACCAAGCCTATTTGAACTACTCACAAAACAAAGTGGAAAACATGGCTAGAAAGTTTAAGGAAATAAAGAACATGGCAAACTTAAATATAAACTTGATTTTATAGAAGATCTAACAAGTAGCTACAACATTAATAAACTAGAAATTAACCAAACATAAAAACTTACAAGGATTCTTGAAGAAATAAGAGCTTCCAAGCTATGGAGGAAAGTTACTTAAAGTGAAACTAGATCTATGAGTAGTGAGAGGGAGAGAGGTGGCTATTTATACTCAAGCCACTCTCTCTCCTCAAAATATCCCAAAAGCATTCCAAAAAAGGAAAACTTTCCATAAATGGAAAGTAATAAAGTAGCTTAAAAGTCACCCGGAACAAGTTTGTATCGATAGGTATCAATACCTTTGATTAAAAAAATTTCCCCTTGTGAGTGTGTATCAATACCTAGGTTGTCTGTTCGCTAGCTAACAACAATACAACATTGTATCGATACCTCTTGAGGCAAGTATCGATACACACTCTCTTCATGCTTCAACTTCATTTCTTGGTCACCCCTTGGTCCTTGCGTGCTTCTGGACTTCTTCCAAAGCACTTATTTAAATCATCCGGGAAGGGTGACACTTGGTTTGGTGGACTCTAGGCTTCCCGAGCTTTAGCCAAATCTTCATTCCTTGGCTCTTTAGGCTCGATAGTGGGATGCCGTGGGCACTTGGCCCTTGGATTCTTTGGGATGCTTCCCACAGCACTTCAAAAGCGCTTTATTCCCTTGTTTGACTTGAAACTACCAAAAACACACTTCGCGCAACATCAATCATATAAAGCACTAATATGCGTGTGTTTGAACAAATGAGCGAGATAATCCTGGATATATACAACATTCAGGGCTTATCAATTTTAATGGTTAATTCATGGCTGCCAAGCAAGGTTGTCAAATCGTGAATCGAATCGAGAATCGAAATGGTCCTTTTCCGAATCGTGAATCGAATCGAATCGTGAATCGCTCCGATTCGGTCATGATTTCTATAACGCGTGGAAACCTATGTATATTGATTAGGATAACAAAAATATATGCTACACTTGAATGTTTTAGGCCTAAATCAATGAAAACTTTATTCTAAATTATGCTTTGATAAAAATGTGGAGTATTAGGGAAGTTGCTTCTATTGCAACTACCAAGAGATGAGGATTCATGAATCCTACTTATGGTCTTTTTTGTAAAAAACAGTTAAAAGAACAAAACATACCTCTAGAAGGTCTATTAGGTGGTTATATTCCCTTTTATCTTTCTCATTTTCGATTCACGCTCGTAATAAATCTTCCTTCTTATTACCTATAATACTACGTAAGGAAAAATATAGACAAAAGATGGTGTATAACAATATTAAAGACCTTAAAAAAATAGTTTGAACCCTTTTCCAACAACAAAAAAGCAAAACAAGAGTAAAAAATGAATTTCAGAAATTTCAAGTGAATCGAACGATTCACCGATTCGATTCACCGATTCACCGATTCGGATCACCGATTCACCGATTCACTTACGATTCACAGCTATTTCCGATTCAGGCAGCCTATTCGTATTGATTACCCTTCGAATCGTATCGAATCGTACTATACGAATCGTGAATCGTACGATTCTAACAACCATGCTTCCAATAACTATTACTGTTTTCTAGAATAATGGTGTAAATAGGAATCAACGTAGTTCATCTTTGATTTGCACGGATGGTTCTCAAAATGTTTCGCATGGTCCGTATTGTCTGAGCATAACTTATTGAATTTTTTTAATTACGACGACTGAAACCAATTTTATAGCAATATGTTTGAAATCATAGAACCCAAACATATTCAATAGAGAGGAAGAATCTATTCATGATTATAGGTCCAAAAAGTCTCAAGTAATGCAAGTATGAATCACTGGTAAAAATCTCTAAATGACATAGAAAAGTAGAAGTTGCTTGTTAGGTTTTGTCTATGCCCAAAGTTATTTTCACTACTCATGGAGCAGAGAAGATCCAAAAATACTTGCTGGAATCTTCCTAGAAAAAGCTTCAAGATATCCTTGTTCTTTTCTCTTGCTTCTTTTTGCCTCTACCAAAGCTTGAACCACCCCCAAAACTAATCAAGAGTTCCTTTTTATATCTCTCTGTCAAATCTGCTTTGAAAAAATAAAATTAAAACAAGGCGTGTTGTGTTTCTCAGGTAGTAATTACACTCAACGTCCTGACCTTTAACAAGGTCACAAATTGGTCCACAGGCTTTGAGAACATTCACTTTTGTCCCCAAACTCACTTTGTTTTTACCCTTCTGAAGTGGGCTAAACGAGTTGCTTATATCCAGAAAATGGCTAATAAGTGTAGCTGTGTAGGTTGGAGGGCCTTAATATGCATATTACAGTACTTATGACCAGTTTTACCGGAAATCGCTCCCCCCTGGGCAATCTGCGATCTGGAACTTACCTTCCCAATTGCGGATTGTACGGGATCTGGAATGGCGAATGTAGCGATCCAACAACGAAGAAGAAAAGGTGAAACAAAGTGCTGTAATGTTCAGCGATTTTTATTATTATCGGCGCTGACAGAATGAGGAATACACGATGTCTTGTTGTGTTGTTTGCTCGTCCATGGTGTCTTCTCTGGTCTTTATTTTCATTTTCTTGTCAGCCGTTCTCGACTTATGAGGAAGACGACACTGTTATAAACCCTATGAAAGGCTTCTTTATCCCGTGGGCACAACTTACGTCATCTAATTTTTGCCCCACCAATAATGTGCCACGTGTATGAGTATATTACTTTGACCTTTATATTTGTCTTCTTCTTGTTAGGTGTGCCACACCTTTTTGTAACACTCCTTTGGATCAGATGACATTTATGCCTTTTATCTTTTACGACTTTACTACCTCTTGATATGCACAACTGGAATCACATAAACACAATAATAAATAAATAAAAGCCTAATGATAAATAAGTCTTTACTCTATACCGACTCACATTAATATATATTTCATTCACTGACATTCACCAGGTAAACCCCGCCCTTCTCAGGAATAGTAGCAACCAGAAAAGCTTAATCATGCAAACAATCGCAATAAGGCTTACTAGGGATGAGTTTATAGGAGAAAGAATATGACCAATACTAGAACAACAAAGATGACCTATAATCCTTTCTTAGGAGACAACCTCAAGATAGTGGACTTTATGTCAAAATAACATGCGTGCACACAGCATCCATTCATTATGAACACCGTTGCCACTATATGTACCTGTATATTTCCTTGGCTAAGTTGCACCAACACCCTCCAAGAGGTTTGTCAAATAGTGAAATCACAAGTTTATTTAGTTAGACCTGATAGGTAGCATCCGGGAAAAGTAGGTGTGTCATCTATTTGAAACTTCAACCTTGTACTACAAAATTCAGGCCAATTAGCACGTGTTTTGATTTTAAGGTCAACTTTCATGCCTTTAATTGCCCGTTATGAATGTGTATGTGGGTATTTATGGAAAGGTTTTGGTGGATAGATGGTAGTTTCAGTTCTTTTCAGAATGAAGTCCTCTTCATTCTCATAAAAAACTTAATTAGAAGCTGTTACTAGGCTATATACATTGTACTATTATCTATGCTGTATTCAACAAGTCTCTCAAATGGATAATTGGAACTTTGCAGTAGTAGTACTGAGGCACTAATACCGATTTTATGTATATTGTCTGGACACTTAAACTGTTCTGTCATATTACAAAATGATGTCTCTTGCAGAAATTTTTTAGGTTTGTATTATTTCATGGTTATTTTCATTATTTGTTTGATTGAGTTACCTCATTTCTGTTTTGTTTGTTCCTGCTCGTAGTCAATATTTGATAATATTCTCAACCGAAATATACCTTGGCCGCGGGTACCTGAGGAAATGAGCTATGAAGCACAGGATCTTATTGATCAGTAAGAAAACTCTTTTTGGTTGCGTGAATCACTGTTTTTGAATTAGTCAGTTAGGTATTTATTGTAAGAGAAATATTAGGTTTTTGTTCTGCCATTCTATAGGCAATTATGTATAGGGTAGTTAAGTGTTTGCCGATGCATTTGTTTTCTAGGTTATTGACAGAAGATCCTCAGCTGAGGCTAGGAGCAAGAGGTGCATCAGAGGTGATACTAGTTCTTTATACAGTTTGAAGCTTTGAGCTTTTGGCCATCTTTAACTTCATCTTCTGGTAGACTTAGTCAAATGTTGATATGGGTATAATTTCGGACAAAAACTCTTATCCAGGTAAAGCAGCATCCATTTTTCAGAGATATTAACTGGGACACCCTTGCAAGGCAGAAGGTTTGTTGTATTTATATTGAAGATTTTGATTTAGTGAAGAAATAGAAATATATTCCAGTTTCTTTGACCCTTAGAAAGACACTTTGGTGTCCAAGATTCAGCCGAAGGAAAAGGAAACTAATAATGGAAACACGAAATAAAGAAAGAGATGTGAATAGTTGAAGTATATTAAGGAGAATCCTAACAGACGAGTCGGCTGCTCGTTAATTCATCCAGTTTCTTTGACCCTTATATATATATATACAAGAAGTTTCCTATGAGGGCTCCCTCACAAAAAAAAGTGCGGGAAAACAGTTGTGAGCCATTGGATCGCGTGAAGGGCATAGGATCCAACGGCCCACAACTGTTTTCCCGCACTTTTTTTGTGAGGGAGCCCTCATAGGAAACTTCGTGTGTGTATATATATATATATATATATATATAGAGGCCCGATCTAGTCCGGGAGTCCCGGATCCGGGACTCCACCTTCCCAATATTTTTTTGACGATCCGAGCCGTCCAATGTGTTCAAAAGGTGTTTTCCAAGGTCCACGCGGGAAATCTTCAAAAAAAAATACCGGGAAGGGCTTGATCCAAGCAGTTTTTCGCAAAACTGTAAATGTACAATTTTTGCAAAAAACTACTTGGATCAAGCCCTTCCCGGTATTTTTTTTTGAAGATTTCCCGCGTGGGCCTTGGAAAACACCTTTTGAACACATTGGACGGCTCGGATCATGCCAAAACATCTTCTAAATGCTTCAAAACGCTTCAATCCGGGATTTCCGGGATCCTTGACAGGATAATTCGTGTATATATATATAGGAAGCCCTTCCAATAAGGGACCCTTATTGAAGTTACCATGCGGACCTCACCTTTCCGAGCCAAATTTCGACGATCCGAACCGTTCAATGTTTTTAAAATGCATTTTTAAGGGCCCCCGCGAAGATTCGTCCAAAAAAAATACCCGGAAGGGCTTCATCCGTTCGGTTTTTGCTAAAAACGCTATATATCGTCAAAATTTGGTCCGGAAACACAAAAAAAGCCTAGGTCCGCATGGAATTTTCCCATAAGGGACCCTTATTGGAAGTTTATCCTATATATATATATATATATAGATAGAGAGAGAGAGAGAGAGAGAGAGAGAGTCCACTTTCCGGACCTCTATGATCCAAACATTTTTTTGACGATCCAATCCGTCCAATGTGTTCAGAAGGTGTTTTCAAGGGTCCTGACGGGAAATCTTCAAAAAAAAATACCGGGAAGGGCTTGATCCAAGCAGTTTTCGCAAAATTTTTATATTTACAGTTTTTGCGAAAACTGCTTGGATCAAGCCCTTCCCGGTATTTTTTTTTGAAGATTTCCCACGAGGACCCTTGAAAACACCTTCTGAACACATTGGACGGCTCGGATTTTCCAAAAATAATTTGCAACACAAAAAAAATCAATTTTTTCTTATTAACGGGAGGTGTGGACTAGAAGTTTTCTATAGAGAGAGAGAGAGAGAGAGAGAGAGAGACGCGTGTCCATGCCATGTCCCCCTCCAAAAAATAATTTAATTTAAGGGACACGCCACGTGGCGTGTCCCTGTGTCCAATACGCGGACATGGCGACCTCTAGGAGTGTCGGTGCTTCATAGGTGGTGGTGGCTATTGTTTGGATTAGACTTCTCATTTAGCAAGTGTAGTGCATTTGTTCCAATATTCAAATAAAAAGTTAGTGTGAAATGATGGGCAAAATGTATTACAATACTAATTAAACAGATAGTAAATTGTAAAAGACAATTCACGAGGGAAAGTACAAAATAATAATTTAAAAAAAATGAATTCAGTGGGTGAATGGGGCAGTACTGGGCCTACACTATCTCCGCCACTGAAAGCCATTTAAAAGTTAAACATACAACAATGAACAACTTCAAAAATCACAGTAAGTACTTATTACATCAGTCTGCATTGAGGGAAGATAAACAAAATGAAAGATAAAAAAAAATTGTTGTCTTACCTTAATCTACGTCCAGAGTGCGCACTAGTTAGACAAACAGAATAATTATGAAGATCCGTAGCATTAAAAGTTGTTTGGGATTGCTGATGCAAATTTGTAGTTTTTATTTTCTCCCAGGCTGCATTTGTTCCTTCCTCGGAGAGTGTTCTTGACACCAGCTACTTTACAAGTCGGTTCTCATGGAATCCTTCAGATGAACATGTTTATGCAGCCAGTGAGTATGACGATAGTGAGAGTGGTAGCACAAGCGGTAGCAGCAGTTGCTTAAGCAACCGTCATGATGAACTGGTACTATGTTACAAAATTTTACCAGTTTTGCAAAATTAACGAGAGCTTTTAAATTGGTTATTTTCAATACATTTGAGATATTTTATTTTTTGACAATAATGACCAGGGAGATGAATGTCGGGGTCTTGCAGAATTTGATTCAGGCTCTTCTGTCAACTACTCCTTTAGCAATTTCTCCTTTAAGGTATCTTTCAACAGAGTTGGCTGGATAAGCGTATACTATTTTGTCTTGTTTGCGCTGCAGTTACACCGGCTATTCATCGACTGCAGCACAATGCAGAGAGTTTTTATTCTCTCTTTTCCCTCTATTCCATTATGGGTTTGTTCTTGTTATTCTTTCAGTTGTTTCACTCAATAACTGGAAAATTTATATTTTACATGCTTTGAACGAACTCATGCAATTGGATCAGCTGTTAGCTGTCTGCTTAAACATATACTGAGGAGTACTATTTTTCTCGGAACAAAATTTTGTTTGACAAGATTTGTTGGTTTCTGTTTTGCACTTATTCCTTTGCTTGTATTATTCAGAATCTATCCCAGCTTGCGTCAATCAACTACGATTTGCTGAGTAAAGGTTGGAGGGAGGATCCACCGTCAAATCATAATGCTTAACTACCCTGAAAGATCGCAAGATTGGGTTTTGTGTAATTTACTCAACTTCAACTTATGAAGGAATCGATCACCTTAGTGATTTTGGTATACTCTGTAAATGTATGTTCCTATTGTTCCTTGCCTCGCTTGTTATCAATTTCGCATAAAACACTGGAACTAATTTGGCTTGGTTTACTGACGTTGCAGATATAATAGAAGAAAGCTTGAGCTTGAAAATGTTCATTCTGGCAACAGCTCCACAATCTGGGGTTGAAGTTGAATGATTCAGTTTAATTTGGTGTCAATTTTTTGATACAACTTGTCTTCTTTACTGAGCAAAAAAGGGAAAGAAGAGGCGAAAGAGCTCCTACCCGCTCTGGGGAGCTGGAGAAGAGGGGCTAGGGCCCGACAACCTTAATTGTATCTTAATTTGTCTGCCTTGTTGTGTGGAGGTGGTTGTATACTGCTTTTTCTTTTTCAGAAATGAAGAAACATGCCTTTGTCTCATATGCTCAATTTGTTGGGTGATAATTTTCCACTATTCATACCCTTAATCCTAGCAGGTGCTGTGTTCGACGTGAATCCTGGCAACCAAAATGTCAGAAAATACCCTAAGAATTCAACAGAAGTTGATTTACACATAATCATAGAGGAAGTTCCACTGACCTCTTTTATGAAAGCAAGCAGGGTCGGCCTTTTCTAACATTATCAACAATTCCTCCTTTGATTAATTTGTCTGTAAAAGGTGTTAACTTTGTTACAAACATAACTGTGCCCTTCCATCTCTCTTTGCCTCTGCTCCTTCTCCTGTTCTATATCCTCTTCGCAATATCTATTCTTGCCCTTTTGATCGTATTACTTGCCACCACTACAACCGTCTATCTACTGGTGACTGCTGGTTTGACTGTAGCAACCAGAGAGCTAGCTGGTGCCAACTGTTGGAGGTAAAATAAAGCCGTTACAGAATGATGGATTCAAAAGCAATCGCCGACTGAGGAAGGTTGACTAAACGAGCGAGTAAAGCTCGAACAAATGCTCGGCACAGAATGGCCGATGTTCCATGTAAGCTGGCCAATGAAAGGAATACAACGTCGGAATGTGAAGAGCATCTTCAATCAAACCCAGATTGTGTCTGAATATTCTGTGCGAATTATATTATTACCGTGGTTTACGACGAAGGCTGAACAGTTCTAAACATCACGTCCACTGATTAGCGAGAGTAGTGAAAGTTCCATCAGCTACCTATCCCTTGCTAGATCTCTTCCATCAGCTACCTATCCCTTGCTAGATCTCTCCTAAATTGTACTCTTTCGAATCTTGCATATTGTTGCATTTGTTCATGTGGGGGATTGTTGGAAATATGTTTTTCAAACCATACTTTTAGAGCAACTTCAACACTACTATAGGCATTTTAGCTAGCCAAAAGTCCACAAAAAAAAAAAAATACACTCTTTACTTTACCTTTTCACTTTTTTACCTATGCATTCAAACACTACTCTCTATTGTTGCTCTCTAATGGAACTAACTTAACTAATTTGCAAATGTGGCATTTACATAAGATGACATGGCAAATGTCAAGCAAAAAAAGTTTATTTCTCTACCATCTTTCATTCTAAAGTTTATTTCTTTTGTAATAGAATACTCAACATAATTCTATATGGCTCCTACTTTGATGATGAATTAGGGATGTTGGCGATAGGCGATAACTGCTCTCGAAGAAGAGAGACTCACTAAACAGAGACGATCAAGACGTCGTGATTCCGTTCAATGTCATGCAGTTATTGATCGTGATAGAGTTGAAGGTCATAATATTTCCTAACAAGCAGTTCAATCATCTAAAAAGTCAACAAAAAATAGTTTCAATTTGTACCATACTAAAATCCACAAATTTAAACCAATACAGCTCCTCAACTTTTAATTCATTGGCAACAAAGAAGCAAGAACAAGAAGCAGACTCAAATTTGAATTAATACGTGGCAATCTATGAGTAGCAATAGAACAAAAACAAAGTGGCAATCACCTGATTCAACAGTTAACAGTAACCCCATACAAATTAAACACTCACTTCCTTAATGTTTTGTCCATATTAGATGACAAGGCAACACATAACTAAATAGAAAGAATCGTGCTACAGACACACCAAAGTGCCACACCAAAAGTCACACAAGAGGTAAAATATTTTCAAATTGGTAGATGATAGTGACCTTTTGTCCTTTTGTTTTTATCTCTTTATTACAAAATTTTCCCTTATAGTTTTAAAATCTCTTATACTACTATCAGTAATAGGATTATGTTCTACTAAAAATATTCAAGTAATCTTGGTACGCTTTCAATAGCAGGTTTATAATAGCTATATTATTTATAACTTCTTCTAATATTTCGATAATAATATAGTTTTTTAAATCGTCTTCACTATATATTAACTCTTCTAAAAGATTATATTGTAATATTCTAAGATGTTGTTTACTTCTTTGTATCCTTCTTGCTTTTAGCTAATATTTCTGATCTATTTAACATATATATTGTTAAAGATTTTTACCAATGGTTTGGAGATCTAGGCGAAGAAGGTTCAATTGGTTCACTTTCTAATCTTTTCTGATTCTTTTGAAGTAGTATTATATGAGTACGTGCATAAAAGTTCTTTTCTAAATAAATTCTATATTCTTCAGTATCTTTATCAGTTATGTCTAAATAATGTCCTAAACGCTGAAGAAAGAGTTCTATCTGGATTATGTCTTTTTGACTATCAATATATTGCACAAAACATTGATATGAACAAAACACAAGGTAATCATTCAGAAAACAAAGTAGTTTTAACAGGTTTTGAGGGATGTATAGTGTTTTTCTTACTATATAACATTCTTCATGATATTTAGTAGGTTTCTAGTATAAACAAGGGTCCACTATGCTTCCGTAAAAATAAAATAAAAAGGAATTATACCTTATTTGACGCCTTGAGCTTATCTAGATCGGGTATCTGCTCTGGTGTACGGCCGTGTTTCCACAGACGCCTAGTAACGACTTAAACCACACCTTTCACCTCTGAACTATAGTGACTTTCGCCTGGTGGTTACTGATCGGACAGATCTTTTACTATAGGCGCTCAAGGGTAACATCCCTTCAACCCAGTAAACCACAACCCTATTATGTTTCCTACCAAGGGTGTATATCAAAGAAGAGATAACAAAGAGAGAGTGGATTGGAAGCAATAACTGAACAACACTCTTTTATTCATAGAAACCTTCTAAAACAATCAGAAGTTTGTTACATAGATAAGTACTCACACTACACTTGAAAGCTTAGCAAGCCATATTACAATACCGAACTTCTCTCTAAATGGTAGAGGAAGATCTCTCTTACATTCTGCCTTCTACAATAATTTCAGAGCTTATTTATAGACGTTGGGGCATACCCTGAATGTCATTGCTTACGTTACTAACCACTCAAAGTTGGTGGGTAGCAGGTAAATGGTGTTTTCAGAGCAACTCATTTTCTTGGGTTGGTGCACCTTTTTGACATAATGTGCATAAGTGGTCCTCCTTCATTGAAAATGAGTCACAATAATGGAGGCAGGTGTCCCTTGTTTTGATAATTTGGGTAGATGCGTAGTCATCAAAGATTCCTTTCAAAATTTTCATGTCCTATTCTTTTGTTTTCTTTGTGGTAGTGGAGAGGACTAGGCAATTTTGATTGTATTGGTAAATCCATACTCCTTGCTTTCTAGAATAAAGTTGAGTAGTTGATTGTATATGTCTCTGAGGCCCCACGCTCTCCTTTTTGGTATAGTGCTCATACTTTCGGTGGTGATATGCTTGGTGCATGCACTGTTTGGAGATAGTGGTTTCTGAGTCACTCCTATCTTGATAAGATGATTTCCTGGAATATATCCATCTTCTGCTCCCCATTCAGGACACGCCGAGTAAAATCTGATATAGGTATTTGAATGTCCTAGGATGGAAATAAATTCTTGAATTCCTTTTAAGATAAAGGCTGGGAGACTTTGAAGTTCCGTTAGCTGAGGACTTGGATAGATTGTACAAATTAATCCTTGTTGATAGAGTCCTGCAACTATATTGGAGGGTGCTCCAGGATATCTATTGCATTTTTTGATAAACTCCATAATCAAGAGTTTTCATCCAATTTTCAATTGTAATATGTTCACAACAAAGACGATTATAAATGATAAAATTCTCAGTAAATTCTTCAAGAGTACTTGGTCTTTTTGGGACTTTGAGAAGGGCTAATTTGAGAGAATCTCTTTCGGAAAAAATATCAGGCTTAATTTCTGGCTTTGGATCCTCTTTGGTAAGAGTGGTGTTTTTTACTGGAGTAAATTGTCTTGGATCAAAATATCAGACTAGGTAGTCATATTTTCCAGTTTCTTCTCCAAGGGGTCCAATGGTTGTATCTCCTTTTTCATATATGGACTTAAGTTTTGCATCAAAATTATATTTTGGATACTTTGCTCTGAGCTCATCAAGCTTTTTGTACATTGAACTGGCAAGAGTGCCTAAATTGTTGACCTCTTGGCCTATATTGTTTAATCCCAAGACGAGATTATTAATTTGCATAGCCAATTGGCCTCTCTCGTTTTCCATCTGCAGCTTCTCTTGCGAGGACATCTGCAAGGCTATTTTCTCTTCCTGCAATATATTCAATATCGAAGTTGAAGTTTGCAAACCAGACTTGCCATCTAATAAGCCTTTTATTTGCAATAGTGGGATCAAGGTTATTTTTTATAAATGCTTTAACTTGAGTAGTATCAGTTCGAACCAAAAATTTTGTTGGTAAAAGGAAAATCTCAAACTTGGCAATTCCTCTTTTTACAGCAAGTAATTCCTTTTCATTTATATGACAATTTTTCTCTGCATTTTTGAAAGTTCCAGAAGAGTATTTACAAATATCTTCAATATGTTCTTTTTTACAGGCTAGTTCTTCGCAAATTAATTTAGTTTTATGGTTCTTTTTTCTTTTCAAAACTGCTCACCAATAATCTTCAGAAGCATCTGTTTCTAAGATAAGAAAATCTTCATCAGATGGTAACTGTAGTAACAGAAGATTTTTACATAGCTCCTTGATTTGTTGTACCTGCAAAGTATCGTCAGGAGTCCAGTTCCAAATATATGTCTTTTTTAATTTATTTTGAAAAAGGTTGTCTTAGTCTAGCAAGATCTTTAATAAATTGCTCTGCATAATTAAGACATCCTAAAAATCTTTGTAATTGTTTTTTATCTTCTAATTGGTCTGGAAAGTCTCTTATTTTTAAAGCTATATGTGGCTGTAATTCTATATTTCCTTGATCAATAATTAGTGCTAAAAATTCTATTTTAATTTTTGCTATCTCAGCTTTCTTTTCAGACAATACAATTCCATGTTCTTTACATATTTTTGAAAATGCTTTCAGATGTTCTTTATGTGTGGTAATATCTTTTGAAAAGATGAGTATATCGTCTACGTATACAATACAAAATTCATTTATTGGCTTGAATACATTATCCATTCTTCTCTGAAATATTTGTGGTGCATTTTTTAATCCAAATGGCATGACTAACCATTCATAATGGTTTTGAGGTGCACTAAATGTTGTTAAAGGTATAGACTCTTTTGATAATTTGATCTGCCAAAATCTTGATTTACAGTCGAATTTTGAGTAATATTTGTACCCATATATCCTTTTTTCTATTGGGTTTTCGCTAAAATTTTATCGAAGATCATTAATGATTTCACTTTCAATTTGGTAAATAACTAATGCTGGTATTGGATTTGGCAAATATTTTGGGTATGTTTGTATCCCACACGCTGGGTTGTGCGACTTTGAATTGGAATGGCATAATCAGCTTCTCTAATTGCATTCATTATTCGTGGAGTAATTATTTTATGATTACATGGTGTTGTAAAGTAAACGTGAGTATGAGTTTGTATAAATAGGCTATATGTCATGATAAAATCATTTCCTAAGAGTATATCTGCCCCTTGACTTTCACTTTTATATAATAATGGTATTTTTATGATATAATTGCCTATTTGGATTGGTATATTTTATGCACACCATTCATATCTTAGGATTTCTCCGCTTGCTATAACTCCTTTAACTGGTTTAGGTGGCTTGTTACGCCAATAATGTTCTGGTAGTACGTTTTGTTTGGCCATGGATATTCCTGCTCCAGTATCTAAAAAGGCGTGATAACTCCATTCTAGATATTCAGGATATTTGAAGATTATTTTAATGTACAAGCTATATGGTGATGTTCGTATTATATATATAGGTTTATTTTTGAGTATCTATTCGGGGAATTGTTATTTGTTGATTGTTAATTGTATAGAGTAATGCATTGTAGAGTAAATGGTTTGGTGCTATTAAGGAAATCATTTCCTAGTAATAATTGTAGGCTCTCATCCATGTAAGGATTAACTAATATTTGTATATTAAGATGATGTTGGATTCCTTGTTTATCTGTAAAACAAATAAAACATATAATATATGAATTTATCTGGAAGGTTTTTCCCTGAAAATCCTTATATGTATATGGTTTTTCAAGCTTTTTAAAGGGTATATGTTTTACCCTTTCTATATAAATATAACTAGATGTTGCACCGGTATCCATTAAAGTTCTTAATGGAGTCCATTCATTGTTTCGGTCCATATATTCTGTAAGTATATAAAATTGGTCATTTTGTTGTGAACTCTGAATTAAATCAAGATCCTTTCTTTGATATTTTGGTTCATTATCTTGTATCAATAAAACTTTTCCTTTTAATTATGAGACTCTCAAGAGAGAGTTTGTTCTTTTAAATATATTAATTTGATTATTGATTCTATTGTATGTAAGAATATGTCTAGGTTGCATTCCTATTTTATTTCTAAATTCTAGATTGATTTCCTCGGGTAAGGATATATTCTTTTCTCCTATCCTTCTTGGTGGTATATATTCTGCTATAGAACAATGCTCTTCTTTTATTTCAATTGAAGTTCCCGTATAATTTTTTATAATTTCCTTGTGATGAGTATTTGTAAATGCATATAGTGTTTTTGTAGTTATACTAAACACTTTGGCTCCATCAGGCATCTTTATTTTATCTAATTGCTAATATAAATTTAAATTTTTATCAATATGTTCATCTTTAAGTGATACAGAATAATCTGGTTTTAGGGTAAATATTATTTTTTGATAGACTAAATTTCCTGATACTACTCCTAAGAGTGCATCTATAGGATCATTTAGAATTCTATCATCCATACAAAATATTTGGATTAGACTATCTATTCCTTGTCTAAAGTATGCTTTAATTAATATTTGAACAACTCCTATAGCTATATTCTTAATTCCACTTCTAATATCTGATCGTATTTTTCTTAATTCTTTGTTATCCATTTGTCTAGTTAATAAAGGAATTATTGTTTTTCCTCATGTTGTACTTATATCGATTGGGTATTCTGATATTTTGGCAACATATATGGCCCTTTGTTTAAATCTAAACAGGTTGAATCCTTGTGATTTAAACATGTCTCTTTCTCTTATATCTCCTTTGGTAATTTGCTTATATTTTTCCTCGTCAAATATAATCATTTGGTGATTTCCTTCTTCTAGGCTGTCTTCTTCTTCCATATATGTTTCCTGAAGGGTCGTTTCTATAGGTTGCATCATGAATAGAGGTTGATTTTCTTCATCTATTTCACTTTCGCTAGATGTGTCGTATTCACTATCAAATTCGTATATACTTTATTGGATATATCACTATCTTCTACTAGTTCATATTCATTTTCGAAACTTTCGATATATATTTCTAATAACTTGGTATTAGTCCTTTTCCCTTTTTCTGGACACTCATTTGCATAATGTCCTTGTTTCTGATATAGCCAACATTTGCATGTTTTTTGCTTTGGCCTGAATTGCTTATTGGGTTGTTTATATATTTTTCTCTTCTTGAAATATCTCTTTTTTGGATTTTGGTTATAGTGTTTTTTGAATCTTTTCTTGAATTTATTCTTATATTTTTTGAATCGTTTTTTAGGTATTATGTTGCAACCTCAATTACTAGGTCTCGTTGTTTTTGGACAACATAGGCCTCTTTTTTGTGTTTTGTAATATAGTCTAGAGTTTCTTGCTTCTCACACCACTCACTTATTTTTCTTTTAGTGAATTCTATTCGTCCTCCTAAGGTGTCTCGATCCTTATTAGGTCTATTGTTATATGCATCAAGTATATTCATTCCCCATGGATAAGGTAATTTTTGCATAAATAACTCTAAATAAGCTTTCTTTGTTTTTGGTACACTTAATGTTGGTGCTATAGAATAATAGTAGTCACTAAATTCACATATATAATTATCTAAATAACACATATCACAAATTATTAGATTAGCTATTTTCCATTTTGCCTCTTCAATTCGTTTAGCTATTAATTCGTCACTTCTTGTTTCCCAATATTCTCCTAGAAATTCATCTCTTAATGCTCTTTCAAAATTTGATATTAACTGTCTTTGAGATACCCATTCTTTGTTTGCCGCGCCTTCTGCTGTATATTGTATTAGGTTCTTTGAATTATCGCTAAAATATTTCCACCATTGTGTAACGTTACCTTGAAATGTATGTTCTATAAAACTACATGTCTGTTTACTAGTCCATCCTTTAAGTTGACTTGTTAAATGAGTATTTTTTACCCATACTTCTATGGCTTTATCAATGTCCTTTACACAGTCAAGATCTAGCCATATTCCATTGGCGCTTATAGGTTTTTCAAAATCCTGTACTGGTGAATATTCAGATTTAGTTCTAGGTATTCTTCGATTACTACTTTCTCCCATGTCTTCTCTACTAAATGGAATTCTACTTCTAGGATCTCGTCTATTCCGTTCTCTAGTATCCGGGCAATCCACGTGTATAGCCAGAACTACTAGGAAAATTACTCGGTGTCCCAGTTGTTCCACTAGGAGTATTACTTGATGTTCTAGCTATTCCAATAGCTATTGGTCCTGAACCTGCTGCACTTGCTGCACTTTCCATTTTTAAGTTTTCTATCCTTTGACTTTGTTGAGTAATTTGTTTACTTAACTCTGCTAACTTTTCTCCATTTTCTATCATATATTGTTCTTTTAGCTCTTCTAGCTTTTGCTCTTCTATTTCTATTACTTTAATTTCTTCTAGAAAATCTGGTGGTGGCTATAGGATAGTTGGTTCCTTATATTCTAAAATACTTACTTGCGTTAAATTATTTAATTTTATTAATATATCGTTTATTACTGTAATTATTTGTTCATGGTTCTTTTTATTTTCTTCCTTTAGAAAATTATATCCAACTATTTGGGCATAAATCGGGTTCATAAGGATATATTCGGCCATAAGTCTCATCTCTTCTCTTAGTTCGTTAAGACTTTCTGGAAGAGGGACATTTTTATCAAAGGATTGTTCTAATTGCTTATATTGTTTTGTGAGAGTTAAAAATTCTTGAATTATATTATCACAAACATCATTTGGTTGGGTTACTCGAATCATCAAGACGTTTTCATTTTCTTCAGATTCTTTGATTGTTTCATCTATTATGGGTCTAGTTGGTATACTTATTCCTAATCTTTCTGCTATTTGGCTGATCTTATTTTCTATATTTTTTAGGCGTTCCAATAGACTTCCTTCGTCTCCTATCTGATTATTTATTTGTTCTTGGACTTTTTGTAAATCTTCTAGGTTCTGTATGTGGTCAATTTTTAATTTGACTTCACTAAAAGTGTCGGATAACTGGTTTCCTAGTTGGGCTAGGCGCTCTATATTTGTCATGTTTAAAATTCTTATTTCATTTATTTCATTTAATATTTTGGAATCTTTTGTGCTTCTAGGTTTATATTCTCCAAATTTGTTTAATAAATATAGATTGGTCCAGTTAAGTTGATCTGATGACCATAAAGCTCCATCTCCTAATGTTACAAAAGGAGTGAATTTTTCAAATTGTGTTGTTGTCCATCTATAACTTGAATTTGGAAGATTTTCTTTTCTTATATCTTGACTATTTATAGTCGAAGGAGGCAACTTCTTCTCCACCGATTACTACTATATATTTTTTATGTTCTGTGTCTAGTATTATATTGGTTTTGTAGTAAGATTGTATCAAGTATTGTCCTATAATTCGTTTTATGTCTTTGGGTAATTCTATTCGATTGACTAGGTTAATTCTTTGCATAATTGATACGTAATTTTTTTACTATTTTTCTGTGTAGTGATTTATATCCTTCTAGGATTTTATACCTATTTTCTTTCTTAATTTTTTCTTCGTGTTCGTTAATCCAAGTATCTACTTGGTTGCCTAAGGGATTCATTTATACATTGCTTTCTATGATAGTCTTGATATATTTTTAGTATTAAAAGTTGGCTTATTATAAGCTTACAATTCTCTAGTAAATCTAATTGGTTAATTAGATATATCCTTCTATGTAAAGGTTGACAATGTCGATAATATTTTCTAATTATTAAGTCAACTTTATTCCCTTGTAAAACTGTTTCTTTTAATTCTTTATATTGATCTGGTATAGGATCATACCACTTTTTTCTTGGCTTCCCTATGTTGAATCGTTACAGGGCTCTGATACCATATATTGGAGATGAGGAATTTGATGGATGAAAAATTTGATGGAATGTATTACTAGTAGTGGGGTTCTTGTGTAATACTCCCTCCGTTCCTATTTGTTTGTCCACTACGAAAAGTCGTGCCACTTTTCAAATAAAAAAATAAAGTATTTTCGTGTATCATTTTTCAAATTTTTTTACACCGAATTAAAGTACTCATCGTGTACTTTAATTTGGTGCGAAAAAATTTGAAAAATGATACACGGAAGCACTTAATTTTTTGATTTGAAAAAAGGCAAGAGAGAGAGCGTGGGACAAACAAATAGGGACGGAGGGAGTATATCAATAGATGATGGAAATACTTGTAATATTTTGGTTTTTGAAAGTGACCTGACCTTTTGCTTCTTGATATTATTTTAGAAGAATACCACCATTTTGAAAGTGTTGTGTGGTTGGATGTGTGGTTGGAGTGTGTGTCTCTAGTATTTTTGAAATAGAAATTAACTTGCAAGGCTCCAAAATGGTATGAAAACCTTTAAGTTGCAGTACCTCGCTAGAGATTTGGACACTAGGGACAGGTGTGAAGCTAGGGCTCCATTGATTTGATTCAGTAAACACAAACAAGAAGCCCTCATTTGATTTAGAGAACAATCATTTTAGCTCACCCATTCTTAACATGGAGTCAACACAAAGAAAGGCATAGGGTTTTGATTTTTCACAAAAACTATCTTTCGAAATATTGATTCAGTTAGGCGACGCGGGCATCGGAAGGAATGTTCAGCGGCATCAGAGCCGGAGGGTTTTGTCGACAACAAGCAGGTGATAGATTGTCGGCATCGTGAAGACTCTCATCGAAGCAACGGTTGGTCGCGAGAAGAGTGGACTGAAATAGAGAGATCTGAAGGGGTCAAGAGAAATAGACATGGAAGAGAGAGATAGAGAAGAGAGGTGAGAGAGAAGGGGAAAGAGTTTTTGGCACAAAGGAGCTGAGGTGGAGTGAATCGTAGAGGGGTATGAACTCGCCTCTAGTAGCCAACCAAAATGAGGGAAGGCAGAATGACTAGGGTAGTAGAGAGATTGTTGGAACATACTTAGCAATGTGCTCTTGGCTAGCTATAATAGGCAACATAGCCTATGTGGGGCCTCTTGGAGATATTCTTAGCAAATATTGCGCTACTATAAAACGTGGGACCACACATCTTTTGGTAATGGTTGAAGCAATTTGAAAGGTTTCGTCTCACACTACGAAGAAAGCATAAGTTAAAATGGGTATATATACACCAAATATGACATGGGCCCTCGGGGCACTCAAGTTTTGTAGGGGGGAAAGATCGTGGGCTTTGGCCTATGGGTAATTCTATTTGCAACCCCTTTTTTTCTCCATACAACCCACTTTCTTCATCCAACCCACACCTAAAATTCCCCAAACCAGTTTACTCCATACAACCCACTAAATGCACTTAAACTTTCCAAAATACCCTTCACCTTAAAAAAGCCCTAAATCCTAACTCTTCCCCTATACACCACCGACATCTCTCGTCTCTCTATTCTCTCGTCTCTCGTCTCTCTCTCTCTACCTCCTGTACACCATCAACGCCGACATCTGCCATAGCCACCGTCAAAGCCGTTGATCCTCCACCGTCCAAGCACTCCGGTAATCTTCTCCTCTTGTCTCTCTCTCTCTCCCTCATGCGCTACTCTCTCTCTCTCTCTCTCTCTCTCTATGATTAGTATATGCGTATATATGTGTATATACATGTATAGTTCGACTAAAATATGAGGATTTCATGATATATGTGTATAGTTCGACTAAAATCTGAGGATTTCATGATCTTCATGTTAATACATGAATAATGCGACTTGTTTGTTAATGTGAAAATTTGGATAACCACTTCGTACTTTGAATGTTGAAATACAAACCCATTTTCGACAACCACGTGTCGATTTATATTGAAGTTCGAATTTTCAAAAATTAGACCTTGTCAATTTTCGACATCCTCAGGTCGAAATTTATGCCTCTATTCAGCTTCTTAATGTTGAACCAAATACTTGTGAAATTGTGGGAAAATTGGACCATGTCTATGTTCAACATCATCCCGTCGAAATGTATGTCTATATTCAACTTTCGAATGTCAAACTAAATACATGTGGATAAAATATTGTTTTCGACAATAACATGTCGAAATATAACCATTTTTTCAGCTTCTTAATGTCAAAATTTGGGAATAAAAAATTCACACCTTGTTCATATTTCGACAGCTACATGTCGAATAGAATGTCTATTTTCAGACTGTGAATGTCGAATGTACATTTTGAAATATTAAAATTAGAAACATGAATGCTGCAAAAATTAATATTGATCAAATTACTATGATCAATATAATACAAGAACACATTTGTCTTGAGATAAATGGTTTTCATTCCAATATGCCAACCTATTTTTCTTAACATAAGTATGTACTGAAATCATATTCTTAATACCCGATCAACATACTTTTTGGCACCAATTAATGGTCTGATTGAGTTCTAAAAAATTAACCATTTTGATCATCAAAACGGGCTCACACAAAGAGCTCATAAATGCCCTACTTTGGACGGTCAAGTCCTTAAAAAATTAACTTGATTCATGAACATGTTCTATATATATGTAGTTCGAACTCATTACATTTTTGTTTTAGAGTCATGGCATACTGGAACAACTTTTCAATAGTTTGGATTGGATTGACTCTACGAAATCTACGAAATAACTGGGCCATTTAGCCCATTCTGTTGCGAAATAATTGGGGCATTTAGCCCAAAGGTTCTTTTGCAATATTAAGAAGCAATTCTAAATGTGGGATAGCCTCATTTCATCTAGCCCATTTCTTAGGTATATTGGGCTTTTTCCAGAATCTGTCTTGCCGTCATGAAGGGCCATACTTGTTTTTTTTTTAACAGCAAAAGATTTTATTAATCATGTAAATAATACAAGGATTAAAGGGAAGCGAGTGCAAGACGGCATCACAACGAAAGGCTAACATCCCAACTAGGTTGGCACCCTAACCAATCGACAATCATATGCCACACACGACCCCAAAAGTTGATAAGCAATCAACTTGCAAACTAACAAAACTATCGTGACATTTACAGTGCACCCAAGATCTACGGAATTACATAAAAAATATCACCACAGGTTGGCATCAACCTAAAAAAATCCTTGACAGCAGCTTAGGTACCCACCACAAGTTGGATCCTCCTCAAAATGAATTCCAAGCACCATAGATATGTAGCATGAACAACACCATACTTGTAACTTCTAAGAATCGGACCCGTGGACATTACGATTTGGGCCTCAACTTTGGGGTCAATGGCAGGGCCATGAGCCACTCTACAATGATCTTCCTTTTTTCTTTTTTTGAAAGTGGTCTTTAAAATGATAACGAGTGAACAGGTTTGCAGTATTCAACACTGGTTTGTTGATATGTAGGCATTATTTCAACATGAACATCTTGATTGAAGTAATTTTATTCGATATCCTAAAGTTGAATTTTATACTTGTGCATAATACTGATTCACAAGTAATTTCATATAGGTTATGGCTCGTCCACCACTTAGAGGTTGATGCCGAGGCCAATGCCGAGGCGGAGCTCGAGGAGGAGGTAGGTTCCTTGCAGAGTCAGAGGTTGAGTATGAATCTTTGTCTGGGACAGAGGTTGAGGTTGAGGATGAATCTTTGACTGAGGCAGAGGTTGAGTCTCAAGAGGATGCAGTTGACACTCAGCCTCAGGGTGGACCGAAGGACAGGAGTTTGTTGGTGAGTTTTGACATGCACGTGACTCAAGCAATGGCCAAGAACGATCAACACTTAGACTGCACCACTATCTCAATTACCTAAACAAGTGGGAATTAAAGGACAGAAGGATGCATGAACACATTAAAAATTCAAGATTGCTCCCATTGTGTGGGATTACACACTACATATGCAATTCCCACAGAGTGTCTGCGTTTGTTGAAAAGTGGCATCCGGAGACAAATTCCCTCCACTTTGACTTTGGAGATCTCACCACTTAGAGGGGAAAACAAACGGTCTACAAATCCTTCATTTACATTATGTTACAGAATTCAGAATTAAAATGTCGAAAATCATAACATAATTTGGGAAACAAATGTTGAAAAAGTCACATGACTTCAGGATGTAGTTCTTGAAAATTGAACAGAATAACAAACAAACTTCAACCAAACATGGAATGAACCATCCAACAAGTTCCAATGTACAGTGACAAAATAAGATGAAAAACTACACTAATCTACATCACAGGATTCCACGGTTGCTACTTCACAACCAATTAACCGTCTAAAATCGGCAATTTGTGATGCAAAAGGCTTCTCCCAACCCTTGGCCTCATTGTGTCGATATTTGTACCAGTTGTTGGCTACCGGTGGCATAGGCGACCGTGGCTTCATATACACCTATCATAGTAAGCATATGCAAATTAATCTAAATTTGTTACGGTGTGAAAATTTAATAAATTGGTGAGTCCGGATCCATCATGCCTTTCAACTTGTCCATTATCCATATGTAGTTGTCCCCCTTCTCCCCATCCATGAAAGAAAAGGTCACAGAGATGAGGAGAACGTCATCTCCGTCGATGTGACGCCGACTATTTGAAACAAAGGAAACCTATACCTGTTGGTCTTGTAAGTGCAATCCATCAGCAACACCCTAGGAAAAGCACGCAACATGTCGCCAGCAGTAGGATGCGACCAAAACAAGTCGCTCACACAACCATCGTCACTGGTCCAATGCCAATGAATGTACTGGCAATCTTATAACTTAGCCAATAGATATTGCATTTGCGATTTTCCCGCTCGCTCCTTAACCCGGTGCTTGTGGCGTGCATTATATATGGATTTAATTGTAGTGACGTTGAATTCATCCTTGCTCTTCATTACACTTAGTATTTCTCTAGGTTTCGACAAAGAAGAAATGCACATATCAACCAGCATAGTTGTTTGCTCAGAAGACAACCTCCCAGGATAAGGATGCCCCTCAAGCTGATCCGCAGGAGGATGGTTGTGATTACCGTTGAAGACTTTCACAGTCCAACCATCTAACTCCTTCAAACACCTTAACTCAAATGGGCATTCACGTTTCTTAGAGCCGATGGCGCGTGGTATGTTCTTCATCCCCTTTTCGTTTACTCCTTTGCCAATTGACTTGTTCTTGTTCACAAACTTTATGTACTTGCCACCCCGTTCACAACCAAATCTAATCCTAGTTTTTCGGTTCTTTTCTTGTAACTCGGATGCCTTTATGACAATGACCAATCGATTTTCTTTACCGGTTGATATTATCCAATGTCTCATCTCTTCTTCGGTCGAAAATACCTACAAAACATGGGTCAAGAAAAGAATTCAATACACCTTAAAAATTCATAATTGGAAAAGAAGATTGACTTTTTCAAAGCACTCACCGAGTCTGTTGTAAAATTTTCAGTAAAATCGTATAAGGCTGGTAGGCCTGTGTTGCTCCCATGCGTTGACGCATAACCCTGCAAGTAGCAAAACTGTGAAACTCTGTATTTATTTCGGTATGAACATGTCGAAAAAATGTAACACTTTCGACATCAACTATCCGAAAAATATGATTATTATCAACATTATCTTGTCGAAACGTATTGTACTACCAAATTACGAAAATTTACAAGTATAAACTTCGGCATCCAAATGTTGAAATGAGGTAATAATTTCAACATTATCTTGTCAAAAACGTATGTTGACAAATTACAAAATTTTACAAGTACATATTTCGATATCAAAATGTAGAAATAATCTATAAATTTCAACATCATATTGTCGAAACTTTTAATATATGAAATTTCTCTTGTATCTTTTTCGGAATGCAAATGTTGATGTAATGTGTAGAATTCGATATTATGATGTTGAAAAAAGTAAACTAAGTTGACAATTTATTACTGAACTTTGTCTTGCATAATGTCGGTTAAGTGAAAAGTTTCAACATCAATATGTTGAAAAAGTTTACATATTTCAGGATATGAATGTTGGAAAAAAAAACGCAGTTTTCCAGATTTGTTCTTGGTGTTCGAATGGGAATGCTTACCTATTCATGACATTTTGGCTCCACTAAAGGAACCACATCCATCACATCAACTTGGTTCACCACCATTGTATTGTCTACCAACAAATTTGATTGCATTTCTGTTGTTTATTCTTCAATTCAATATAAACCTTGAAATGGATCTTTAATGGAAGGAGAATAACCCACTATTGATTGGTTGTCTACTCCTTCATTCTCCATTGAGAATGATAAGAACAAGAAATTTACAGGTGGAAAAGGGGTGGCGGTGGAGGTGGCGGAATTTTGTCTTCACTTGAGAGCTTCAAAAATTTTGGAACGGTGAGGAGGGAAACAAATAGGGAAGAAGAAGAGGAGGTTTGAGTGTTAAGATTTTTGTAGGGGCATTTAAGTCTTTAGCCAACAATGAAAATTGAGGACATTTTAATGGGCTGTATGGACAAAAAAAGGTTGCAAATAGAATCACCCTTTTTTTTTTTCACAACTTGTCAAAAGGGTTGTACGGCTTATCGTAATCTTTAAAGCTAATAGCCTAAGAGCATCAGTATCAAGCGACACAAACGCCTGCAAAACTAGACTAAAGAGTGGAAGAGCAAAAACTGAGCAAAAATTGCTCAAAATCAGGCGACACAAATTAACTCAAAGTTTTAGGGGATGAACAGTAACTTAACAAATCTGAGTACCTACTGTTCACTCACTTTTCTTTATTTTACTAATTTCTCATGCCAGCACATCAACTGATTTTCTCATGCCGGATTGTTTATCTGATGCTCGCCGAAAAATTGGTCGGATATAGCACAGTGGCTGAATTAATTTCTGGAAATCGCACAGTGACAGGAAACCCAGTTGATCGGCCAACTAGATTGTTTGCCTGATTTTCTCATGCCGGATTAATTTCTGGATCTGAGGTGGGTTTGATCTGAGATGGATAAAGAGGCAGTGTGCTGGGGTGGATTGATAAGAGAGAGAGAGAGAGAGAGAGAGAGAGAGAGAGAGAGGCAGTGGGGTGGGGTGGGGTGGGTGATCGGAGATGGAGGTCTGGGTTTAGGAAAGGGGAAAGTGATAGACAAAGAGAGAGAGAGAGAGAGAGACGTGGGTTTGGAAAAAATAATCCTTTATGGTTGCAAACTAGCGGGTAGTATTGAATAGAAAAATAGGAGTAAAGCTAAAATAGAGAGTCTGATTTTGTGAGTTTTTGATAAAGTGGTTTGCTAATTTATAAAGGGTGATTCTATTAACAGCCCCTTATTTTCTCCATGTAACCCATTTTCTTCATTCAACCCACACCTAAAAATCCCCAAACCAATTTACTCCATACAACCCACAAAATACACCTAAACTACCCAAAATACCCTTAACCATAAAAAGCCCTAAATCACTTCTCCCCCCCCCCCCCATTACACCGATCGTCACCCTCTCTCTATTCCCTCTCTCTCTCTCTCTCTCTCTCTCTCTCTCTACCTTCTGCCATAGCCATCGTCGATCCTCCACCGTTGAAACAGTCCGGTAAGTGTCTCCTCTCGTCTCTCTCTCCCTCGTCCGCTACTCTCTCTCTCTCTCTCTCTTTTTCGTATATATGTGTGTATATGACTAAAATCTGAGGACTCTCTCTCTCTCTCTCTATATATATATATATATATATATGTATAGCGAACTAATCTGAGGATTTCATGATCGAATTGAACATGTGAATTGTTGGGTTGGGGTTTCGACTTAAATTACATTGTCTGTTAATTTGGGTTCGGGTTTCGACCAAATTGTTCATGTTTTCGTACTATGAATGTTGAAATACACTCCAAATTTTGACAACCACATGTCGATTTACATTAAGGTCGAATTTGCTTGGTTTGGTATTGGGTATTTTCGACATCCCCATGTCGAAATTTATTCCTCTATTCATCTTATTAATGTTGAAACCAAGTTCTTGTGAAATTTGTGGGATCTATGTTCAACATCATCCTGTTGAAATTTAAGTCTATTTTCGACATCCCCATGTCGTTGTTTATTTCTCTATTCAACTTATTAATGTCGAACCAAATACTTGTGAAATTTGTGGGAAAATTGGACATTGTCTATGTTCGACATCATCCTGTCGAAATTTATGTCTATGTTCAACATTGGAATGTCAAAGTTAATAATTATGGTCACATTTTGCTGTTTTCGACATTAGCATGTCAAAATATATATATTTTTCTAGGTTCTTAATGTCGAAATTTGTGAAATCTACATTAAATGAACCAGAGACAAATTTGTGAAATCTACATATTTCGACAGCTACATGTTGAATACTAAATCTATTTTCAGACTGAGAATGTCAAAGTTCCATGAACCAGAGAACATGTTCGCAGTATTCAACATTTGTTTGTTGATATATTGGGATTATTTCAGCATGAACATGCTGATTGAAGCTTTTTTTATTCGACACCCTAATGTTGAATTTTATGCTTGTGCGTAATACTGATTCACATGTTATCAGATTATATATATATATCAACTTGAACTTATATTTTGTGATTTTATATAGGTTATGGCTCGTCCACCGCTTAGAGGTCGAGGAGGAGGTAGGTTCCGTGTGGAGCCAAAGGTTGAGGAGTCTGGGACAGAGGTTGAGGTTGACGATGAATCTTTAACTCATGAAGAGGTTGAGGAGCAGGAGGATGCAACTGACACTCAACCTCGGCGTGGACCGGAGGAAAGGAGTTTGTTGGTGAGTTTTGACACCCACGTGGCTGCTGCAATTTGGCAAGGACAAGAACGATCAACACTTAGACTGCACCACCATCCCAGTTACCTAAATAAGTGGGAGTTAAAGGACGAAAGGATGAAGGAAAAGATTAAAAATTCAGGATTGCTCCCGTTGACATTGATTACACACTACATATGCAATTCTCATAGAGTTTTTGCGTTTGTTGAAAGGTGGTATCCGGAGACAAATTCCTTCCACTTTGACTTTGGAGAGATGGGACCCACACTTGACGATGTTAAGCAGTTGCTTGGGATCCCCACTTATGGGTTGGCTGTGCACATGGAGGATGCAAGGGATGCTAAGACTCTTCTAAGGGATTTGCTCGGTGTGTCAGAGAACGAAGCGAAGGACACACTTGTAGAGGCAAAAGGGGGTCAAGTAGTGACGTTTGATTGGTTGCGGCAGTATTTTAGTGACTTGCGTGAGAGCGACACGAACAAGAGGGTCAATTATTGTTCAAGGGCTTGCCTACTCTACGTGCTTGGTTGCACACTGTAGACACCCCAATTTTAATCCATGTGTATCCCCAATGATGAAAGAGATACTCAGCAGTACCTTGGAACAGCCATCTTGAACTTCAGGATTTTTGGACAAAAAGCCCTAGCCGTACGGCTTACAAAACTAACCGTACGGTTCACCTTCCCACAACTCAGCCGTACGGTTAACTCACGTTAGCCGCACGGCCAACCATCCTAGCCGTACGGCTATGTGTCAGAAATCTTCGAAAATCTGACACCAGAAGCATCTCATCATTTCATCGAAATCTTTCGAAAGATTTTATTCCTTCTTCGTGCCTATAAAAACCTCTCCATCCCCTCCATTTTTCACCAACAGTAACACTACCCTTCCGGCAACACGCCGACAAATTTTCTGGCAAACATCTCGGCCAAAAAATCACGCAAATCCTCCTCCAGTAAAAGATACAAACCATACACCTTTGTCTTTCCCTTCTTTCGTAAAGCCCCGTTAACTTCTCGCTTATACCAAGCATCTCTCCCAAATTTCGCGTCTGAAAATCTCTGGATTCTCAGCTGATTCAAAGCTTTTTGCAATGGTACAATCATATTTCGCAAAGCCAGGTTCAAAACCTCGGCTCTCTGAGGGGATCCTCCCGGGTCAAGGGTGACTCCAATAGTCATTCCTAGGCTCGGGTGGTCAAATTTTTCATAAGAATCAGATTTTACAAACAAAAACAAGTTTCTGTTCGAAAAACCAATTTTTGAAAAATCTTTCAAAAAGTCAACCGTGCGGCTAACTTAGGCGAACCGTACGGTCAACTTAGGTTAACCGTACGGCTAACCTTTGCAGCACAAAAATTTCCCCTGTTTTCCTCTGTTCGTGCTATGTTTTCTGGTTTTTCTGTAGCTTGTTTATTACATTTTCACCCTTCTACTCCCTTCTTATTATTATTAAGTCCTTTCATTTAATTTTATTTCCGTTATGGTTTTATTAATTGTTATTTCTTATTATTTATCTGTTTATTCGTCAAGAGTTTTCAATAAAATGTTTTCCAAAAATCCCACAAAAATTTAGTAGACCGGGAATTTCCCGGGCGAGCGGGGTGCTTTTCAACAAAACATTCCCCGTTTGTAACCTGGCTTCCAAATCCAAGAATCTTTTCGCAGATCAAATCCTTTTCCAAAAAAAAAAAAGGGCACAAGAGTCATCATTTATTTTTCTAAACGGTTTCTCGGGTACCAAAATCATTTTCTAAGTAAATCCCGGGTGGCGACTCACATTTTTCTTTTCACTTTCCAAACACAAAAGGCCGAGCCGCGTGGCGCCGTCCACACACACTTTTTTGCGACAAGACAGGGAGCAAGGTAAATGTTGCCCCCTTACGCTATTGGAGAACTTAGATCGGGTGTTGCAATATGGGTGGGGTGCTAGCGCATTGGCGTTCTTGTACCGACAGCTTGGTCAAGCAAGTAGGAGGGACACGAAACAGCTTAGTGGTTTCTTGACATTGTTGGAGGTACACTTTGAACTTGTGATTCGATTTATGGTTATCATAAATTTTCAAGACAATAACACGTTTAATGTTATCATCAACTTGCATGACATGAGAACAAGACACATGACTTATGTATGTTGAAGAATTATGTAATTATGTGAAACTATTAACTTGTAGTCTTGTAGGAATGGATTGATGAGCATTTCCGAGCGCTCAATCCAGTTACTGACCCGAAGTACACGGAGGACCTTCCACGAGCGTTGCATTGGCATTCGCGTCGCGAGTCTGGCACCTCGCTGTCGTACTAGCGGCAGTTGTTGGACGACTTAGGCGCAGACCAGGTAAATATATTTAAGTTAATGCTCAACAATTGATTTTGATATCCATATTCTTCTACATCAGTCTGTATTTAGTTTACCATTAGAATTTAGAGCCATAGTTTGAACTAAACTGATGAAAGTCTGGGCATAGTCCTTGCAATTTTACACAATGAGGCTTAGTCATATTTAGCCCACTTCAACGGTTAGTCCTAGTTGATATTGTTAATCACTGTGGTCAAGTACTTAAAGGTACGGTTTGTTGAATCTGAGAGTTGTGAAGCTGTCTTCAACATTAACATGTCAAAAAATAGCTCAATTTTTCAGTTTATTGATATTTATATTTAGGCAGTTTTTCAGACTGTGAATGTCGAATTTACATGATCCAGTGAACAAGTTTCCAGTATTCAACATTGGTTTGTTGATATGTAGGTGATCCAGTGAACAGGTTTCCTGTACGGTCCCAACCAAGTGTTCTCAAACGTATTCGATTGCCGAATTATTATACACTACAAAGTCACGCTTAAGAGTAGCAATCCCCTACTCGTAGTCTGACATGTGTACCAAATTACACAAGGCATGCTTGAATTGTTGCCAAGTCTTGTCATCGAACTTCCTTCTACACTTGGCAAAAACATTCTTCTCAATATGCCACCGACATAGGAGATGGGTGGCCTTAGGGAACATTCTTGCAATGGCATTCATGAGAGTCAACTCCATGTATGTGACAACAACCTCGGGAAGTGAGTCCGGATCTATCATGCCTTTTAACTTCTCTAATACCCACATGTAGTTGTCCTCCTTCTCCCCATCCATGAATGCAAAGGCCACGGAGAACGTCATCTCCGTCGATGTGGCGCCAACTATTTGAAACAAAGGAAACCTATACATGTTGGTCTTGTAAGTGCAATCCATTAGCAACACCCTAGGAAAAGCACACAACATGTCGCCAGCAGTAGGATGCGACCAAAACAAGTCACTCACACAACCATCGTCACTGGACTGGTGAAAATGAATGTATTGGCAATCTTATAACTTAGCCAATAGGTATTGCATTTACGATCTTCCCGCTCGCTCCTTAACCCGGTGCTTGTGGCGTGCATTATATATGGATTTAATTGTGGTGACGTTGAATTCATCCTTGCCCTTCATTATACTTAGTATTTCTCTAGGTTTCGACAAAGAAGAAATGCACATATCAACCAGCATAGTAGTTTGCTCAGAAGACAACCTCCCAGGATAAGAATGCCCCTCAAGCTAATCCGCAGGAGGATGGTTGTGATTGCCGTTGAAGACTTTCACGGTCCAACCATCTAACTCCTTCAAACACCTTAACTCAAATGGGCATTCACATTTCTTAGAGCCGGTGGCGCGTTGTATGTTCTTCATCCCCTTTTCGTTTACTCCTTTGCCAATTGACTTGTTCTTGTTCACAAACTTTATGTACTTGCCACCCCGTTCACAACCAAATCTAATCCTAGGTTTTTGGTTTATTGGTTGTAACTCAGACGCCTTTATGACAATGACCAATTCATTTTCTTTACCGGTCAATATTATCCAATGTCTCATCTCTTCTTCGGTCGAAAACACCTACAAAACATGGGTAAAGAAAAGAATTCAATACACCTTAAAAATTCATAATTGGAAAAAGAAGATTGACCTTTTCAAAGCACTCACCAAGTCCGTTGTAAAATTTTCAGTATAATCGTGCCGGTAGGCCTGTCTCACTCCCATGCGTTGACGCATAACCCTGCAAGTAGCAAAACTGTGAAACTCTGTATTTATTTCGGTATGAACATGTCGAAAAAATGTACCATTTTCAACATCAACTTACCGAAAAAATATGACTATTATCAACATTTTCTTGTCGAAACGTATTGTACTACCAGAATAGAAAAATTTACAAGTATAAACTTCGACATCCAAATGTCGAAATAAGATAATAATTTCAACATTGTCTTGTTGAAACGTATTGTACTACCAGATTACGAATATTTACAAGTATAAACTTCGACATCAAAATGTCGAAATAAGTTAATAATTTCAACATTATCTTGTTGAAACGTGAAATATATGGAATTTTCCTTGTATCTTTTCGGAATGAAAATGTTGATGTAATGAGTATATTTCGATATTATGATGTTGAAAAAAGTGAATTAAGTCGACAATTTATTACTGAACTTTGTCTTGCATAATGAGGGTTAAGTAAAACGTTTCAACATCGATATGTTGAAAAAATTTACATATTTTGAGGTATGAATGTCAAAAAAAAAAATGAAGTTTTCCAGAATTGTTCTTGTTGTTCGAATCGGAATGCGTACCTTTTCACGACATTTTGGCTCCACGAAAGGAACAATGTCCATCACAGCGACTTGGCTCTCCACCATTGTATTGTCTACCAACAAATTTGATTGCATTTCAATTGTTTCTTTTTCAATTGAATATAAACCTTCAAATGAATCTATGGAAGGAGAAGAAGCCACCATTGATTGATTGTCTAGTCCTTCATTCTCCGAGTGAGAAGAAGAGGAAGTTAACAGGTGGAAAAGGGGTGGTGGTGGGGGTGGCAGTGAAAGTGGCGGTGGAGGTGGAGTGGCGGGATTTGGTTTCCTTGCGGTTCAAAAAAATTTCGACAGTGAAAAAGAAGATGGGTTTGGCTGATGAAGAGTAATGTAGGGGCATTTTAGTCTTTAAACAGTAATAGAAATGGAGGAGTTTTTTGTAGGTTACTGATAAGCCCCAAATGTTGTATATATCCGGGCTTATCTCGCTCGTTGTGTTTTTTTATGAGTTTCATAAAATCAGAGCTAAAAGGTGAATCCAAAGCTCCAAATAATCCCCGGTTGTATCCGAAAGTACCCAAGGTCCCGCAATGCCGTGGAGGAAAATCGCCGAAGCTTAGAAGTCGATTCAAGAAGCTTTGGAAGGTTCAAGGAAGGCCCGGAACAAAAGAACAAGAAATTTGGAGTTATGAGCCTCGAGAAAATATGACCAACTGATAGAAATAGGCTCTTTAATTTCAAGATACAAAGTCTATGAATATGAGGTTAATTGGGTTAGAAAGTAGACTCATAGAGCTTTCCAACGGTTCAAGAATCGCCTTATTCCGAGTTCGGACGAAGCCGGGGCGTGCCCGCGAAGTTGGGTAAAAAATCTACCTGAACAGACACTTCTGGATCGATCCAGAGTTAATGTGGATCGATCCACATATGTGAAAAATTCTCCAGACTCATTTGGATCGATCCATGATGAAGTTGGATCGATCCACACTTCAACAAATTGTTCCAAAGCCATCTGGATCGATCCAGACCTATAGTGGATAGATCCACTTCACAGCAAATGTCCAACAGATCAGTTTGGATCGATCCAGATCCCTAGTGGATCGATCCAAAGTACCCCGGGCAGCCAATTTAGTTCACTTTATGTAGATTCTATTAATGGCAAGTTTTTGTTAATGTGAGAGCTTTATTGGATATTTGTAAGAGAGAGAAGTGGAAGACTATATTGGGCTCTCTCCTCTCTCATTCTCTCACACTTTTTTCTCTTTTATTTCTTTAGTTAGTTTTTGGCTCTCACCTCTCTCCTCCATTGGAGAGAGTTTAAGGTCTCTCTCTCTAGAATACTCAAGTAAGCTTTCATTTCCCGTTTATTTACCGTGTATTAAACTTGTTCCTCTCGTCTTGATTGTTCTATAAATCTAGTTTATTTGCATTTTCATTAAGTAATTAGTTTTTGCATTGTTCTAGCTAATTCTCTTAAAAACCTTAGTTTCTATTTGTTGTTTGTGATTTTCTCTAGAGTTATTGTTGTCGGTACACTTGAGATCTTCATTAAAAATCAGTTTTAAGTTTATAAATCATGTTTTGCATTTCCTTCAAAGTTCTAGTCTTATTAACACACCATGACTCGAGTTTAATTCGTTCATCTCATAAAAAATCTTTCATTTCCTGTTTATCAATGATTTAGTGTTTCATTTTATGTACCAAAGTTTGAGTTTGTTAATCTCTTTGATCACACGTAGCCAAGAGCTTGACTACTTGGCACGTGTGATGCTTAGGGCGATGTCAACTTAATCATTTGCCAAATGAACCGAAAAACCCTAATCTTTGGTAAACACATTTTTTTTGTAAATGGTTTTAAAATCTAAATCTTCCGTTCGGGGGCATTTAACGATGTCCCGAGCCGGTAATCAAGAGAGGAACAGATTAGCTTTGGTCATGGTTTGTAAAATCCCCTAGACCTTGCCTTAGTTTAATTAGTCTTTTTAATCTTCCGAGTCGTTCTTGAAGTCGAGAGAATTCCACCAAACTCCAAAAGCCAAACAAATCACAAACTAAGTTTGCAGCTTCAAGGCCGAAATCCTACACTTGCAAGACAACTCTCACGTCGGGTGCGTTCGGTCCCTGTGGATTCGACCCGGTCTTACCGATTATTATGCTACCGCCGACCTAGCCCTACGCTTGGGGCGACACCATCTACGATACAATCTAAGCTCGCAAGCAGTTACATGGAGAAAATAAGGGGCTTGTGGAGCCTGCTTTCCCGGTGAGCTCTTCCAACGATGATTGCTGGAGAAGACCTGCACACTCAACGCACCGTTAGTGCCAGACTGGACCGTAGAGCCTAGAACGGCACTCCGACGGTCAAGTTAGTAAAGGAAGAAGATGAAGTGTAGATCTAGTGTTTTCAGGAGAGTTGTGCGTACCTTTCTCCTCTGATGAAGGTTGCCTTTTATAGGTGAGCTTTGACTTGTTCTCCAAGCACAGCTATGCTCGTCACGTGAATTAACCGCTCGGCTGACGTCACGATGACGCGCTCGAAGGAATATACTGCGAGCACATGCTTCCAGTAAAATCGTCACGCGTGTCATAACCGTTCAGATGATGTCACTTGTCATGATAACAGTTTGTTACGCGCATATGCAGCATTAACTGCTCTGCGGAGTCAGCATCTGGTCTTTCGGCACGGTCCGACATCACTGAGTTGGTTAGGGTGATAGTCTACTCCTCGGGTACATCCTGAGCTCTTTTAGCATTAATCTTGAAAGCTCACTAATAAGTCAAGTGTAAGGTAGGTCTCGGCGAATACCTGCTTGCGACCTTGGATTGTATTGCAAAAGTGACTTCCCCAAGCGTAGGGTTTAGGTATCGCGTAGCATAATAACCGGTAAGACCGGATCGATTCCACAGAGACCGAATGCGCTGAGCATGAAGGTTGATTCGCGAATGATGATTTTAGCCTTAAAGCGGCAAACTGTGGTTTTGTAGTTTGTTTGGTGGAATTCTCTCGACTTCGAGAACGACTCAGAAGTTTAAAAAGACTAATTAAACTAAGGCAAAGTCTAGGGGTATTTAACGACCATGACTCGGGCTAATCCATCCCCTCTTGATAACCGGCTCGGGGCATCGTTAAATGCCCCCGAACGGAAGATTTAGAGTTTAAAACCTTTACTAGAAAAATGTGTTTACCAAAGATTAGGATTCTTGTGCCATTTAGACAAACCTTTGGGTTGCCATAGCCCTAAGCATCACACGTGCCAAGTGGTCAAGCCCTTGGTGACGTGTGATCAAAAGGAGTTAACCAACCCGAATTTTGATACATAAAATCAATCATAATTCTTTGATAAACAAACGGTGTGTTTACCAAAGATTAGGGGTTTTCGGGACATTTTGCAAACGAATGAGTTGACATCACCCAAAGCATCACACGTGCCAAGTAGTCAAGCTCTTGGCTACGGGTGATCAAAAGGATTAACAAACCCACTCTTTGGTACATAAAAATGAAACCCCAAATTTTCGGTAAACAAGCGATGTATGCCTTATACACGAGATGGACGGATTAAACCCAAGTCATGGAGTGTTAATCACCCCATGACTAAGCCTATTAAAACTACTCACACATTATGCTAGAAATTAAGCCTATGAATTGGAAGAAAACTAAAAACATGTTTAATAACTCTATAAACTGATTTTTATGATTAATCCTAGGTTTGCCTACAACATTAACACTTGAGAATTAATCAAACAACTAATAAGAACAAGAGTTTTCAAAGGAAATAGCTAGAAAAACAAGAAAACGAATTAACCGATAAAAACGGAAACAAACTAGATTTATATAAAGGTCTCAACACGTACTACAACATTAAACAAGAGGAATTACATTGAAACTAAATGGAAGAGCTTCAAATCCTAGAGAGAAGGTAGAGCTTAAACTAAGAACAAACTAATGGAGGTAGAGAGAGAAGGTGAAAATATGAGCTTAGGTAGTGATAACCCAAAAATTCTGAGGTTGAAGACCTTATAAAGGCCCCAAAAGTCGTCCAAAGTTATTACAAAAATGCCACAAGATATTTCCTGATCGGGCTCAAAAGCTGCAGAAAAATGCAGCTTCAACCGGTAGAGCAAAAAGTGTCTACCGGTTGAAAAACCTTATGTTCCCATTCAACCGGTAGAGCAAAAAGTGTCTACCAGTTGAAAGTGTAAAAACTGAGAATTTTTTATGTCTTGATCCCTTGACCTTCCGGCTTGTCATCACGACCTCTAGGCTTCCCGAGTCTTGTTCAAAACTTCATTCCTTGATTCCCAGGACTCGGTGGCAGGGTGCCATGTGGCCTCCGGTGCTCGGGCATCCGTTGGTTTACCAATGGCGTCAAAACACGCCTTAGTTTTCCATTTCTTTCCTGAAACTACAAAAAGCAACCTTGTGCGAAATTAATAGTTTAAAGCAACAATATGCGCGTGTGTGTGATCATAGTGAGCGAGATAAGCCCCATTATTAACACTTTTGGGGGCTTATCAATACCCGAGACAGTGGACCGAAGCCCCACTCTGCTCCTTTTGAACATACTCTGATCATGCTGAATCACGCGTCCGAAGAGTCCTGCTTGCGCCCTTGGATTGTGTTCCAATATTAATTCCCCAATCGTAGAGTTTTGGCCGGCGGTAGCATGATAACCAGAAGTCCGGGTCGAGTCCACAGAGACCGATTGCGCTGAGCGTAAGTGTTGATTCGCGAATGATGGTTTAGCCTTAAAGTGGCAAACTTGGCTTTTGGAGTTTGGTTGGTGGAATTCACTTAACTTCGTGAATGACGCGAGATTTAAAAGACTAATTAAAGAAAGATCAAGGGGTTCACAACACCCATGCCTTAGGCCGATTCGTTCTCCTCTAAGATAACCGGCTCGGGGACGTCGTTAAACGACCCTGAACGGAAGATTTGGTTCTTAAACTCGTTTGATTAGAAATGGTGTTTCTCAAAGAATAGGATTCTTATGTCATTTATACAAACATTTTGATTGAAATCGCCCTAAGCATCACACGTGCCAAGTGGTCAAGCCCTTGGTTACGTGTGATCAACGGGATTAACAAATCCAAATTTTGATACATAAAATTAATCCTAACTCTTTGATTAACAAGCAATGTTTGCATTATGGCGAGGAGAGCGAATGAACCTAAGTCACGGGGTGCTAATCACCCCATGACCGAGCCTATAACGACTACTCGATCATTACTAAGTAAAACATGACTATTTTTATAAAGGAAATAAAGAACATGACAAATGGCTTTAAAAACTAATTTTTATAGGTGATCCTAAGTTAGCCTACAACTTTAAACCTTAAGAAAATCACAAACAACACTTACTAACTTGAGTTTAGGAAGGAAATGACTAGAACAACACAAACACTAAAAACTTGATGAAAATGCAAATTAACTAGATTACTAGGAAGGTCTAAGCAAGAGCTACAAGATTAATAAACGTGAAATTAACGTAAGACAATCACTTACATGGGAAAAACTAGAGAGAGAGAGAGCTTCAAAGTCCTCCAATGGAGGAGCAAAAATTAACTAGTAAAATGAAAGAGTAAGTAATAAGAGAGAAGGAGAGAAGGAGAGAGGAGAGAGCCCCAATATAGTCTTCCACCTTCTCTCTCTTACAAATATCCATAAATCTCTCACAACAACCAAAAACTTGCCATTAATAGAAAGCACAAAAAGTAGCTGAAAATTGACTTTCGGACTGATGTGGATCGATCCACTCTCATAGTGGATCGATCCAAAATGCTCTGGTGGTCATTTGGACGGGAGTAGATCGATTCACTATGAGACTGGATCGATCCACTATGCTTTGGTGAACTTTTGGAGTGGAGTGGATCGATCCACTATTGGGAGTGGATCGATCCAGAATGCTCTGATCATGTTTTTGACTTGAGTGGATCGATCCACTATTGGGAGTGGATCGATCCACTATTGGTCCGATGATGCCTTTGGTCACTCCCTTGGCCTTCCGTGTTTCCGGACTTCTTTCAAAACACTAAAACGAGTTGTGTGACCCTCGGGGAGGTGTTCCTTGGTCTCGTGCATGCTTGGTTACTCCCGGATTCCACCGGGAGTCTTTGTGAGCTTGCGGCACGCTTTCAATCCAACGGCGTGACTTGTGACTTTTTGCATTCCTTGGCCTCGGCCGAATCGTCGTTTCGTGGCTCGTGCGGCCCAATGTTGGCGTGCCATGGGGCACGTGACCCTTGGTAACTTGGCACGATTCCCAATGCCGCTCAAAACGCGCTTATTCGCGTGTTTAACCTGTAACTTAACAAAAACACAACTACGCGCAAATCAAACATTTAAGGCGCGAAATCGCGTGCGTGTGTGAGATAAATGAGCAAGATAAGCCCCGGTTATCTACAATATTGGGGGCTTATCAAGTCCCTCGAAGATAGCCTCTCGGTAGCTATCAGAGAGGTGTCTCTTACGTAGACTGGGTGCTCGGCTAGTTCGGACCCCTACAATAGCCCCTCAATCCCTTTGTTTGGTTTACTTTCCAATGAAGGGGTTGAGTGTTCGGGAGCCGAGCTGGGTCAAGTCCGAGACCCATGTTTCAAGATAAAGCTCATTATTAGATTCTCTGCCATCGCCGACCTTTCGTCCATCCGGGCTCTGCCACGTGTCCCCTATGGGGTAGGGTTCCTGAAGCGATGTGACAGCTGTAGTCACATCGCGCCGTATTACTGACGTAGGGAACCGTAGTTGCTACAATGCATCGTTCTCACCAACAAGTGTCAAGCATCTGTTGGCTGAGCACGTGCCATTCCGGGTTCTTGGCTGTTATCGTGTGGATTTCCCGCCCAAGTTCATTAATTTTTCGAAATCCTCTCCCCTCTATAAATAGGGCAGCCGGGGAGAGAGTGACACTTTCTCTCTCCTCAACTTTGATTTCCCTGAGACTCTCTCTAGAAAACCTGAAGTTTTCTTGCGAATCGTAGCCATTGCAACTTGTTTTTGCAAGATCTTCAAGTAAATCTTCGTCTCAACTCTGTCTCTGTAATCATTCATTGTTTTCTCATGTTTTCATTGAGTTTTTCCACGTTTTTTCTGCGTTTTCTGGGTTTTGGTTGTAAGATGAACAGTCATCTTCAACTTGTTCTTGAGGTTGCAGATGACGCTGAAAGACATTAGAGAACAGCCTTCGTGCTCCCTTCGGCCACGGGTGCCGATGGGTATGATTTCATCTGTGCATCTAGTACCAATATGAGATCTCGACTGTCCGGTGGGCCACCGAGGAGTAGTTAGTTTGGCATTGGTTTTAGGACCCACTGCGCATTCGCTAATGGTCTTTTCACCATGCATTCTTTTGATAGGTCTGGCGCCACCGGTCATCGAGATCTCATCCGGATCCGAGAGCTTTAACTCCGAGACCTCAAGCACAGCCGCTACACACATCTCCCACATTCTTCACAAATTGATAGCTCGGCAGAATCGTTGCCGAGAGATAGTACCAATGGACTATAACTTCGATGATCCGGTCGATGAGAGGCCTCTTCAGGCCATCCCACCGAGCCCCATCGTTTCTGAGGATCCAGCTGACGTTGATGATGACGAAGAAATTTCGGACTCTTTTTTAGATGATAGTGACACTACTGAGTCGGATGACCGCTCAGGGTGGGGCCAGGCCGATACAACCACTAGCACCGAACCCACGACGAGCGTCGGCCCTGAAGAGGACGCCGACCCCGCCGCAGTAGTAGAGCAAGAGATTCTAGCCGAGCTTGGAATAGTTGAGTCCAGTTCGGGTAGGTCGTCCGGCGGGCCGTCGAGCAGTAAGAAGAAAGACCCCTCTTGCCCATACCTTCTATACTTTACCAACGGGGACGCTGACTATGCCAAATTCGTTGAGAAATACGATACACCGGATGGCGTGTCAGTGACGCTTCACCCAAAAGGGATGCCACTTAACTACGGGACGAACCATTTGAATGTCCCTTTGATGGCCATCACAGAAGGTGGGGTAAGGTTCCCCATGAACACCTTTATTCGGGCAATCTTGAACACGTACTTCCTCTCTTCGAACCAATTAACTGCTAACAGTTATCGGGTGATCAACTCTACTTATGAGTTGAAGCTAAGAGATAATTTAGATCTTCGGGTGTGGAACCTCTTTGATATTTATGCCATGTCCCGGAATCCGAAGTTCGGCCGCTACTTCTTGATGACTAGACCTGGAAGAAGACAGATAGTCGAGCATCTTCCGGATTCTGACCGGTGGGCCGAGCATCATGTCGTGATTTCGGGAAACTATTGTTTACCGATCTCAAAAGATCCGCTTCCAATTCCCACCCTTCGGGGTGACCATAGTCAGTATTGTTTACTACTTGTAATTCTATTTTCTGAATGATATCTTGTTACAACTTATTGATCAGTCTTCGTGTATTTCAGGTCCTTCTCCCATTACTCTGCGGCTGAAAACGAGGGCTGATTCCGAGAGAGCGAAACAAATCTATGAGTGCTCGGGTCAGTTTGCACACGGCCTTCTAAACTACCGACCAACCTACAGGTGCTGGTTGAAAAAGAAGAGGAGGAGAGCCAAGAAGCTGAGGAAAACGGCCATTATATCCGAGTAACAACGACTTGACTTGGAGTCTCAGCCGGTTAGATCGCTCCGAGGAAAAAAGAGAGTCCCCGTAGACCGCATCTCCCCCGACCCCTCAATAGAAGAAGGAATGGAGCCGAAGATTGATCTAGAAGCTAGGCTGGCCGAGATGGCTGCCAAGGCAAAGAAGGCGCCCGTTTGGAAAGACAAGTCGAGTTCGGGTGCTGTCCCTGGTAAGGTTCCAGTCACCACCGAGCATAAATCTGCAGCCTCTCGACACCGGGTTTCCATCTCAAAGGATGAGAGGCCGGCTAAAAAATCGAGGGGGGATGTTCCGCTCCCGCGGGACGTGGAAGGCCTGTTTCCTGGGGTTGACCAGCCTAGAATGGGGGGCTCGGACGTTGAGGTGTTGACGAGACCTTTTTCCCCAACATTGATCAATGAAGACGGGAAGAGCATAATGAACACGGACAGCGTTTATGCCGATCCTTGGTTTGGTCTGGCCCTGCTTCCTGCACTTGCTCTAAAAAATGATCTTGCACACGTTCCGAGCAAATTGGAAGATAATTTACTTCACTACTCGTCCTTGAGCGTGAAAGTAAGTTTTTCGAATCCGAACTTCTAATCACTCTACCATTATATGGTCTTTGTTCATTTGATTGTCATTTTTGCAGACCGGATAGTCGATGCTGAGATTGCATGATCAGGTCGTCGAGCTTAATAGTTCGGCAAAGAAGTATAAGAACCGAGCCAACACTGCTCTGAAGAAGGTCCAAACTGCGGAAAGTAATGCCGAGTTGTTGCGCGTTGAGAACGAAAAGTTGAAGAAGGAGCTTGCAGAATGGCGGGAGAGATCTGACCGAAGGCTCGAGAAGGTAAAGGAGGAGCATGAGAAAGCTTTGGAAGAGGCTCGGAAGGAAGCTCATGATGCAGGGTTTATTGAAGTCGGAGAGGCTTATGTTGGCGACATTCTGAGACTCGTGAAGAAGGGTGAACAGAGAGGCTTCGACAAGGGTTATGTTTATTGTTGTGATGCCCTTGGGGTTCCTATCGAAGACCCGAGGCGAGAAGCTCCCGAAATGCCTGACTCCCCCATGGCCGAGGCAACTCTTGAAGAGGGGGAGGAGGAGGATGCCGAGGGAACTCCTAAGGCCGAGAAGTCAGCTGAGGAAACTCCTGTTGAAAAGACTTCTATTGAGAAGACTACAACCGAGGGCCCATCAAATGAAGCTATCGACATAACCCTGAGAATAGGGATTTAAAACTTTATGTTTTTAAGTGTTCTAATATACTGAACGGCTCCGGACAAATGGGGTTTGCCGTACCAGGGGTTTGTAATACTTTTAAAACAGGTTTCACGAGGAGATGGCACCGAACAAGTACCACCCTGCCATGCTCCGGTTTCACCGAGTGGTGAAAGTTTTGACTTGGCATTCCTTTTATGCTATTATGCATTGAATGGTTTTACTTTTGCATGAATGATTATGTTAATTCTAGAATGTTTGGATGTTTGCACTCTGTGTTGTGCTTTATCTATGTATGAGTTAGCTCCCACTTTGGGACAAGACAGAGAAGTAGTTGCTCGGCTTGTGCCGAAGTTGCATGTGAACTACTTAACTGGTATAAAAACCTTTTTCCAATACTTTAAAAAAAAAATCCAATATTTGGTAGAAGTTTTTTCCTGATAGCCCCTACTTCGGGACAATCAGAGGCAATGTTTTAAAAACCGAACCGGAACGGCCGGGTCAACCGGTTGATTCGTCAACCGGACCTTCATCCGGTTCGGTTTCATTCAAAAACCGCTTCTTTCCAAGAACCGGTCTGAAAAATGAAAACCGTCCTAGCCGGACGGTTGAACCACCAACTCGTTAGAACCGCAGTTGGTTCAATCAACCCTGACCGAAATTTTTTGAACAGAATTGTGCACTTATTTATGACCAATGCTTACGCATCATTGTCAGAAACTTACTTCGGCAGAGCCCTTTCTAGTTCACACGCCTTTCGTTGATACCTATGAAAGATTGAAGCCTCTCCACCTTTTATAGAAGGAAAAACAAAGATGGGCTATTATCCCACCGATGTGGGATTGGAGAAAAACTGACTAGAGAACATTTGTACCATGCCTACTCCATTTTCTCAAACCTTTTACATAGTTTATTTTTTAAAATGCTTATTTTATTAAATTATATATGTATAATATATTTATTAACATAATTATGACATCACGGGTCAATTCCGGTTCGACCGCGGTTCGATCGGTGATCCATCCGCCCGGTCCCTTGTCCGGTTCGCTCATCGGTCTGGGTTTAAAACATTGATTAGAGGAAACAGTTGCTCGGTTGAAACCGAAGCAATACGAAATAGATGAAAATTTTCCAACTCTTGGAAAAAATTTCCACTGATAGCCCCTGCTTTGGGACAATCAGAGGAAACAGTTGCTCGGTTGGAACCAAAGCAACACGAAATAGATGAAAAATTTCCAACTCTTGGAAAAAATTTCCACTGATAGCCCCTGCTTCGGGACAATCAAAGGAAACAATTGCTCGGTTGGAATCGAAGCAACACGAAATAGATGAAAATTTTCCAACTCTTGGAAAAAAATTCCACTGATAGCCCCTGCTTCGGGACAATCAGAGGAAACAGTTGCTCGGTTGGAACCGAAGCAACACGAAGTGGATGAAAATTTTCCAACTCTTGGAAAATTTTTCCACTAATGGCTTGGCACCGGGCCTAAGATGTTTCCGAGGTGTTAGTAGGAACATCAGACCTTGATATTAACTCAACAAAGTAATCTAAATAAGCAACAGTTGTGATGAAAGTCTCTTTTCATTTACTATCCGAACACCATAGATAACAAGAGCAAAGGGGCAAAACAGGTAGCCCAAATTTTGATTAAGCATAAAACTTCCTAAGCTTGGTTGCATTCCAGGGGTTGCCAATAGGGGTGCCATCCATCTCTGCTAACTTGTAGGATCCATGTCCGACCTTTGCAATACGGAAGGGACCCTCATAGTTTGGTTTGAACTTAGTCTTTTTAGATTTTTGGACCACCTCCTGAAGGACTAGGTCATCAACATTGAAGGGCCTCATTCTGACATTTTTGTTATACCCCCGAGCGACTTCTTGCTGATAGGAGACATGTTTCAGGTGTGCTTCTTCCCTGAGCTCTTTGGCTAGGTCAAGCTCCCTGTCTGTAGAGGGAAAAAATCTGGGTATGCTATTTCCTCGCCTCTATGAGATCAACAATATGCACTCTTCGCCGGAACCCTAGCACTGCAAGACAACGAACAGTTAGAGCACCTTTGCCTCTCGTCGGCAAAGGCCCTCCGATGCTTAAGTCAGTATCACATACTAGGAGGAAACCATAAAACACATAAAGCATGTAAACACGAATTACAGCGTACCTTTCTTCATGGGTATTGCTTCTTATTTATAGATGCAGGGTGCTTGTTGTCTAGAGATCCTATTCACATTAGGAGTCCTTTCCTATATGGGACTTGTTCCATATAGAAACACAATCTTTATTCTACAAGGATTTCTTTCCACGTTAGGAATCCTTGTCATTATCGGAATCCTCTTTACATTAGGATTTACCCCTTATCACGTAAGAGGCTATTCTAGATCCTTCTAGAACGACCCACCACCTTATCTCGTAGGCGGTTAGCTCGACAATATACTTGCCTATCTGTATATGATGTTGCCGACCAGATACCTTGCTCGGCAATGACCTCGTGCACCATCTCATGGTGCTGCCACCATCTCATGGTGCTATCCTGTCTGCACACTTGGCCTATCCTGCTTGGCCATAACCTGGGGCACCACCATGTGGTCCCCCGAACTGAGCCACCCTCACGTGGTGTCCAGGCTAAGCACGTGGTTCGTACGTACTTAAGTATTTTCCTATGTAATTGGATTTTACCCTCTCCAATTGCTCCCCAGCTTTGACCGTCATTGTTATTCATCAATGATGGTTAAAGCTTACTGCTACCTTTCTGTACGGGGATAAATCCACGTAACCCTGGATCACGTGCTTCCTTGAATCGACCCCCGATCTTTTGTCATGGTTATTGCCTTGTATTTATAGGTGTAGATGTTCTTTACATTAGGCATCTCGTGCCCCTGTTTCCTATTCTCTTTAGGAATCCTTTCCCTAATTGGACTTTCCTTTTAGGGACGAGCCTCCATATCCTACTAGATCCCGTCTAGTAGAGGTCTTTCTTTCCATATAGGATTCTTCCCTATATGGGGCATACTCCTAATCTCATTAGGACTTCCCATACTGATCCCTTAAGCTACGGGATCGCTCCTTATCTCATAAGGAACCGCCTTTAGATCATTCTGGAATGTCTCACTGCCTTACTCGTGGCGGTGCCGTGCTTCCACATAGCTCGGAATAACCCGTACGTAACTCAACTCATCTCGCCGAGCTGATTTACGTATTCCAGAATGCTATTTAAGCTATACACGTAGCCCACCTAGCTCGGCCACATCAGGGGTATCCCTTTATGTCTTATGCCGAGCTAGTGCATCCTGATATATTAACTTACTTAATTATCCTGACCTTATTCATGGTCCGGGATTAGCTCGGCACAGGGCCCACGGACTCCCTATGTGGTGCCGAGCTACTCACCCTTTCGTGGTGACCGCCATAGGCACGTGCTATGCCTAATAGTAGGGTAATCAGATTTTATAATTCATGCATTTCGGTATTCGTGATATTCATCAAAGCTTCTCACTCGACTAGGCCTGCTCCTTGTATGAATTTTCCCTTGGTATCCACATTACCAAGCCCGCACAGTACACTTGCACTTATACCCACACGTAGGGTTTGGCGCAATTTCTCGAATATTCTCTTCTCACGTGAGGAGACATGATTCTTGCATTTAATGCCGATGTTTGCCTTCCTTAATAGAGTTGGAACGGCCTTTATGGTGACGTTTCACATACGACATCCCTTCTTTATAGGGTTCTAAAGACATTCTCACCCCATTTCAAAGATCTTTTCGTGTTCTCCCTTTATACATGTACGGGGATAAAATCCACGTATGATCTTGATCATGTGTTTCCTTGCTAGAAACCTCGCTCTCTATATGGGTTTGACGCTTTATTGATTAAGGCATCTCGCAGTCCTTGTTCCCATACTTCATTTTGAGCCTCTTTCTTTTACTGAGATTTTCGTCTCAAATATGATTGGTTGCCTCTGTAAAAATCTCTGGCGACTTAGAAGAAATCTATCAACTTGGAAGAAATCAAGCAAGCTATGTCGTACAATGTCATTCCTGGCTTCTAAGTGTCATCATACTTAGCTAAAAGACCAGCTCATTGCTTTCCACCTAAGCCATGCATGTGTTTCTTCATGTTCTATAGTACACCTAAGTTTCCTCGCACTTAGCAGACATCCTAAGTATTTTCGTACTTAGCAAGTTGCTAGTAATATTCGTCGCTTATCGCCCAAGTTTCCACGTACTGTGGGATCTCGTCCTGCAGCAGGTATCCTCTCCATATAGGACTCCTTCCTATATGCAGTATACTCCTAATCGCATTAGGAATACCCATGTCAATCCCTTAATTCTCGGGATTGCTCCTTATCACATAAGGAACCTGATTTAGAATCTTCTGGCATGTCTCACCGCCCTATACTCTTAAGGCGGTGCCGCGCTTCCACGTAGCTCGGTATGACTCGTACAAACCTCATCCCACTCGTGCCGAGCTGAAACGGGTTGAACCATGTATTCCAGAGTGCTACCCTAACTGTATTAATAGCTTAACTAGCTTGATCATCCCTTTGGTCATATTGCCGAGCTAGTATATCATCAAATGGTACTTGATTTATTACCTTTGACCCTACTCATGGTCATCTCAGCTCGGCATAGGGTTAGGAAGCCCCTATACAATGGTGCCGAGCTAATTACCCTCACGTGGTGGTGAATTATGGCATATGTCCTACCTTCTCCAATGGTGTTTCAAGCAATATTCATTGCTTAAGCCACTGCTTTTTACTTAGCAACGTTTTTGCAATTTTCGTTGCAAGTTTGACAATGTTCAAGCAATGTTCGTTACTTACTGTTCCAAGTTTCTTCGTACTTGGCAATGTTCGATCAATATTCGTTGCTTGCCTCCAAGTTTCTTTGTACTTGGGAAAGTTCAAGCAATATTCGTTGCCTGCCTCCAAGTTTCTTCGTACTTGGGAAAGTTCAAGCAATATTCGTTGCTTGCCTCCAAGTTTCTTCGTACTTGGGAAAGTTCAAGCAATATTCGTTGCCTGCCTCCAAGTTTCTTTGTACTTGGGAATGTTCAAGCAATATTCGTTGCTTATTGCCTAAGTTTTTTCAGACTTAGCAAATATCAGGCAATTTTCGCTGCTTATTGCCCAAGTATTTTCGTGCTTGGCAATTTTCAAGCGATATTCGTTGCTTAAGCCAAAGTTTCTTCGTACTTGGCTTCCTTCAAGCAGTACTCGTTGTTTAAGCCAAAGTTTTCTTCATACTTGGCTCACTCGTAATTAGACCAGGCTTAAAAAATGATATAGTAAAAAATATCTTTTTGTGAACAAGATGGAATTTTATTCATAACTCCATCACAAAGCAATTCGTAGCTGAATGAGAACAATAAGCAATATCTTCTATGGAACTCCTTTTATAATTCCACTATAGCAACTCGTATCTAATAATCAAAATATAAACTGCAAAAAGTAATTCTATACTTATCTGTATATTCCATGGCATTGGCGCTGATTTCCATCCAATTTCTTTTAGGCAATAGGCTTCAATCCAAGCTATCTCTGTAATTTTGCATGGCCTTTCGTGTTCAGGAGAAGCTTCCCATTTGTGGGATTTTCTTGAGTTTGCTCACACTTGACTAATTTCGTTCAACCAAACTTCAAAAAGCCTTAGCTTTTATTTGGATGAGTCTATTCGTACTCATCTATGTAAATCCGAATTTACTTCTCCTTAAATACTTCGGAACTTCTTCGCACTTAGTCACAAGTATACTCATACTCAAATTTACAAGCCTAAGTATATTCGTACTTAGCCTTTTTCCAAGTTTAATCATACTTAGAATTTATCGAGTTTGAGCAATTCGTAGCTCAGGCCCAAGTATTCGTACTTGTCCTAAAAAATTTCAAGCATGGGGTATATACATTTACTGCTCCCCAATATGGAATTAAAATTCCTCGTTTTTGGTTCCATATTCAAATCAATCAAGTGTTTCAAATCAATCAAGTGTTTCAAGCATGCAACAGAAATTTTTCTCGTAATTTCCTTTAATCAAATCAAAAACTAAAATGCAAAATCATATAAAATGCAAAACTTTATTCATATCTCTTACTAGCACAAAACATGAAACTTTACACATAGTTCATGCTAAGACATACCACACAAGTTCTTATCATTAAAAACTTGGAACCTTTCACATGGCCCATAAAGGAAATCGGAGGACAGTATTCATAGCTCTTACTAAAAAATAAAATATGCGTAATTTCTCAGCACTACTCATTGCTACAACATAAGTTTATTCGTACTTTCGCAAAACGCCCAAGTTTTCTCATACTCGAGCAAATAGCTCAAGTTTGTTTGCGCTTGTCTAGCCTTCTAGCATTATTCATTGCCATAAGCCTTTTAGCATTATTCATTGCTATTGGCCTAAATGTATTCAGACTTAGCACATAAGTTTTTTCATACTTTAATAGGATTCCAATTATTGTTCATTATTGTGGCCTAAGTTTATTCATACTTAGCCAGATTTTCAAGTTTACTCTTACTTTCGTTAACAATATCTGCTCCCCTATATGGAGACAAGGAGCTTTTGGCCCATATTTAGCAAACAGATACTAGATATAATTTCATTCAAGTCAACTCAAAATTTTATTCTACTAAGCAATTACTAGTTTTATCAAAGTAGCCGAACACCCATCGATGCATCTCCCTGTTGTACCTTTTAACTACTCCTGGTAAGGTGCAAGTTTTACCAGTAGTTTCTCTATTTCCCGACTTTTTGGTGTCGAGCCATAGTTTCAGCGCTTCACTATTTTTTCATGAGCTGAGCGACTTTCTTCAAAGTCTCTTTCTTTGTCTCTGAGACTTTTTTCGTAGTCCCCAACACTTTTAGTTGTGGACTTTGATCCATCTCTAGAAGCAACAAGCAAAAGAAACTAAAACAGAAGATATATTTGAGACAGTTCTGACCTTTTTATTTTATTTTATCCGTTCCAGCTGTGGCCTCCGGTCTTGAAGCTGAACTTGTGGTTTTTGTCGCGATGTGGGTGCTGTAGCGCGTGGTCCTCTTCTCAAGAACCTTGACCCCCTTTCTATATGCAACTTCTGATTGCTGTTTGACATGTAAAAGATAGTTGCTTCGCTAAATTTTAATTGGTCCTCCCGTGGGCTCGCCATAACAGGTGCGTTCCATTGTTGGACGACATCCTTTCAAATATTTTGATCTCTTGTCCGCGATTACTCGTTCGCAAAGCAAGATATGTAAAGCTATGTTTCTTCTGCTCAAAACTTTTTTCATAATCTTGAACTCTCCCATCATTTGATCTTGATGCACCCTCTTATCTCATGAGGGAAACCTAGTTTAGTCGGCTCTTCCGCGATTCCCTAGTTGATTCCTGCTGCTCTCCCATGACTGCCGAGTAGCCGCGATCCCCTAACAGATTCATACTGCTCTCTGGGATTGCCTAGCAGATTTTGACTGCTCTCCCATGATGGTCGAGCTGATTCGGACTGCTCTCCCGTGATCCCCTAGCAGATTCGTTCTGCTCTCTGGGATTGCCTAGCTGATTTTGACTGCTCTCCCAGGATGGCGGAGCTGATTTGGACTGCTCTCCCGTGATCCCCTAGCAGGTTCGTTCTGCTCTCCGGGATTGCCTAGCTGATTTCGACTGCTCTCCCATGATTGCCGAGCTGATTCGGACTGCTCTCTCGTGATCCCCTTGCAGATTCGTACTGCTCTCCGGGATTGCCTAGCAGATTCTGACTGCTCTCCCATGATGGCCGAGCTGATTCGGACTGCTCTCCCGTGATCCCCTAGCAGATTCGTTCTGCTCTCCGGGATTGCCGAGCTGATTCGGACTGCTCTCTCGTGATCCCCTAGCAGATTCGTACTGCTCTCCGGGATTGCCTAGCAGATTCTAACTGCTCTCCCATGATGGCCGAGCTGATTCGGACTGCTCTCTCGTGATCCCCTAGCAGATTCGTACTGCTCTCCGGGATTGCCTAGCAGATTCTGACTGCTCTCCCATGATGGCCGAGCTAATTCGGACTGCTCTACAATCTTTCCTTCATGTTTCTAGGGTTTTCTCCTTACTTATCACATGATTCGCTAATATGTATCCTGCGTTGCTTTCTTCGTAGCATTAAATACAGACGGCCTTTTTTCTTTCTATTGTCACCTTCACGTGGTGGGTTTTTGCTTTGACTGTGGGGAGTCATGAAATATCAGGCGTATTTTCCAAAATTTTGGAATCTCAGGGATACGCCTTATGTCGAATTTCTTGGCAGTGGGTTTCTTTCGTGGTGCTTCCCAAACTGCAGGAGTTTTATCTACTTTTGCACTCTTTCTCGTAGTGTGCGCAGGGGTGTTTTCTACATCGTCCTCCACCTCCTTACGTCGTGGAATGCGTAGAACATGTTCTGAGGCCACCATTGTTGAGTGATTTTTTCTAGGAAAAAGCTTCTCGTACCGTTTCCCACAGACGGCGCCAATTGTAGAGGGAAAAAATCTGGGTATGCTATTTCCTCGCCTCTATGAGATCAACAATATGCACTCTTCGCCGGAACCCTAGCACTGCAAGACAACGAACAGTTAGAGCACCTTTGCCTCTCGTCGGCAAAGGCCCTCCGATGCTTAAGTCAGTATCACGTACTAGGAGGAAACCATAAAACACATAAAGCATGTAAACACGAATTACAGCGTACCTTTCTTCATGGGTATTGCTTCTTATTTATAGATGCAGGGTGCTTGTTGTCTAGAGATCCTATTCACATTAGGAGTCCTTTCCTATATGGGACTTGTTCCATATAGAAACACAATCTTTATTCTACAAGGATTTCTTTCCACGTTAGGAATCCTTGTCATTATCGGAATCCTCTTTACATTAGGATTTACCCCTTATCACGTAAGAGGCTATTCTAGATCCTTCTAGAACGACCCACCACCTTATCTCGTAGGCGGTTAGCTCGACAATATACTTGCCTATCTGTATATGATGTTGCCGACCAGATACCTTGCTCGGCAATGACCTCGTGCACCATCTCATGGTGCTGCCACCATCTCATGGTGCTATCCTGTCTGCACACTTGGCCTATCCTGCTTGGCCATAACCTGGGGCACCACCATGTGGTCCCCCGAACTGAGCCACCCTCACGTGGTGTCCAGGCTAAGCACGTGGTTCGTACGTACTTAAGTATTTTCCTATGTAATTGGATTTTACCCTCTCCACTGTCCATGGCCTCCTCGTTGGTCGGCACGTCAAAGTTTTCTGTCCGAGCTGTTGGTAGTAGGGTAGCTAGGGGGAGAACAGCCTCCATACCATAAGCCATAGAGAATGGAGTTCGGCTAGTCGAGCGTCGAGGAGTAGTCCGATAGCCCCAAAGAACTTTTGGTAGCTCCTCGGCCCACTTTCCCTTCTTCATAGTGAGACATCGTTTGATCCCGGCGGAGATTGTCTTATTTGACGCTTCAGCCTGTCTGTTTCCCTGTGGGTACGAGACCGAGGAGTGATATATCCGGACATTATGCTTTTTACAAAGCTTCTCGATCGCTTCGGAGACGAATTGAGTTCCATTATCCGAGATAATTGCGTAAGGGACGCCGTAGCGAGAGATAATGTTCCTCCACAGGAATCGCTCCATGTCTGTTGCTGTTATAGTGATCAGGGGATCGGCTTCCACCCATTTGGTGTAGTAATCAGTTGTCGTAATTAAGTGTTTGAAGCCTCCTAGAGCTGTCGGCAACTTCCCTACTATGTCAAGCCCCCATTGTGCAAAGGGCCAAGGGCTGGTTATCGGTTGCAAGACTTCAGCCGGCTGAAGCAGATGAGAGCCGTGTTTTTTACATTGCTCACACTTCTTGGCATACTCTTCGGATGTCTTCTTCATTTTCGGCCACCAGTACCCCTGAGTGAGAGCTCGGAGGGCAAGGGACCGTCCGCTAGAGTGGCACCCACTGCTTCCTTCGTGAAGTTCCCGGAGGATGTTCTCCACTTGGGAATCGTGGACGACCTTTAAGTCAGGTTCTGTAAAAGACCTTCAGTACATTTTGTCGTTCAGATCCAAGTAGAAGTAGGAGGCCTTGCATCTGACTCTATAGGCTTCTTTCTTGTCTATTGGGAGCTTTTCACGTTTGAGGTAGGCGTAAATCTCATCCATCCAACTTGGACCAAGAGTCAAGACAAGGAGTTCCTTCAATTTATTATCGATGCTCGGACGTTCAATTTCTCCGAGCTGAACGGTTCGGACCGGAGAGGCTTTACAAGCTGTTGCCAGGGAGGCCAAGGCGCCAGCGTGCGCGTTTCGCTCTCGGCCAACCCATTCAATCTCTACGGAACCGATCTCTCTTATCAACTCCCAAACTTTGTCGTTATACTTTACCATTCGAGAGTCCTTCAGGTTGTATTGATCCTTAATCTGATTCACAATCAGCTGTGAGTCACTGTAGACTTGCACCCTTTCGGCTCCTAAATGCTTTGTCATCTTCAATCCGACAATTAACACTTCGTATTCCGCCTCGTTGTTTGATGCCAAAAATCCAATGGTAAGAGCATTTTCATGCATAATACCCTCCGGGGAAACGAGCACAATCCCAACTCCAGCTCCCCGGTTATTTGATGCTCCATCTACATGTAGACGCCATACTTCCCCTTGCAACATTCTCCAAGTTTTGCCTTGCCTTTCTTCTGAAGGTTTCTCGGCTTCAGCTAGAGTCCCTTTCATTGTTTCACCTGACCCAGCTTCCACCGAGCACTCCGTAGAGACTCCTTTGGGTAACTTCAAGCTGATTTCGGGGTTGTCTTTGAGCTCAGGTGTCAGTTCGGCGATAAAATCCGCCAGAGCCTGTCCCTTTATAGCTGTTCGGGGTTCGTACCGAATGTCAAAGTTTCCTAATTCCAAGCTCCATTTTGAAATCCGAGTTGAGAGGTCGGCTTTTTTTAGCACGGTTTTCAAAGGGTACTCGGTGATCACAATGATGGTATGGGCTTGGAAATAAGGCAAAAATTTTCTTTTAGCCATTACAAGAGCTAAAACCAGTTTTTCTAGGGGGAGGTACCTTGTCTCAGAGGGGATCAAAGTTTTGTTGGAGTAGTAGATGGGCTGGAAACTAGCCCATTCCTTCCTCACAAGAACTGAGCTCACGACGTGAGCGGACACCGAGAGGTAGAGATAAAGATCTTCTTGGTCAACGGGCATCACGAGGAGGGGTGCCTTGGAAAGATATCCCTTTAATTGGCCCAGCGCTCGGTCGCATTCCTCGGTCCACTGAAAACTCCTTTTGCTTGTCTTCAGGGACTCGAAGAAAGGTCGGCACAGGTCCGAAGACCGGCTGATAAACCTATTGAGCGCTGCGGCCATGCCTGTGAGCCTTTGAACTTCCTTGATGGTGCTCGGAGGCCTGAGGTTTCGGATCATAGTTATCTGTTTTGGATCTGCCTCAATGCCCCTTCGAGTAACCATATATCCGAGGAATTTGCCAGAACCGACGCCAAATGCACACTTCTCGGCATTGAGGCGCAGCTTGTGTTTCTTCATAACAACAAAAAATTCGGCAAGTTGCTCCAAGTGATCCGAAGCATGCTTGCTCTTAACTACCATGTCATCAATGTATGCTTCCATCGTGTCCCCGAGCTGCTTGGTGAACATTTTTGTGACCATGCGCTAGTAAGTAGCCCCAGTATTCTTCAGTCCGAACGGCATGACTTTGTAGCAGTAGGTCCCTCGGGGAGATATGAAAGCTGTCTTCTCTTGATCCTCAACTGCCATTGCTATCTAGTGGTACCCGCTGTAGGCATCCATCATGCTGAGCCGAGCGTGTCTCGCTGTAGCATCAACCAACTGGTCAATCTGCGGTAGTGGAAAACAGTCTTTCGGGCAAGCATCATTGAGATTGGTGTAGTCTACGCAAACGCGTAGCTTCCCATTCTTCTTTGGTACCACTACGGTATTGGCCAACCATGTCGGATATTGGATCTCTCGGATAGCCCCGGCTTCAAGTAGTCTCCCAACCTCAACTATGACAACCTCTGAGTGGGCCGGAGACGATCGTCTCGGTTTTTGCACCATGGGCTTTCGGAGACGATCGACGTTGAGGGAGTGGGAGATAAACTGGGCGTCAATGCCCGGCATCTCGTACGATGTCCAGGCAAAGACCTCGATATTTCCTTTAAGGAATTCCACCAATTGTTCTTGTTCTAAGGTTGTTAATGTTGATCCGAGGAAGAAGTACCGGCTTCTGTCTCCGTTGATGGGTACTGTCACCAGATCCTCTACCACCTTCTCCTCGGCCGGAAGTCCAACATCTTCCAACACCGGACCTTCCGGTTCCTCGATAGATCTCGATTTTGGTTCTTTTTTCTTCCTTCCCTTAGTTGTTTTCTTCTTCATGTGGACTGCATTCACTTGGCACCGCCTTACTATCATTTGTTCTCCTTTGATATCTTCTTGTTTTCCTCCAGCACCTATGAACCGAACAACTTGGTGATAGGTGGAGGCGATGGCCTTCATTTCGTGTAACCAAATGCGCCCGAGTATTGCGTTGTAAGGGCTCGACGCGTCAACGACTACAAATTCTACATGTATGTCTCTCGATCTTGCTTGCACCGGAAGACTGATTCGTCCCATAGGCCAGACCGGTGCCCCGTTGAATCCGAAGAGAGGGGAGTTGGCTGGCAATAGATGGTCAGGGTTCAGATTAAGTGCCTTGAAGGCAGAGTAGTATAGGATCTCCGTGGAGCTCCCTTGGTCCATGAGCACTCGTTTGACTTTGGGGATTCCCATGTAAACAGAAATTACCAGAGCATCGCTGTGAGACAGCTATACGTCCTTCAAGTCCTGTTCTGTGAATGTGATGGTCCACTGTTCGTCACGGTCCGAGAGCTTTCGCTTGGCATGTCCTTCAATGGTAAGAACTTGTGAGGAGGCGCTCGGTACCGCCCGAAGCGCTGCAGTTTTCTCTTTAGTTGCGGCCCCATGGATCACGTGGACAATAACTTCTTCCGGAGGGTTGTTCTGTCGGGGCTGCTGTGTTCGATCCGTCGTCCTCTGTCGATCAATGTACTGGTCCAAGTGCCTCTGCGTGACCTGCCTTTCCAAGAACTCCTTGAAAGGCTAGCACGCGATGGTGTAGTGTCCCAGTTCATTGTTATAGGTGCACTTTACCTTATAGTCAGCCGGCTGTCCCCAGCTTATTGGTCGGCCAGGAGAACCAAGGTTCCCGAGAGATGGCTTTGATCAGTTTGTAGAGAGGCAAGTTGAACACCGTTGTGATGGCGACGAACTTGTGAGGCTTCGGATCCCGTTCTTTGAACGGTTCTCGTTCCTTCCATGAGTCGCGTTGTCTCCACGGTTCAGGATCCTTTTTCCACCCTTTTTCGTTCCCGGATTTGACTGTATTGACTTGCTTTTTCCCCAAGTAATCACCAGTACTTGCCTTCTTTTTTATCCGAGGTCCTTAAGAGTTTTCTCTCGGATATGATTTCTTCCAGCTAAGCAAATTTCTCTATAGTTTCCATCAGTCTACTCATGTTCGCCGGTGGGTGGAGCATGAGTTCTTCAAAAATAGCCGAGGTCTCATCCAAACCATATTTGAAAGATGTGGCAGCCATCTGCTGGTCACAATTTTCAATGGCGTTCTTGATTTCCCAGTAGCGCTCGGCGTAGATCCTCAATTTTTCGCCAAGCTGTCGTTTCAGACCGACGAGTGCATCGATTGTCTTTGGCTGGGTGCTATTTGTTACAAATCGAGCGGTGAAAGCTTCTTCTGCTGAATGCCTTTTTCGCGTTCAGCCTATGCCGCTCATCGCTCGCGCCGAGCTCCTCTAGATGCTCCTTTCTCTTGTTGGTTTCCGCTCGGTATCTCTTTGACTTTCCCGTACGTGGGTCCCGAACAATTATATAATCGTCGGTATCATCCATATCGTACTTAGGAACCTCTTGGTTTGCGTGATCTCGGTGCTGTCGAGGACTCCGATCTTGGTGATGGGTGCTTTTCGAAGGTGCTCTGTCGTCACGCTCCTAGTGACGACCGTCACGCTCCTAGTGACGACCGTCACGCCGGTGATTGTGACCTGCGGATCTGCTACGGATGATTTCTCGGCCATCCATATCATATTGTACCTGAGCCTTTACACGGTTAGTACCTTCGAATTTGTTGTTACGACGCGTGGTTCGAGACCCAGAACGCCCCGTCGTTGATTGAGAACTTGATGTAGAATGGCCTCATGTCCGAGTGGTGTGCTCTGTACGCACAACTTCTGAACGCCTTCTCGGGGAGGGGGTCTGCTGCCTGGGGGGGATCACTCATCCCGCTGCATCAGTAACGATGATCGGCTGGCCCAGGCGGTCCTTTGCCGAAGGGTGTTGGGTATAGTGAGTAAGCTGCGTCGCCTGAGCCGCCGCCTTGCGTCGTCGCCTCGACGCCCCTGAACGTGAGGCTGAGGCGGTGGGTTGCTTCTTTGTTAGAGCTTCAATTTGGGCCTTCATCGCAGCCATTTGCTCTTGCATTTGCTGCACGGCTTCGAGTGATATTGGACTCGGGGTGAAACCGGTGATGGGATCTATAGAAATTCCCACCCTGGCGGTCCCAATAGGGTTAGTACCGCCAGCCGGAGCGGTGGTTCCGTCGTCTCCAACAATTGCCATGGAAGAACTGTGTGGGGGGATGAGGAGAGGAAGAGCAACTTTGTAATAATCCGAAATTTTTAATAAAATTTAGGATTATTTAATTTCGTTTTAATTACTTTAATTTCGTTATTTAATTTCTAATTGCATTTAGGACCCTTAATTTGTAATTACTACGATTTATACCCTAATACTTCCTAATTGCTACAAATTCGACCCTAAGGCACGTTTACTTTTTAATTGCGAGCATTACATTTTTATAAATTCATTTCATACATAATTATACACTTTTATACACATACACAAGCAATACTAGTACACATACACACATATGTGTATACATATACTTTATACATCATCTTACACTACCCAACCACCACCAACCATCACCAATACCATACTCTACCTCCTCCCATTAGCCAAAATCAGTCCCCTTGACTGCCATACACTCCACCACCCTCCCCCATCACTTCCTAACCCACTATGGCACTTCTTTCACCAATCTTACACTCCAACTCCACCCAAAACTCATTTTATACTCCCCTAAACCCCAAATTTCGTCCAGAACAGCTACTGCCCCTCTCATTCACTCTCTTCCTCCTCCAAACTCTCCCAAGAACTCCCAAACCAAGAACACAAAGCCCCATTAACATCCTTCAAGTTCTAGAGTGAGAAAAGTCAAGAAAATTGGGTTTTCACTTCAAAATATCAACCAAAAGGTCCCACCTCTCATCTTCCACTTCAAGATCATCCAACACACTCCAAGGTACCCACATTTCACCACCAAATCCATCCAAGGCCGGTCAAAGAGCTCCCTCCACCGGTTTTTCGCAAAAATCCGTTTTTTCGCCAAATCTTTGCAAAACAAGGTAGAAACTCGTACCCAACCTATTCCAAGCTTTTGAATGTGTTAGAATAGTCTAGGAGTAGTTTAGAGTTGATGGGTTAAAACCCCAAGTCAAGGGTTTCACGAAACCCGAGCCAAAATGCTATGTGACCCTTTTTACTCCAAACCGTGTTTTCGTGCTTAGTAAACCTTAGATTCATTGTGATTCATGTTTTTAACTATTCCGAGCATGTTTAATACTTTACTAACTATTTATATGAGTTTCTCCATGAATTTATTGTGCTTAACCTTGTTCTTGATCGTTGTGTTAAAGTTAGGGGTTTAAAGTGTAATTTTGTGAAATTTGGCGTGCGTACTTGTGTATTATTTACGAAACCTATTTTTATCAACTAAGTGTCACTACTGGAAATTTAGGAGTGTAACGAAATGACCAAAATGCCCTTCGGGTGTAAAATGACCATTTTGCCCTTGTGTGTGTAAATTACATAATGTGTAGTTTTGTACTTAATAAAAAAATCAAGGAATTGCGTTTTATGACAAGTTAGGAATTTATTAACTAAAATAAAGTATTTTTACGTATTTACCCTTGTCGGTGGCAAAATTACATTTTTGCCCTTGTATTATGTTTATTTACAAAAAGGCCCCCAGAGTTCGTAAATTTCACTAAGGACCCTAGAGTCGTGAAATTATGTTGGACACCCTTGTACTTACTTAAAATGACGTTGGTGACCCTTACTTTCTTTAAATTACGTTTTGACCCCAATAGTTTAGTAAATTACAATTTGGTCCCTGTAGTTTGAATTTATTACATTTAGACCCCTAGTTTTCGATTACTTGAATTTCGTGAACTTGTGAATCGAGACATTCGTTTGTGACCCTTAGGACATCGTTATCACTTTGGTTCTACTGTTAAGTGCACTTTGGTTCTACTGTTAAGTGCACTTTCCATAAACGTATTGAATGTTAGAATGGACAACTAGGTTCCCGGGTTGGGTGATCGTACGCGAATATCACATAGACGATGAGGTTAATGGAAAAGTGAATTGGAATTGATTGATGGGGAGTTACCCCGAGATTGTTGTTGAATGGCAGTTCCGCCAAGTGATTGTTTCGGAGGATTATTTGGCAGTCTGCTATGATTTCGAAACCCTAGGATATGACACTTTGTGATTTGCTTCATTTGAATTCTGAGGCGTTATAAGGGTGGAAGTATTATAGACCAGTTTCGGCTATATACCTACAGGACCTGGCAGTTGTCATACGTAGCCCAGTGGTACAGTTTCGTCCCTGGGAAATTCATCCTTGCGAGGCGGCTGACGGCTGGATTAAGTACATAACTTATACCTTTCGTCGGGGCCCCCGAGTGAAGGGCAAGCAAGGGGGGAGTAAATCACAGTTTGGTCATATTCTTTAGTGGTTAACCGGGAGGAAAGTTCTCTAGGTTGAGAACTTAGATGAATATGTAAGTTAATGGCTAGTAATGAAATAAGCTATGTGTTTAATTTATGCTTTACGATTTATTTCCTGTTTATTCCTTTAATTAATGCTTTTCAATCATATATGTTGTACTTGTATGTTTAGCAAGGGTTGAGAGGGTTAGAGTAGCTATTGAGTGATTTATCGCTCATGGTGTTACACTTCGTGTGACCCTGGTATAATACTATGATGTTGCTTTGCGACTTGGACATATTATGCCAGACTGTGATCAAACAGGTACTGTTGGTGTCGAAGGAGACGATTATTTCGGAACCGAGGGTTTTCCGGCAGACCAGGCTCAGGAGGAGCCGTGGAATCCAGAGTTGAACCTTAATCTGTAGAACCCACCCCTTTATTTTTAATGTTGGATCTGTAATATTAATTTCTCAAACCGTACTAAGTATTTTGTAATGGGTTGCACTTCACGTTTTCCAACGTGTATTCTGATGGAAACTCTTTTTATTAAATTAATCCTAATTAGTTGTCTTAATTAATGCTTCCCAAAATCGGGGCGTTATAAGTTTCCTAGAGGGGGTAGGTGAAAGACGCCGAAGAAGTGATTAAGTCACTCTTCCCCAACAGAGTCGCCAATTGTGGAGCCTGCTTTCCCGGTGAGCTCTTCCAACGATGATTGCTGGAGAAGTTGGTCACCTCTTGCTCAAGTATGATTTGATCTGCACACTCAACGCACCGTTAGCGCCGGACTGGACCGTAGAGCCCAGAAGAGTACTCCGACGGTCAAGTTAGTAGAGGAAGAAGATGAAGTGTAGATCTAGGGTTTTCAGGAGAGTTGTGCGTACCTTTCTCCTCTGATGAAGGTTGCCTTTTATAGGTGAGCCCTGACTTGTTCTATAAGCACAGCTGTGCTCCTCACGTGACTTAACCGCTCGGCTGACGTCACGATGACGAGCCCGGAGGAATATACTGCGAGCACATGCTTCCAGTAAAATCGTCACGCGTGTCATAAACGTTCGGATGACGTCACTTGTCATGATCACAGTTTGTTACGCGCATATGCCGCATTAACTGCTCTGCGGAGTCAGCATCTAGTCTTTCGGCACGTTCCGACATCACTGAGTTGGTTAGGGTGATAGTCTACCCCTCGGGTACATCCCGAGCTCTTTTAGCATTAATCTTGAAAGCTCACTAATGAGTCAAGTGTAAGGTAGGTCTCGGCGAATACCCGAGACAGTGGACCAAAGCCCCACTCTGCTCCTTTTGAACATACTCTGATCATGTTGAATCACGCGTCCGAAGAGTCCCTCGAAGATAGCCTCTCAGTAGCTATCAGAGAGGTGTCTCTTACGTAGACTGGGTGTTCGGGTAGTCCGGACCCCTACAGGGCTGTTAATAGAATCTTCCTTTATAAATATATGTTTTTGTGGTTAAATTTGGTATTTTTTTGTGAGGCTGCTCAGTACAAATACTAATCTTTCGAGAAGCTAAGAGCATCACTAGTGGTATACTCAAACATAAAAATACTCAAAGATGAGTATTTTGATACACAAAAGAGGCTCACAATGGTATTTGGATAAATACTCAAAGTTAACAACATTTGTTACAAATACTCAACTTTTGGCATTTGGATACTCAAAACTACCAATCTTTCTCAATAACCAAATTTTGGAGACCACACCGTATCAAAAGTAACAACATTCTCTCTCCATTTTTCAAATACTTAATTCAAAATTCAATTTTTTTGCACTTTCCCCCAAAAATTGAAATTATCAATTTTTAATCTTTATCAAAATATGTTCAAGATTGATCTCATTTTAAATGTATTATGAATACCTTTTAAATGGTAATAATATTATAAAAAAATATATATATAAATTTAAAGTTGTGCCCATTTTATGAAAAAAAAAGAAGAGTGAATATTTTTTTTTTTATTATGGACACAAATGAATCATTGTAGAAGGGTAAATACTCACACTTATAAACCCATTAAATGAATACTCAAAATGTGGTGCGACAATATTTGAGTATAGCACAAGTGATAGTTATGCGGAGTAAGAAAACTGGAGTATGTAATCTTCTCTAACAAGTTGTGAAACGGAGCCGAGATTGGGTGTGTGTCGTCGTCCTCGTTATCGTCGACTAAGTTTATATATGTCTGGGCAGGGCGGGTGGCGGTGGATGCTATGTTTTGAATTTGGATTGTAGTAATACAAATGATATAGAGATCATCACTATCAGGGCTTGGCTTGGTAGTAGAGTACGAGGAGGAGGGGGGTCAGTCTGATTTGTTTGGAGGCGTAGGGGCAAGCGATGGTGGTGGTGTTAACACTCCTTTTTGGGTTCTTAGTTGGGGCGTTGACAATTATTGTGGTTGAAGTTGGAGCACTTGTTCTATTGATTCGCCATTTAAATCGAAGAGTTCAAAAGAAAAAAGAAGAAGAAGAAGAAGCACAATCTGCTCCAGGAATCTCTCAATTCGACGACTCCTTCCTGACCTCCTCTTATTACAACAAGGAGGTCAGATCCATCCATCTTTCTTCTTTCGTCCTATCTTTTCTATTACCGTTTGCTTATTTGTAGGTGACAGACATGACGTAATTACGCAATTGAACGACTTCTCGTCTTAGTTCTACCGAGCTTGTATATCTCATTTTAATTTTATATGCGATTATGATATTTCTCCGACTGGTAATACTACGCTCTCAGATATTTCTGGAAAGTCTTAGGGTTCAAGTCTCTTGTGGTTGTATTTGTTCCCTGTGGGCATTTTCTTTCTCTTCTTTTTCTTGGTAGACATGCCTCTTCTTCCCCTGCGTAGATGTTTGAATGTCCACGTGCATGAAAGGGTTGCACTGAGGGAGGGAGGGCGTTGGAAAGTAATTAGGATATCCCAATGGCATAACAAAAAATGGATAGCAAAAATGGATAGCCAAAATTTGCGACATCAAATTTTGGTTATCCCTTTAAGGGGTTGTTAAGCTTACCAATGTTGAGGTCCACAATGACGTGATCAAAATGAGTTGGCCAAAAATTCAAATCCAAGTCAGTTTTTTCTTCTCAATCTGATGGTCTATATTGAATGGCATCCTAGTAAAATAAGTGAAAGTGGAGAGCATTTGTTAAAATCCATAAAGTGACCAAGAGTGAGTTTCACCTACCAATAAAGCATTTGCTTTATGGAGAGTGAGTCTCAAACAACAGAAAGCATATGAATTTACTTTTGTGAGTAGGACTCGCTATTTTTGGTTATTGAGATAAATGTTGTTAACTTCGGTTACTGAAAGGCTCAAATTTGGTTATTTGTTAAGAGGTTGCTAAGTTTGGTTATTCCATTGTAAGCCATTTTTGGGCCAATTTTGCTAACTATGTAATGTTTTTACTTTCGGTTATGCCATTGGGGATAACCTTATACTCCTGATAGCTTAAGCTTTTTGTGACAGTTTATGGTATAACAGGTTGAGGGTCTATTGTCCCTTCTCAAGATGCTTTCTTTCTTTCTTTTTTTCTTTTTGGGTGCAACGGAAGTTTCTCAAGATGCTTTCAATTGCAGAAGTTAGGGCATGGTGAGGATGCTTTGTTTTAATGAAAGTTGAGTCTAAAAAATGTTAAAACGAAGTCCTATAATTCAATAAAAACAAAGTCCTAAAATGAAGTAGCGTTGTAGAAAGCTTCGAGAGTTTTCCAAGTAGAAAGAGAACTGCAAAATTGTAGGAGACTGAACGAAGAAGTCAGCCAGTTGCATACACTATGATGCACAAAATGACAATTAATGCATTTTGTGCGCTCATGGAAGACAGAATTTTTTTGCAAATGGCCATTAATGCATTTTGTGCGCTCATGGAAGACATAATTTTTTTGCAAATGGCCATTAATGCATTTTGTGCGCTCATGGAAGACAGAATTTTTTTGCAAATGGCCATTAATGCATTTTGTGCGCTCATGGAAGACAGAATTTTTTTGCAATCGGAATTGCACTCTTGTTATCCCCAATGCACAAGAGTGGGAGCAGCATGAAACTCCAAGATGACTGAGTAACTGGGGCAACCAACTATTTCTGTACTGGTGGTAGCAGCAGTAGTCATAGTAGTAGTAGTAGCACAATATTTAGTTTCTTCATATGAACGAGCAACGATAGTTTGCTGTTTAGTCTTCCAAGAAAAGCACAAAAGCCAGTAGTAGACTTTCAATCTATCTCAGCCTAGTCAGCATCAGAGAAAAGGTGGAGGGCGACAATAAACATTGATGCAGAAAACCTTGAAGGTAATTCAAACAGCTGCCAGTGACCACTAGTTGAGGAGGAGACAGATGGACTCGCAATATGAATGGCGTACCTGACATTTTAACGGCAAGTTAAACATGAATGCCATCAAGGTGCAAATATGAGGTAGGATTGGAAAACGGAACACGGCGATTAGAAGAATAGTGTCCATTAAGTTTGAGAGGCATCTCATGTAGCTGCATAACTGTCAACCTAGCTTGCTCAATAATGTCAGCAACATATTTAGACTGAGAAAGAAAATATCCCTGAGAAGAAGGCAATTTAATACCCAAACACTAAGATCCTTCATCTCTTATTGATGCTACTGAGTTTTTAAACTAGAAATACCTTCAGAGTTGTCTGAGTAGTAATCATGTTATCAACATATTGGAGAAGAACAATATTGTTGACTTGCATCGACCCTCTAGTCACACTATTGATGAGTATGTGGGGTGTTCTCATTTGCACCTTTCGATGTATTCGGGTGGTGCCTTTTAGTGCCTTTTTGATATATGGGATGCATCTTACATATAACAAAAAGACCATATTTGTGTTTGAATTATAGAGAAAAAAAGGTTTCAAGATGTAAAATTGCATTATTTACTTAGCTATATTTCCATTTTCATGAAGTTCTTCTCATGGAAATGAGTTTGGTATCTCAGGGTGCAGTTTGGGTTTTAGAAGCTGAAAAGGTTCCAAAGTCATGGACCATAGATAAAGTACCAAGAGATCAAAAGCGGAAGAAAGATATCTTCGAGGTCACCCCAGTCCGAAAAAATGCAAAAGTCAAGGGTCACTCACTTATTTTAACAGAATCTGATGGCTCTCACAGAGAAATTCAGCTAAAGGGTTGCTCAATAGCAGCTGTTTCTGCTACATCATTATCCTCTAGGAAATGGTAAGGTAGCATTTGCCAGACATTTTTCTTTTCATGTCATAACTTATTCGACAAAGTACTGACTTGTTTGGGGAAATGCTTCTTTGGTAGTTTTTATTTGTCTAAGGTTTTCAGCATGGATTGTTTTCTTATGCGGTGTCTCAAAACTAAATTCTTCCTCTCAATGTTTACGCTTCCAACTTGGTCAAGTTCAACCCGACCTAACCTGAACTTTGTCAGCCTTTCGTATGTCCAGATCTAACGCTACGACCAATCTCAGACTAGAGTTTGTTTCAGATTGACATTGGGTTGAAGTCCTAAGAACTTAGTCCCGTCCTGAACGACCACCACACTGGTACAATGTTGTGTTTTTGTTTAATATGAATTCACTCGATTCTATGTAGATGGGAACTATGATTCAAAAACCACTCTACACAATTCGGATGAATTGGACTCAAAATATCAAAACCTGATCTTTGTTGGCTGTTTGGTTAAGCTCGGTTTGAACAATTTGAGGCTCAGTTGGGCCATGAGGAGATGCTATTATACCATCGTTATAGATAGGACCTGGCTAACCTGTTGATGAAATTGAAAGCCAAGGCTAATTAAGGCAGAAAAGGATAGTTATTAAAACGGAACAAAAACATGATACAAGTTGGATTTTCAGATGAATTATTTTTTGTATGCATGATAAATGCTCGTGTGTGGTTCTGAGATTGTTATTACAAGTTTCACTAGTCTTAAGGTGACCTCAGGAGGGATGAATATTTGTATGTGGCTTTTGATCACCTTTTGAGAGAGTGTCGCATGCAACCCACTTCCATTTTTATTATTGACCGAGTGAAGGTGAGTCATGTCGTGAATGGGACTCAAATATTAAAAGCTGATCTGTATTGGCTGTGCAGTTAATCTTGGTTTAAATAATTTGGGTTTCAGTTGGGCTGTGAGTAGAAGCTATTATTCCTTGGTTCAAGCTGACACCTAATGTGATATAACGTGGCTAAGCTATTGCTGAAATTGAAAGCCAAGGTAGGCTGAAAGGGTCAATATTATACATGGAGAGAAGGGAATAGGAGGAGTTGGATTTTTCATTTGATTCAGTTTTGACTGCATGATATAAGTTTGGGTGTGGTTCTGAGACTGTTCTTACAAGTTTCGCTAGTGTTATGGTGACCTTAGGAGGGATGAATGTTTGTATGTGGCTTTTGATCACCGTTTGAGATAATTGTTCTGTGCAACCCACTTCCATTTTTATTAATGACGCAGTGCATGCGAGTCATGTGGATGAATTGGACTCAAAATATCAAAAGCTGATCTTTATTGGCTGTTCAATTAAGCACAATTTGAACAATTTGGGGTTCAGTTGGGCCATGAGGCAACACTATTGTACCTTGGTTTAAGCTGACTTCTAATATGATAGAACATGGCTAACCTATTGATGAAATCCAAAGCCAAGGTTACTTTAGGCAGAAAGGTTTTGTTATTATACTTGGAGAAAAGGGAACAAACATATGATAGGCGGAGTTGGGTTTTTTATTTGATTTAGTTTTGAGTGCTTGATATAGGTTTGGGTGTGGTTCTGAGATTGTTGTTACAAGTTTCGCTAGCCTTAAGGTGACCTTAGGAGGGATGACTGTTTGTATGTGGCTTTGGATCATCGTTGGAGGGAGTTACATGCTACCCACTTCCATTTTCATTATTCACCGAGTGCTAGCCTTAAGGTGACCTTAGGCTTTGTTTTTTACTTTTTGGCCCAAAAGTTGCCGTCAAAATGAGTTTCGATTGGTTTTGGGCCTTTTGGCCTTGATTTGAGTGTTAAGGACAACTGTCTCTTATTACAATAAATGTTTGGAGACTTTGGGCTTGAGTGCATTACCAACTTTTATGAAACCTCTCAAAAGGTTAGTAATTCTTTGCATGTATTATGCATCTTCCCTCAGGTGTTAATGTAGGATAATAAGGCAACGAATCTGGAGACGTTGCGAAGTTTAGAAATTATCTGTTTCATGTTGGAGCCACTTGGGACTCTGTATTACAATGTCTGTTTTTGTTTTGGTGACCGCCAAAGTAGTGTTACTGTAGACCCACTCCTGCAGGGTAAACCCATGGATAACTACAATCACCCACAAGTGATAGGGATTGGGTAAGCCCTAAATCACACAGAGCGTGTGCAGGTGTGGAAGTGCAAGAGTGTCACTTATTATAATTCGTAAGGTATAGAGCGCTGTGAGTGCGTTTATATTAATTTTTTAAGGTTAAAATATACTTAAAAGTATGTTTGTTATGAAACTTCCACAGGCTAAAAATATTATTTCTTCAATTGTAAGTTTTGTTTTGGATTTTTTTGGTTATGTATCACAAGTATTGTATAATTTTTTTACCAAGCGTCAATATGTATTATTCTATCTGATAGTTGTCATGCTATAAACAAGGACGGTGCAGCCGTTCGGTTTCCTGTTGTCTGCTTAAATTGTAAAAGTTGCAGGTTCCTTTTTCACGAGCACCTTTTCACCGCCAAAATCCTGATTGGAACCACGAAGTTGCTAACCATTGAGATCAATCCGTGACCTGTGAAAATCAATCTGCGAATTTGAGGCGAATTTGCACTGGTTTTGTTAGTTCGCGCCCTAGTTCGCGGAGTGGCACCTAAGTTAGGCGAACTGTGTAACTTAGGGGAAGCCAAGGCATTGCCAATGGGAGTGAACACAAGGCCTTTGGGTTTATGGTTGATTCCTTTGAGTGTTTGACATACTTAAACTGATGGGCTAACTTGATGGTTTTTCTATAACCAAGTCTGTTCTCATTAGTCTTTATTCACGACTTCTATTATGGGAAATGTGGTTAGTTTTCTCTATATGTTTTGGTGGTCTTCGTAGTTTGGATTATTTAAGTTATTTATTTAGTTATTTATTTCATTATCATTATCAGTTAATTTGAGCACTGTACACCTAAATTAAAGCTTTATAAAATTCTCTCTCTCTCTCTCTCTCTCTCTCTCTTACACACACACACACACACACACACACACACACGCACGCGTATATATACGGGGTAATGATTTCCGCACTCCCTTTTTTTTTGTCTTCTCTAGAAGCTCATAGTATTCGTCCCGGTAAACCTCGATAAACGGTCAATTTGTGATGCTCTATCTTTGCACTTGAAGTTTGATAGGATTTTGTTGAGTTTTAGAAGTTGGATTTAGTTTCTCAATTATTAGTCCTAGGTAAGTTTCTTTAACCTTAATCTACTATATTAACCTCCTTTTCCCTTAACCTATGTGTTGAAAGATTTTAGTCGATCTATATTCTTCTCACTAGGAGGCACAATATATAGACTGTGTACAAGATAATTTAGGAAAGGAAATAATAAGGAAATTGCTACCTACCTAATTAGACTAATTACAATCTTCCTAATTGCCTAATTGATTACAACACATATATTACAATATTTCTTTCCTTTTCAACACTCCCCTTCAAGCTGGAGCAAGAGTCAATGGAAGCCTTGGGAAGATCCTTTGTGAAAATATCAGCAAGTTGAGAGCCTGAAGGAACAAAAGGCGTGCTGATCTCTTTAGACTCCACTTTTGACCGAATGAAATGACAATCAACTTCAATGTGTCACAATTAAAGGTTCTACACATGGTGACTCAGATCGTAAAGGAAAAGAAAAGAAACTAAAGCAAAAGGTTCTACACATGGTGACTCAGTTCGTAAAGGAAAAGAAACTCTACGATGTTTACTAAGTTCACATGTGTCACAATTAAAAGGAGAAAAATTAGGTAAACTAGTAACTAGCTTGCGAAGGTTGGCCAATGATGGGTGACCAAGACTACAGTGCCACTGATAAGGTGTAACAGTAGTATGTAAAGCATAATGGCTGGATGCCTGCTGCTGCTGCTCCTGAAGGTAATACAGACCATTCTTCTCATACCTCCCACCAATCATCCCCTTCGTCTTGAGATCCTGAAACTCACAATGAGAAGGAGAAAAAGGACAGAACACTGGTGAGTATGAGACAGTTTATGAATAGAAAGAAGATTAAACGGAAATTGTGGCAAATATAAGACAGAAGGAAAAACAAGACCAGAAGAACGATATGTACCAATGCCTTGAACAAGAATTTTAGTGCCATCGGCAATAGTAACATAGGACTTAACAGAAGGGGTAACAACATCAGTCAAAAGAGACAAATCACCTGTCATATGATCAGACGTGCTAGAATCGAGAATCCAAGGAGTGCTACAAGAAGATCAGTGAAGACACGTATTACTGAGGTGACATGAGTTGCAGTGGAAGAAGAAGGAGATGCATTGGCCCTTTGAATCAAAGAATCATACTCAGTCTTGGACATAGTAATCTGAGTAGGAGCAAGAGCAGATGGCTCCCCCTCAAGTGTAGCCTAATTAGCCCAAGCTGGCTTGCCATGCAGCTTCCAACAGAATTCAACATCGTGGTTGGTCGCACCACAATGAGTACACTTCTTGGTGTCACGACCACCACGCCCCCCACGTCCTCCACGACGACCACCCCGCTTAGAAGAACTACCACGACTGTGGGAGGGATTGCGATTACCAAAATGTCCAGAAGATGAAGCAAGAGAGGTTGTGGGGGCAGCTAGAGCGGATGGAGCCGGATGCTCTAAATCAGAAGAACGAGGAGCAGCCCGTCGAACACGAGCAAAGGCCTCACCAATGGTGGGGACTTCCCTGCTAGAAAGAATTTGTGAACTAAGAGGAGCAATGTTTGAATTTAATCCAGACAGAAACTTGCAAGTTCTGAATTCTTCCCTGTACTTTTGCTGAACCTTTAAATCTGTAGAGAGAGGCTGGTAAACATTTAACTCATCCCACATACCCTTTAAGATGGAAAAGTACTAATCAACGGATCTATCTCCTTGTTGAAGGGACGAAATATTCTTATAAATCTGAAAAACCCGAGAGATATTCTGATCTGATGAATATAACTCGCGTAGAGTGTCCCAAACAGCTTTGGACGTCTCTTGGCAAGCAACATTATTAAAAATGTCAGGTTCCAGACTATTCCACAATGAAGTCATTATATGAGCATCATTTTGGGACCAAGCAGAATTGGGATCAGTAGGTGGATCATCGGTAATATAGGAACTCTCACCGCTTGTGCGTAGAGAGACAGTCACAGCCCGTGACCATGACAAATAATTAGATCCATTTAATTTGATTGTGGTTAGAGACCGACGATAATCCCTAACAATATCCTTGGTTTCAGAGGTTTCAGCGGTGTCTGTTTTCTTAGGTTTATCACCCATAATGGATTCAAGATATAAAGACACAAGTGAAAAAGAGGAGTTGTTACCCAGAATATTGGCAAGTCTCCAACGTGGTCAGAGAGTGTTAGAAAAGCCGTGGGTGTCGACAGAAGCCTATTGGTGACTCGCAGACTTCAGATCTGAGTCAGTGAAGATCGATAGAAGCCTGTCGATGACTGTTGAGGTTTGTCAGAGGTCTGGTGAGACTAGTCCGTCGTCGGCCAGTGTTCGTCGAGGGCTGGGTTAGCTTGAGACGATCAGAAAACGATGGGAGTATGCCGACCTAATTTATCAGAGGCTTAGGAAGCTCTGACAGAGGTCGTCGAGGGTCGTGTGACGTCGACGACTGTCCGGTGAGGGTTGTACGACGTTGGAGACTGTCCGGCGATGGTTAAATACGCCTGAGATGATCGAAAAAGGTTGGGAGAGATCTGATCTGGTTCGTGGTACACAAACCGAGAGTCGTCGATGGTCAGAGACCGTACGACGATGTTGACGAAGGTCGTTGGTGGCCTGGGTGGTGATTGGTGAGAACAGTTGGTGATGGTGGCTGTAGAGTCGATGATGGTGGTTGTAGAGGAGTTACAGTGTAGCGAGGAAGAGAGAGGTAGAGAACACGATAGTTGACTGGGTCAACTGATCAAGAGAAAAAGTGACGAGAAAAAAAGGTTAGGTTCTTGGAACCCGCTCTGATACCATGTTGAAAGATTTTAGTCGATCTATATTCTTCTCACTAGGAGGCACAATATATAGACTGTGTACAAGATAATTTAGGAAAGGAAATAATAAGGAAATTGCTACCTACCTAATTAGACTAATTACAATCTTCCTAATTGCCTAATTGATTACAACACATATATTACAATATTTCTTTCCTTTTCAACACTATGTAATGACTCTAATTGAACTTCTAAAGAACCAAAAACAACAATATCAACATTTACGGGTACTTGTTCAGCACCTCAAAGATTCCCATAATCTTTTGCTTTTCTTTATCAAACAAAGCATGAACCCTCCTATGGATACACCATTATTCGCAAAAACTCATCTTTTTCGAACCTTTCATCCCTAAATCTAGTTTCAACCAGCCTCTAAATAGAAGCTTCCAATGCTGGCATTCGTTACATGGAACTTTCTACTACTGGCTGATTTAGTCATCAAACTGAGTTACCTCGAAGCCAATGTAAAATTATGATCACAATCTACAAGGTCAAGAATTGCCTTTTTCGGTTTCAAAGACCATCTTCCATCCATCGCTACTCTCAGGTGCTGCTTGATAAAACTGTAAATTAATTGCTGAAAAATGATTCTAATTTTTTAAGTTGAAAGGCTGTTTGAAAAGAAATTACGAGCTGAGCTAAAACAAAGTAATTTGATTCAAAGATTAGTGAATTTTGAGTATATTATCTTTTAATCATTCTCTTATACTTTATTAATGTCCGCTGTGCGTTTGTGGTGGTGGTGGTACGATGGGGATAGAAGGGTGGTGGTGACTTGCATGTGGTGGTGCTGGTGAGGACAGTAGCCGTGGTGGTGAAAAAGGTGGTGTGGTTGTTGGGTAGAAGGCGGTAGGGAGAGATACGGTGGTCTACGAAGCATGGGCGCCACACAGACACGCGGACACGTCATTTCTCCAAAAAATTAGAACAAAATCCTTGGGTACCCTAAATCCTTGTGTGTATATATATATCTAATTTTTTTGTACTTTTATATATTTTTTATACATATTTATCTTTTCTCGTACATACTGAAACAAGACAAGAAAGTATTTTAGTGATAGTGTTCCCAATAATTCTTTGCGGTATAAAGTAATGGTTCAAACTTCAAACAAATAAATTCCTGTGGTTAATATTTTATGAACAAACTGCCTAACAGGCCCATAAAGCATTGCCCAGTGTTTCATCTTCTAAAGAGTGTCAGATTAGATTCAGGGTTGTCTCAAACAAAAAGGCAGCGTCTCCCTCAGCTCTTCGAGGCAACTTTCTTTTTTTTTCTCCCACGGATTGAAATATGTCATATAGACTGTTTAGCAGCTTTTTGTTGCGACTGATTCGGATCCCAATAACAAACCAACCTATGTAGCACGGATACGGACACGGACACGGCGGGGGACATGGAAAAAATAAATAATTAGATAAATATTTATGTGTAAAATATGTCATATATGTATGCAGTAATAAGTTATAAACATATACAAACACACTTAAACATATATAAACACTTTTCTTGATATGTAAGATATTTACATTGTTATGCACTTGTATATATTCAAGTACATAATACATACACATATATACATGTAAGATATACACACGACGACGGAAATATATACATCGAATATATACCAGTACCTACTTACATATATATGTATAGATACGTTACAGAGAATGTGGGACACTTGTGTCCATGCCATGTCCCTCGAGTGTCCCCTTTTAACAAATAATTTAATTTAAAGCGTGTCCAATATGTGTTCCCGAGTCCCCATGTCTGATACGCGGACACGGCGGCCTCTAGAAGTGTCGGTCCTTCATAGAAACCAACCCTTAGGCCCAGTAACATTAGGAATGCCGCCTAACGGCTTTTTGTCGTGGTTGGGTCGGGATCTAAGAAAAATATTTTCTTTCTTTTGACCAGCCACAAAAATTTGAATACTCATAGAAGTTTTGAATGTTCTAAATCTAGTGTGTTGCAATTTTTGTCACGGTAACACTCATTGTTAGAACATAGTTGGGTTTTACATCAAATTGACCACAGAATTGGAAGGATTTTCTGTACTATGTCCAATCCAGTTTGTGGCTGTCTTGTGATGGCAACAACCCTTGTCGGGATAGCGGATAAGTTCCATAAAACCAAGATTTTTGCGGTGTAAAAAACAGGGAAAGGAAAAGAACAGGAAAATGTATTTTTGGCTTGAAAACCGAGAGAGAGGATGAGAGATTTGGGACCCACGCGTCACAAAAAACTTTCTGTGGACTATCCTTGGTTTGTGTTTTCTCCTGTTTCCGGAAATACTCTCCTCTGCTCCTCTCGTTCTCTCCTTTTGCTTCTCAAAGTCCATTCATATGTATATATGGGGGGAGAGAGAGACTCCCACCATATCCTCCAATATCAGGACATGGGTTAGTTTCAGCAACTGCAAGTTGTCGTTTTCTTACTTCCCTCTTTATTTGTAATAATATCAGAAAACCTTGACCCAATCTTTTGCTCCAGCATGTTGAGCATGCATTTATCCCTCAAAGTGAATGCATATGGTTACATACATTGCATGTAAGGCAAGTAATGTTCTTCTTGTCTTTCACTGGGACCAAGACCCTAATTCTGCTTCATTTACTTACCAAATATGGCATCAAAGGACCAGCATCAAACATGGATGAGTGGACTATGTTTTGTGGTTTGAAAACCTCCTTTTGTTTTTGTTTGGCCTTGTACAAGAAAGTTACATGGGCCACCAATTAAATCAAGATGGACTGCAGGTATGCCACTTGTACATTCCGTGTAGGACCAAAATTATTTTTTTAATCGGCCCCACAATGTATATCAAATTATCCAGTGGTGACATGCTGTCCAACTATGAGTTATGAGACTAACTAATTATTCCTCCCCCTTGAGGAGGCTTCCCTCGTCTTTACCTACCTCGGGGAGAGAGACCCGGAACAAGATGCCAAAACCCATGTGTCAGATCGTGGTTGACCGGATTTGAGCCATGTTACGTGACCATCACAGTGACTTGGCTTGATTTCGTGTCTGTACAATCACGAATATGCTGTGAGTGTTGGACACATGACCACTGGCACTATGTCTTAGAGACGTGCCCATGGAGCTCAAGTCCTCTACTCGTATCATGGCGCAATCACCACTGTCAGAAATCCAGATGTCCTCATGAGAGTGTTCACCTCACTGTGTGTACACATGTACACATATGAACGTGTTTATGGACTACCATGAAGCACTAGAAAAACGAGAGAACTCTTGCCATCTTCTCCAATTCTCTCTCTCTCTCTCTTTCTCTCTCTCTCTCTCTCTCTCTCTCTCTCTCTCTCTCTCTCTCTCTCTCTCTCTCTCTCGGGTTGCTGCTGCTCTCATCCTCCCCACCTTTATTAGTTTGGTGTGTACCTGGTGCCTACCATCTTGCAATCAATTCACTCTACATTCGTCTATGCACTCTACAATCTGCATTAACTAACCTCCATCGCCCTTTGTGCTTTGGTTTTTTTAATATTGCAGGGCCAAAAGATACCCAATTAAAGTGGAGAGTAAGACCTCAGTGTTATACAATGAAAGTAAAACTATTTACATTTATCTTGAGACGTCTATGGAGAAGGAGTCTTGGTGTAGAGCCCTCCGTCTTGCTTCTTGTAATGACACAGAAAAATTAAAGTGGGTTTCCAAGTTGTGTCTAGAATTTCAGAGTTACCTGGCAACGTTAAATGAGGGACGTCTTTCATTGTTGAAACCATCTGTGGGTTTCTACGCTGGGCCTGTAGACAGGTCAGTCAAGCTTGATGGTTCATCAAAGGTTCGGCACTTTCTGAAAAAAATTGCCAAGAAGGCGTCTAAGAGTGGTGTAGAAAATAAGACAAGCTGCACCTTGTCATCAGTCCGTGAAGAGACAAAGGTCAATGAGAAATGGCATTCACTCCAAGATTCAGTTTTGGGCTCTGGTGTGGCGAAGACTGCTTCGATACAGGGTGCACCTAACCTTTCAGCGGAGGAAAAAATGCGTCCATCATCATCAACATTAGCTCACTCAGGCAGCAGCAGTCATAGCTCTGTATATTCTGATGTAGATTCTGAAGAAAGGCTTGATAGTGATGAGGGAACGCTTTGTTGGAATATGTTAAAGTCACGTTTATTTTTTGATGCCAGAAGCAATACAAGGATTAAAACTTCTATTCAAGCAAGAATTCAGGTATGTAACGTTGCATAATTTTTGTCATCAGTATGTATTTGTGCATATTTAGGACATGGAAGTAATGATGAGAGATCTTTGATGTCTAGATTCTCCAGACCCTGTTTCTGGAATTGCTAATAACGGATTTGGTTTTTTCAAATCAAACACATCAATTTCTGTTTGTTGATATCTATTTTAGAGGTGGTAAAAATTGTTTTTTGGGATGGGCAGCTTCGTTTTAGCTCATTGACGTCCAAAATCACGTAGTTCGGGTCAGCCCAAAGCTTGTATATGAAAGCATCCCGAGTTTAGGCTGGGAATGGTTTTCACAGAACAGGCCGATCTTGGTCTTGGGCATGGCCTTTTTACTTCGGTCGGATGCTTGTGGGCCTGGCCTGAGTTGCAGGCTTATATGGTACTCGGAAGTGTCATCGATGAAAAAGTTGAATTGTTATCACAAGCTAGGGCCTGGAAATAATGAACTTGTGATTATAAAATATACTAACTGTCGTCATCATTGCTGTCTTTCTTCGAAACTGTTTTGTTGGCATGTTCAACTGTTTTCGCATTGTTTGGCTTATTTACAACTGACTGGAAGCGGTATGTTCATTTTTTTTGTTTTATGGAATGTGCTTATGACCCTGACACAGATTTTTCTTTGGTGCAATAGAGAACACTGTCCAATATGAGGAAACCCAGTTACATAGGTGAACTCACCTGTATTGGCATAGATCTTGGAAATCTTCCTCCATATATCAGTGCTATGAGGGTTCTTCCCTCGGACATGAATGAAGTATGGGCAATGGAAATTGACATTCAGTATTCTGGTGGCTTGGTGTTAGACGTTGCAACAAGGCTTGAAGTTCGTGAGCTAGAATTGGAGGAACCCATAATGGATACAAATTTAGAATCAAGCCCTGTCAAGGAGGCAACATCAGATCTTTTAGAAGGCTTTGAGTATTTTGGAAAGCAGTTAGAGCTTTCTGAAGGTGCAGATGGTGCAACTGAGCGAAGCAATGACGCAGAACCAAAACAAGGTAATCAGTGAAACCTTCTTGGTTCAATGCTATGTCCACAGTAGCAATACAAACATGCTTGTGAGTGACATTGGCATGTGAAACATTGAAATTGCAGTACAGTAATTCTGATTATTTTTGTTGAGTACTGAACGCAACCAAAGAATTTCACCTTGGGATAAGACAATAACAGAGGGACACCGGCACACTGCATAGTTTTACTAATATGTATTATTAAGGAGGAAGTTGTTTTCGAGATAGATCAAAGCTTTGTACTGAAGGAAGAATATTACCATGATTATTTCTAAATCTTCTGAGTTATCTGCATTTTTTTTTTTGAAAGGCTAGTTATCCTCATTATTGTCACATGATTGGAAGTATTTGATCATAATGGCAGACATGTACTGACTGCAAAGTACTACAAATCTGATTGTCTAAGTTCTCTATTTATCCTCTTCGTTATTTCATGGGAATAAATATTTGATCATAAGAAGGCAATCAGAGTGAGGAGGGGAATCAAACAATAAGTGTATTTTATTTTCTTATTTATTTGATCACTTCTTTCATGCTTTCAAAGGCCTTCTGTCGCCAGTCCCTATAAAAAGGGGGTATAAGTTTGTTTTTTTTTTTTTGATCCGCGGGGGTATAAGTTTGGCCCAGCATGTTTTTTAGTCTGTGGATGGTTGCTGAATAAAGAGGGCAATCAGAAAAAGTTAGAGATAGCTGGGGCCCATGTGTTTGTAGTTCAGCGTCCAGAGACTGAGCGTTATACCATGTGTCTGAAAGGATGGTCATGTTAATTACATGGTATACCAAAACACGTGGGATTGTTGGGATTAAATTACTCAGGGTTATTGTTTTGTTTCGAGTGCCATTAGTGTGCTCCTATTTGGTAGTAGTAATTCTTGCATTTTCAAGGGCGATGTTTATGTCATAATATAATGGCATTTTCAAGGGCGATGTTTATTGAGTTAGGGAACTATCATGGTTCATTGTATTTATGGTTTCCTAGGTTAGCAGTGAAGGACATTTAGTCAATTTTCGGAACTGCAGGTCGGATTTAGTTTGAATACATAGAATCTACTATGGGTCCGTGGATCTTGTTTAGGACCGGTTCTACTGGTTTGTTGTTCAGAAGTCAAATAATTGATCACCAAGTTTGGCTTTGCTATATATACATGTGACACAATGGCTGTTTGAAAGAATGGTGAGAGTTTGCCAGGAATTTTTTTAATATTCCTTTGGTGTTTTATGCAGCCTTTACTTGGAGGTTGATTACAACCAAGGACTATGTGATAAGAGAATCGCTAAGTAGATAAGGAGACAAGTATCCAAGTCCAATGACAAATATGATGCACTTCATATTTGTCAAAACTGTGAATGGGTTTATCCTAGGACAATGTGATTATGGAAATCCTAAGAATTCCAGAGTACTTCAATTTGCCAAGGTTCTAAAACTCGCTAGGCTCTCCTAGGATAGCCGGGCACCTTCTAACTTCCAGGGCCGAGCACTCGGCGCCTAGTCGGGCAATTAGTCGGGGTAGTTGGTCTAGTCGGGCTTGTCGGCGAGGGGCCTTCTAGCGTCTAGGCGGCGAGTACTCGGCCTTCCAGACCTTCTTTTAGAACACTGCCATTTAAACAAGGCGGGGAGACAAAATGGGCGGGCATCATTAACCAAACCAAGCCTAATTCTCACATATAGGCGCTGGTGGCTTGCTCATAAAAAGGAGGCAGATATGGGTTTGAGGTGTAACGTTGGCAGGATGGTAATTTAGTTTGATGAAGTCTTGTCGTTGTTGCTTTTAGATGATGAGCAAGATTTATCTCTTCATCTTTGTCAAAACATTGTGAATGTGTTTATAGGACAATGTGTGTCCGGGAATCCGAGTGTTAAAGCATCCAACTCAAAATCAATTGGCAATGAGTGGAGAGGTTGCAGGTTCATATACTGGTTTTGAAGGTTATAATTAATCAATCTGGGACAAGCTCTAACACTCCCAGCACGTGCGACCTCTGACCCGCACATGGAGAGTTAAACGAATGATCTATAACCTAGGGATCACAACGAATAATGAACCAAGGTGCACTTAAGGCTAAAAAAAAGGGCAATCGATTAAGTCAAGAGAGTCTTGTCCAACAGCCTCCGAAAGCCTATGATACCATGTTATAGCATCAACCTCAAAACCAATTAACAATGAGTGGATGAGCTGTCCATGCTTATATACTAGTTTTGGAGGTTATAATAGTAAGTATTTCAGAATATTTCCATCCTAAAATATCAAAGATACTCTTTTCGCGGTGTAGCCATGCAGCTTTCCATTCTTTGTAGGGAGTACCTATGAGGAAGATGGGTAGGAGTTCATGTAGGCCGTAGGTACATTACATGATTGCAGTGTTTTTAAAAGAAGGTCTGGAAGGCCGAGTACTTGTCGCCTAGGCACTAGAAGGCTCCTCGCCGACTTTCCCGACTAACAACTAGACCGACTATCCGACTAATTGCCCGACTAGGCGCCAAGTACTCGGCCCTGGAAGCTAGAAGGTGCCCGGCCGCCCTGGGAGCGCCTAGCGAGTTTTAGAACCTTGCATGATTGAGTTTCATTTAGGTACACGTGTACTAGATATGTTTACTTTAAGTTTCTCTTCATTGTGCAAGCTAATGAAACTTTATAATCACCTGTTTGAAAGAAATCTTTTTATTGGCTAGATTGTGGCCCTACCTTTTTCCTATTAAGTAAATAGATTGTTGAAAATTTTCTCAAGGGTTACATTTGGGATCTTCACTGGTGATAGAGGACTCGTTTCAGTTTTTGTTTATTCTAACCTCTTAATAATTGACACTATGATTTGAGTTCGATCTATTTTGTTTGCAGATGGGGTGAAGACCTGTAAGACCACCAAAACTGGCTCATCTTCTGCATCTAGGTGGAAATCTATTCTTAATTCTCTCACCAAACAGGTTTCACAGGTATGCAAGCATGTAACCTTTTCTAGGTATTTTTTGCTCCATATGATGTTCTATAGAGAAGTTTCCTATCATCATGTACGTCTCGATAGAGAACCATGTTTTTCTTTAACAACGTTTCAGAAACATGTTGAAATATATGTCACTTTGGATGGTGTAGTGAAGCAAAGTCCCACATTGCTAGGTACCAAATTAGTATGAAGTATATTAGAGTGAGGGCACCCTCATTTCAACAACTAGCGTCAGGGGTTGAGTTCTACCCAATATCGTGTGACTTGGTAGTAGAGCTCAAGTTGAGGAAGGTCTTGGGTTCAAGTCTCTCCGTTTGCATTTGTTCTCGTATTATGATTCTCCCCTTCACATTCTGTTTTGTTCCCGTTTGATAGGGTTGCACACAGGGAGTGTTAGATAGCTTGATATACATTGTTGGGCCCATTTCTTAACAGCTTAAGCTTTGGGACAATTGGTAACTTAACATGGTATCAGAGAGCTAGGTACTAGAGATGCATATGGTGCGTGTCTCTGGCGTGCAAGCGGCAAATGCTGCCGAGTGAGCACGTTGCAGGAGACGAGGGGTGTGAAGCAAAGTCCAACATCGACTGGGTGCCAAATTAGTACGATGTACATAAGACTGAGGGCACACTCACTTCAACAACTAGCTTTTGGGGTTGAGTTCTACCCAGATCGTGTAAGAGGTGTATGATGGAGGGCGTTACTAGGTTTCCTTTGAAATATAGTAGCAATAGTGATTCATTGTTGTGAGAATAGACAAGGTGACACAAACCCAACCCTTGAATTGTTCATGTAGTAGTAGTATAACTCTTAACAATGACTCTCCTACTAGTATAACTCTTAACAATGACTCTCCTACTAGTCTCAACATATATAACTCTCAACACTCCCCTTAAGTTGGAGAATGAATATCGCAAAGACTGAAGTTATACATACTTCATAGTAACTCCAACAGTGGCTTGAACAACAATTTGGTGAAGATATCAACTATTTGATCACCCGTAGACACAAAAGAGTAGGTAAACACCACTATTCACTTTTTCTCGAGCAAGAAGACAATCGACCTTAGTGTGGTTAGTCCTCTCATGGACCATATGATCTCACAAGTTGTGTGAGCCATGGCTCGATATTCTGCTTCTGCACTAGATCTTGAAACAACCGTTTGTTTCTTGTTTTTCCATATAACTAGATTGCCACCAACAAAAGTACGTTGTCAACTATCTATCAGATAGTGATCCTGCCCAATCAGCATCGGTAAACGCCTCAACACACAAATGACCATTCGATCGATAAAATAGACCACATACGGGTTGGGCCTTAAGATATCTCACAATACAAAGACAAGCTTCCTAATGTGGAGCACGAGGAGTTGACTTAAACTGACTTACCATACTAACAGAGAATGAGATATCTGGACATGTATTGGTAAGATAATTTAACTTTCCGACTAAGTGACGATACTGGTCTGGATGAGAAAATATCTGCCCCGATCAACGCAAAATTTGACATTTGGATCCATGGGGGTCTCCATAGGCTTTGCTCCCAATAAACCTATCTCTTCCAGAATATCCAATGCATACTTCCTTTGGGACAGACTATTCTCTTCCTTAGATCTTGCCACCTCAATACCCAAGAAGTACCGTAATTTACCAAAGTCTTTGGTGTGAAACTGACAGTGTAAGAACTGTTTCAACTCATCAATATCTTTTTGATCATCTCCAGTGATAATAATAGCATCCCCAACACTATCAACTCTATTTTTCGTCGCTCGGACTAAGTAAAGAAGGCAGAGTGATCAGAATGAGATTGACGCATACTAAATTTTAACACAGCATTGAACGTACCAAACCAAGCTTGAGGTGACTGTTTTAGACCATAGAGAGCCTTGCGAAGACGACCCACCTGAGAACGCTCACCCTGAGCAATAAACCTAGGAGGTTGCTCAATATATACCTCCTCGAGCATATCATTGTGTAGGAAAGCATTCTTGACATCTAACTCAAACAAGGGCCAACCAAGGTTGGTGGCAAGAGAGATAAGAACCCTAGCAGAGTTAATCTTTGCAACTGGGGAAAAGGTCTCGACATAATCAACCCCATATGTCTGTGTATAGCCTTTGGCTACAAGGTGTGCCTTGTACCTCTCGACGGTGCCATCCGGATTATATTTGACAGTAAATACCCATCGACAACCAAACAGTAGACTTCCCTGGCAGAAGAGAAACTAACTCGCAAGTGCCATTCATGAAGAGAGACATCTCAAACAAAGAAAGAGCCTCCTATATAGTGTTAGGGACATATATAGAAGAAACCAACATAGTGAAAGCAAGAAGAGAAGGAGACAAGTGATCAAAAGAGACATAGTGAGAAAGGGGATGATAAGTGCAAGTACGAGTACCTTTACAGGGAACAATAAGGAAGGAGAAATTACCGGACCTTGGAACGAAGGAGGTACTGGGGCAGGCACTGGTGGAGTTACGGTACTTTGGGCCAACGAACGTACACCTGCACGGAAGGGCCAGAAGGAATATCCACAGAAAAACAGAACTCATCCTCAACAGGAGTTGATGTACCCGAATAAAACAACAATGACTAGTTAAACGTGACATCAACACGGACAAAATGACGTCGTAGAGATGGTGAGTAATATTTATACCCTTTCTTAGTACGCAAGTAACCGAGAAGATACATCGGATGGACCAGAGATCAAGATTGCTCTAATCTGGATCTAGAGCATGAACATAACACTTGCACCCGAATACCTAAGGGGGTAATGAGTGGAGAGGCTAACCACGAAACAAGACTGCATGGGGTAAAGACAACATCATTCCAGTAAGAGGCTGTAAGGACAACATCAACAATAAGACTTAGGGACCTACATTTGAAATAACATTGCATGCATAACCTCTGATAAATGCCAAATCTTGCGTTCAGCAACCCCATTTTGTTGTGGATTCCAAGCGCAAGATGGTCAATAATACCATGAGCATCAAAGAACATAGAAAGAGCATTATGAAATTATTCACGGGCATTATCTGAACAAAATACACGAATGCTAGTATTAAACTGAGTTTTGATTTCTATATAAAATGACCTAAAAATAGAAGACAACTCGGATCTCTCTTTCTTTCATAAGAGAAAGATATGTTATACGTGAGAAATCATCGACAAAAAATAACATAATACTGAAAACCAAAAACATTGGGCACACGCATGGGACCCCAAACATCTGAATGAACTAGCTGAAAAGGAAGTGTGACACACAACGCTTAAACCTAGAAGAAAAGGACACCCGAGGATGTTTACTAAACTCACAAATTTCACTGGGCAAAACATCAACACGACTGCATGAGGGTACTAGTTGTTTCAGAGTCTGGAGAGAAGGATGACCAAGACGATAATGATGTTGATATGGTGATTTGGATGACGTGAGGGCAATAGATGGACGGTGAACATCATCGGCAAAGTGATATAAGCCACCTCTTTCAGCACTGCCACCAATCTTCCTCCCCGTCTGGAGATCCTGGAACACACAACCATGAGGGAAAAATGTGACGGAGTAGTTTAAAGACTTAGTAAGTTTACTAACATACATAAGATTGAATGAAAAACGAGGAACATGTAAGACGGAGTTCAAAGTAAGAGAGGAAGTGACAGGAACAAAACCCAAATTAGTAATCTCAATGGTGGAACCATCGGCTATGGTAACGCGAGATGGTTTACCAATAGACTCAAGATTAGGAAAGGAAGTGGAAGTACCAGCCATATGATTAGTAGCACCAGAATCAATAACCCAAGGACTAGAAGTAAAGAGAAGATGCAACACAAGCAACTGAAAGACTTGTCTGAGCAAGCGTAGCAGTAAAGAAAAGAAAGAGCCTGCGGATGAATGCTGAAGTGACACAAGGTGTTGGTACTCCGCGACAGAAATAGTCACCATAGAATCAACAAACTGAGTAGGGGGCACAACATTCTCAGAAGTAGCAACCTGACGAGCTTGGGGAAAACCATGAAGATCATAACAATACTCCAGTGCATGATTTGTGCCTCCAAAATTGATGCACAATCTAGTACCGCGGCCTCGACCATGGCCACCTCCTTTTGACATACCTCCACGACTAAATCCACGGCCAGAATCACGATCACCAAAACCACTACCAAAACCACGTCCAAATCCACAGCCTCCATGGCCCAAACCACGATTGAAACCACCATGACGACCTCCCCCTGACTCCCGACCACCTCGGGAAAAGCCACGAGAAGATCCACCACCGCCAGAGACCACGGTGGGTAAAGCAGAACAGTCAGGGTCAGTGATTTAAATGGCTCACGGCGCACCAAGGCGCAATGGTCCCTTGGAGCAATAGCGCACGGCGCGGCGCGGCGCGCGCCATAGCAACTTGTGGCGCACTTTATTATAACGAGTAGAATTCTAATATAGGCATAACTTTCAACACTAGCAAACGTTCAAATTTTATAAAACATAAACATTTCAATGTTTAAACCACCACCACATGCTAAGCAAAACATAAAATCCATAAAAAAAAGCTAACATATAGACGTTTAGCTTTGGAACAACAAAATTAAGGATACGGTAGTCTAATTTTGATTCATGCAGGCATGCCCATCAATCATTCTCATCAGTCATCAACTTGGTATTATTTCGTGGATCAACTCTAGAGCAATACTTCCAAGCAGGGTCCAATTTACTTCCAATTTCAGTTTCGTTTGACATCTACAATCACCAAACAACATCTACATAAATATAATTGAAAATAGCTGAAAAAAGGCCAGACATGCGGACAGAGATAGGACAGAAAATGGCTGAAAATGCAGCAGTGATGTGATCAAAATTAGAGGCAGGGCAGACTACTCAAAAGCCCAGAAGTAGAAGAAAAAAACAGAGAGAGAAGAAGAAGAAGAAGATTAAAAGAAAAAACAGAGACAGGAAGTAGAAGAAGAAAACAGAGAGAGAAGAAGAAGAAGAAGATTAAAAGAAAAAACAGAGACAGGAAGTAGAAGAAGAAAACAGAGAGAGAAGAAGAAGAAGAAGAAGAAGAAGAGAGAAGAAGAAGAAGAAGAAGAGAGAAGAAGAAGAGAAGAAGAAGAAGAAGAAGAAGAAGAAGAGAGAAGAAGGAGAAGAAGAAGAAGAAGAGAGAGAGAGATACCAGGACAGAGAGAGAAGGGTTGATTTCAGATCAATGGCTGCTGCTGCTACTGTTGATCGCAGAGAGAAGTTTGCATTGAAAATCGATGGCTGCTGCTGCTGCTACTGTTTATCGCAAGAGAAGAAGAAGAATGGTTGCTGCTGTTGAGTGTTGAGATCGATTGCATTGAAAATCGATGGCTGCTGCTGCTGCCACTGTTTATCGCAAGAGAAGAAGAAGAATGGTTGCTGCTGTTGAGTGTTGAGATCGATAGATCTCTCTTCTGATGTGTAGGGTTAAGAGTTAAGGAAATATTCCAGTACATTGACTACTTATGTGCATCATAAATCAACGGCTGAGATTGATTTGATCAAAAAAATGCTAAAACACATTATGGCGCACGCTATGGCGCCACAGCGCCATGACTTGTGGCGTGCGCCATAGCGCCATACTTGCGCTATTGTGTTCTGTGCCTTGCCATGACTCCCCATGGCGCAAACCAGTCGCCACGCCATCGCCATGCGCTATAGCGCAATAGCGAGCGCCATTTAAAACACTGGTCAGGGTGACTAAGAAACAGAACCAACATCTAATACGGAAGCCTCACGAAGACAAGTGAAAACCTCAGAGAAGGCAGATCCTGCTCACCCAAAAGCTAATACCGAACTGAATCATAGGATGCAGGCAAATTGAATAGAAACCGAGCAAGCTGCAAATGCTCACGCTGGCCTGCATAACCTGACTATCAGTAGAGATCGGCTCGTAAATATTTAGCTCCTCACAAGTACCACAGAACTTGGCATAGTACTCCTCCAAAGACCCATCAGGCCATCACCAAGTGACAAAGAAAAGAACTTCTGATGTAGATCATATGTGCGACGGAGATTATTGACACTAGAATACATCTTCAGAGCCTGACTCCACACATGTTCGACAATCTCTAAGAAAACCAAAGTACTACTAATATGCTGTTTCATGCTACTCCATATCTCAACACGAATACGAGCATCCTCATCCATGCAGTATAGATCATATCATCCTCCTTGGGAGGATCATCATTCAAGGAATGATATTTTATCTCACCTAGACAATAAACCTTAATAGCCTATGCCCAAATAGCACAATTGCTTCCATTCAAATGTGTGGAGAACCTCACACGAGACCGGGAAGAACCTGATGAATTACCAACAAAAGTGGATCTAAATCTAGAATCAGAAGCAGAAGCAGTACCAGATTCCATCTCAATAATCAACACCAAACCTATTATGCATAACGAATAATCAACCAACAACTGATAAGAACACAAACAGCCACCAACAGAGAACATTAACATCCGAGTACTATTAGGGCAAGAATCAAACAACTGCCGCAATGAACTTGAAACACCAAACAGAGTCAACTTGAATGAACTTGTGCCTGCTGAATGCAAACATCACCAACTACCAACATGACTAGCAAGCCAAAACGCAGAAGTAGAAGCAGAACCACAGAGGTTTGACATCATAATCAGAACCCACAACCATTATAAGATGAAACTAGACGATACAACTGAGCATCAACCGAACATAAAGCAACAGATTGATATATCGAGTTACCACATTGACTGTAAATAGTAACGGAGAATAATCGAACAGATTGCAGATGAGAGTGGCCCGATATAGGGTTTCGAAGTTGGGGATGTCGTGGTTTAGGGGTTCAAAGGTCTGGGTTGCCATATTTTATGGTTTTGAAGGTCTGGGTTGCGGATTTCGGAGGATTTCAGGATAAAAAAGCACTGGGTTGTGGATTTTGAAGGTTTCAGGGGTCGAAAATGAATGGGTGATGAATTTCAAGGGTTTTCAGAGGTCAATTTAGGGTTATGAACCTCAGATATCGTGGATGGTGGTCAGCAAGTATATGGTTGCGATTTGGTAGGGTTTAGCAATGGTGGCTAGGGTTGTGGTGGTTTGGGATGAGGATTAAGGTAACGCTTTGATACCATGTTGAACATGCATGTATTTTTCGGACGAAAGTTTGCATCTTATCTCTGGGCACTGTTAACGATTTCTACTCAAAATAGAGCTTTCTGAAAAGGAATAACATTATGGGACAGTATTGGAAATCTATAGTTAACGGAGAAGCCTTTTGAACCTCACTGTTTTTCTTGTGCATCATTTGAAATTTGCATTATCTGCATGAATGATAATGGCATAGTCTCTTATTTGTTTTGTACATTAATTGATGTTTTTGGTTAAAGGTGCCTCTTGCATTGGCAATAAGGGTTATGTCACTTAAAGGGACACTGCGGTTGCATATAAAGCCACCTCCTTCTGATCACCTATGGTTTGGGTTCACATCCATGCCTGATATTGATTTCAACTTAGAGTCTTTTGTGGGAGAACGCAAGATTAACAGCGGACATATTGCTTCATTACTGATCAGTCGGTTCAAGGTGAGATTATGTCTTTGTAGCATTCATATTAGTCCATTGATGTTTATTTGATTATCTTTGTGGAAATATGTTGGAAGTCAACATGAAGCCTTTATTTCTGATATCTAGAAATGACCATGGTTTAATGGTAAATTCTAAAGAGTATTTTCTCTCCCTCCCTTTTTTATATTTCTCACATAAAATTTTGCTTGGGTGAATATAGTGGGTATATGTTATAAAATTGTACATAATATGGAGATAGGGCGTATTTGTTTATGATGTTAATATAGTGAGTACAAAAGAAAATTGTACGTATTCTGGGATTGTGTGTTTGTTTACCGTGCTTTTGTTTCTTTCAACGTTGGTTTGATGGGAAGAATTTGTGATAGTCAGTTTTTGCTTTGTTCGAGGATCATGCATATTCTGATTTTCATGATGTGGACAGTAGGACCAGATGCATATTGGTAAAATTTTGCAGAAGGTACATACTAAGACTAACAAAATAAGGTACAACGGACCAAAATGGAGTATCGGAGTTACAAAACGTGATTCAAAATAATGGCTCCTATGTTCTGGTAATAACCGCAAGAGAAGTGGATCGTAGACTGATCGATTGTAATACGGTGGACTATAGATTGCCCGAGGATTGAATCCTTGCTTGGATGCAAACTGAACAGGGTGAAGGCTCCCTGAAGATAGTTTTAAATCTGGAGATGGAATTACTACAGAAGTGCAACCCGTGATCCATATAGCTAAAGTACCTGACGGGGACTCTTGGGATAAGGACTCACTGAACAGACTAATATGAGAACAAATGTGTGGGAAGATCCTATTGGAGTTGAGTCAGATGACCTTTAGACCTACCAATTTACTAGCTTACGCAGGATGTATATTGGGAGTGAGTAAAATGATCGACCCTGTGTGTCTAGGAGCAGATTTCGAAACCGAATCCAGAGTCACTTTATCAGATTCAAAATACGACGACACTAAAAATACAAAAAGGCAAGCTGATGCACTATAACTAACACGAGGAGAGTCGGAAGTATCTTAGAAGGGGTGAATACAACAAATAAAGGTTTTTGAACTTTTGCGGACATTGTTCATAGTCCATCTCTGATAGCATGTTACGTGGCACTGCCACATCAGCAGCTCAGCTCAATGTCCCCATCACCATCCATCACCATCTACGAGTGAATAGCTCAACCCCAATCTCAACTTGGGCGATTCCCGTTTGCTGATCTCCACGCAGGCAATTGTCCATCCCCAATCTCAGTTCACGTTAACTTATTACCAACCTCGCTGTTAAAAAAAAAACTTATTGCCAACCTCCTATGTGTGACTAGTGGAGTGGGATCAGATTTTACTTATTCTTAGAACAAGGCAATCAAAAACTGAGTGTGGGGTCTAGAGCCCCCCTGTGGCGAATGCCGCATTTCAGCTTTCTTTGGATCGCCAATGACTTGTGGATTTGTGACTAGGTTTGAGGGATCATCAAAGTTGCTTACTGCACCCTATGCTACCTACCTAGACCACAGATCAAACTGGTACGAGGAGCGGGAAAGGGATACGCCACATGTAGTAAATCGTATCGGGTATAAAATTAGAATTTACTTCTCCTTGCAAGCAACGAGCGTCCGATAAACCAATATAGTATATTTCAATACCAATGCTAAACACATTTCTATGAGCATAAGGACCATTTTTTTTTTTATATATGCTTTCTTGCCAAAACTCCACTCTCTGGAGTTTTAGTTTGTTTCATGTTAGTTTATAGGGTACACTTCACTTACCTCCCCTGAGGTTTCTATCAAATGCAGAGGTTCAAGTAAAATATTATGGCCAAGTCTACCTTAAGTGCAATAAATTGGCTAGTATTAAAATGTATGGTTTTCTTTTCAAGATATCATGATATTAATGATCTAAATCGAAGACCAATTTATAGAGCTAAGTACTAAACTATTATTTTCCTATACGAGTATCTTACTATAGCTCCCATCTTCTTGGAGTGGGCTCTCGTCTCCGTAGTTGGTAGCACAGAATTGCGCTCCTAAGGTGGGAGCAGCACAACATAGGAGCTCCCTGCTACTAAGTTTCCAATCACACTTTTCAGAGGCGCGAACACACTCTTAACCAAGTGTTGAGTTCTGAGCAGGTAACGTAGGTTCCAACCTAATATTTTCATGGGACATCAGGAATGTTCCTGGAGGTTGTTGCATGTCACTTTTATGTCTCCTAACCACCATTAAATGTTCCTGGAGGTAATGTTTTAGGTCTGTCCATAGTGCTCATCGTCCTAGATCTTTCAGTTAATTTTTATTGGTTCAAGTCAAAACGTACAGAATATTCTCAAATTGCTCAACAACTGTTCTGATGATAGTAGTTTGATATCCGCAGGCAGCCATCCGCGAAACTCTAGTACTTCCAAATTGTGAAGGTGTATGCATTCCATGGATGATAGCAGAAAAGGATGACTGGATCCCACGGGAAGTTGCTCCATTCCTTTGGATTAAACAAGAAGCGGTTATTGATCCCTCCCAACCTGGTGAAGGAGTAACAACCATAACTAGGCAAACTACGAGCGATGTCCAAGAAGTTGGGTATGAAAAAGGAAGAAAAGTTGAACATCTTCAGCAACAAATCAGTGAATCCTCTGGTGCGCATGCTTCTTCATCAAATCCAGCCATTCAGTCTACTTGGAGCAGCAAGTCGCTGCAGGAGTTGAGTGCTCCTTTATTGAGTAGTGACGAATCACTAGCTGCTTGTGAGGGCAGGAAAGAGGACAACCGACATTGTGAATCACAATCTCGGTCCTTGATTTTGGCTGGGGAGCCTATTCAAGTTGTGGAAGGAGATGATCTCAGGCCAAAGAGAGTTGGGCCAAGAGCAAGGATGCTTGGTTTGGGGAAGAAGATGGGGGAAAAGCTTGAAGAGAAAAGACGGAACATTGAAGACAAGGGAAGGCATATCGTTGATAGAATGAGAGGACCATGAAGTGGAGAAAATATTGAAGGCATATCGGTACTTCTGTATGCACGGGGTATTCAGATGTAGGTTCCGGTAATTCTGTATGTATGGGGTGTTCAGATGTAGATTCAGTCAACTAGCATAATATGCGTACAGTCAAAAGCGATTTTTTGCCAGTCTTTCTATGGTACACCAAAGTGGTCTTGGTGTACGGTTCACCATGTTTAACTTGAGCAACTGTATCCACCTTTGGTCAAAATTCGACCATTGGATTCATAATGACGATAACCGGGTACAAAAAAACGAAGTAATTTCCTATAAAACAAGGTTGTCGTGCTGTATTTTACGTGACTTTCAATATCCTCACAGTTACGAGTTCGTTATAGAGTCTTTTTGGAAATCTGTCATAGTTACCGCTGCACCTATTCACGGCTGATTAACCGTTTTTAAGTTTTTTTTTTTTTTTTTTTAAAAACTTTATTAATTAAAATGCAACATTTTTCAACTTTTTCCCTAGAATACGTGAAAACGTGGGTAAAATTCCCGCTTACTAGAAAACGTGTTTGACAAACACGCCTTTGATATTGGTTAGGACGGACTAACAAAAAAATTAAGTTAATCTTAATCTGCCATAAAAAGGTGTTTGGTAAACATGCCTTCACGAACCGAAAAAAAAAAAAACATGCCTTCAAAAAACGTGTAAAACACGCTTATAAGATACATCTATGAGGCTGCGACACTATTATAAACTGGAAAGCGTGTTCACTAATTACGATTTACGAAGGCCTTGTTTGGAGAACAAGTTTTTTTTTTTTTTTTTCCCCCTTGTATAGGTATACTATCAACTAGGGCTTAAAAACACCCAGCGTTTATCCCAAATCTGGAAATCTTCTTCCTCCCCCTCTACGACTGAAACTCCAGGCCAGACTCCGCCCTCTCCTGCCGCCGGTCACCACTCCAACGGCCTCCCTAAGTCCTCTCTCGCCTTGGTGCTTGCTTTGTCTCGTAAAAGGGACATTATACTGCGGATACCCATCTATCTACTCAAGTGGTTAATGGTTGCTTCCGTAACTGTTAGACGATTCTGAAACACATTGGCATTTAGAGAGAAGAAAACAACCATACGTGTACCACATGAATCATGAATCAAATTCCAAGTCATTGCCCTGGTTCCACGAGCTACCTTGGTGATTATCCCACAAAACACTAAAAACGTGGTTTGGAAACACGCCTTCTAAAAGCTTGTTAAAAACCTAGTTTTCTAAAAACGTGTTTAGCAAACACACTTTCAAGTTGGATTAGAATTAGCTTACTTTTTTAGTTAATCCGTCTTAAACTCTGATGAAAGCGTGAAACGGAAACACATTTTTCTATAAAGCATGTTTTACAAACACGTTTTCACGTAGTTTGAAAATAAAGTTGAAAAAGTTACGTTTTAATTAATAAAGTTTAAAAAATCGTAAATTGGTTAATCAGCCCCTGTTCACAACCAAAGTCTACCCGAGTAACAGATCACAAGGTTAGAAAGCTATTTTGGCCATTCCCACCAAAAGTTTTGGCTATTTCTCTCAAAAAAATTTGATACAAGACAATGATATGTCCACAATAAATATCACTAAAGTCAAAATTATTCCCAGATTCATATCTTTATTAAAGATTAAAAAAATTAGTGCGAAAAGTGATTATATTTTACGCTTATTGGTTATTTATAAATCAAGTTAAGTATTTTAATTTTGAGCATCATTTTATTTTTTGGAACAGTATAATGAAATATAAATGGTACTTAGTAGAACATAATATTTAGAAATGCCATTATTTAATTACTCATTTTAATTTTTGAAATGTTTGATTGTCTATAGATTAAGCACAAACATAAACTAAAAATATAAAATAAAATTACGTTTGAATGGTTTAAAATGTGTTGGGTGGTTTTTCATGATGGTTGATTTCTATTTTTGTGAGAGAGGAGGAAAATTTTATGCAAAAGAAAAAGAAAAGTTCAACTCATTTGTAAGGGCCAATTCTTACAAATTGGAGTATTAGATACCAAGTAAATTGTAGCATTATTAACAGGATTTCAAAAAAAAATTACAGTGGCCGGGGCCACCCCCGCCCCTGCGTGTATGTGTCCGTCCCTGCATCTCCTTTCATTAAGTTTTTTTTCCCCCTCATATGATGGAATAACCTATTTTTATCTTAACCCCTTCCCAACCAATTAAAATGGGTATTAAACTCCTCACAAAAAATTTGAATTTGTCACAATACTTACTGCTAGCTATGACTTACATAACCACTAACTGTCTTGGTTTCTGATTAAACTTTTACCAGAAAAGAACACAATTTCCATTAAAGAAGGTTTCTATTTACAGAAATAATACTCTCTCTCTCTCTCTCTATGTTGAAGAAGACTAAGGTGTTGTTTGATAACATTGAAAATCTAAGTACTGAAAATTGAATGTTGAATTCTAACAGCAAAAAAAAAAAAAAAAAATGTTTGAAGAAGATTATTGCTACATTAAAAAAAATTCCAAATTGGAGAGAGATTATAAGTCGAAGAAGATGAAGTTGAAGAAGAAGAAGAATATTCTGAGCTAAATTGAAAATTCTACGAGTGCTCATCAAGTAAAAAAAGTTTTACTTGATGTTGTTGATGGTTCAAGAATATAAATAACCTTTACCACATTATCAATGCACATGCAAATTGTCTACTCCATTTGGAGACTCAATTTATTTCTTATAAGAATTTTTCCTACATATTGATTAAATCAAGTAGAAAGCCATCAAAAGTAGCTCACCAATATGACTAATATGGTAATTCTACCACATTTAAGTTGTGAAATTCATCTACTAAAGACTCTTTATTTCTCTGTGTTGCAAGTCTTACTATAAGTTCTTTAATTACGGTTTTATGTTCAATATGAACAAAATGTACGTCTAGATGTTATGATCGTGTTGTTGGAGATTTGCAACTCTTTTAGCACATGCTTGGTAGCTAGGGATGGCAATGGGGAGGGTAGGGGGTGGATACCACTACCTCCATCCCCGATCCCCGAACCTATATCAATCTCCATCCCCTCCCCGATCCCCACCGGGGATTTTATTTTAACCTCCATCCCCGCCCCGATGCGGGGAACGGGGATCCCCACGGGGAATCGGAGATCCAAAAATGGTTGCTCTTTAATGTGTAGGTTTTTTTTTTAATAGTCTTACACTTTAAAGTGAATCAACTTGCTACTGTCTCAAAAGCTCGAGTTGTTTGGAATTTTGCCCAATAATGTACATCCAGCACTTCCATCACGTGCTACTGAAGAGTTAACACTTCCATCACATCACATGCAATCCACCAGAAGAGTTTACCATGTGAGATCACAAATTAATATGAACAAATGGAATGCACAATCAAATATCAAAACAAATTTTGCTGTAAATCCGGAACAGATAAGTTTTGATATATATATATACATATACTCCCTCCGTCCCGCAAAGTTTGTCACTTTCACTATTCCAGCCCTATGAAAAAATTGATTATTTCTTTTAATCTGTAATGTTTTATATAAGCAATATGGATCTCGTTTGATAGATTTCAATTAGATCTTTTGAACAAAGTTTTGAAAATCAAATAAAACGTTATGAATTGAAAGATATAGGCAATTTAAAAATGGAGAGGGGTGGGGAACGGGTAGGGGACTGACAATACCATCCCCTACCCGATCCCCGAATTTTTTTAAAAATAAACCCCATCCCCTACCCGATCCCTGAAAAAATCCCCAAATCCCCTCCCCGAATGGGTAGGGGACGGGTTGGATAGGGGCGGGTCGGCCGAGATTGCCATCCCTATTAGTAGCTGCAAAACTCATTTGGATTATCTTAAATTTGAAGATAATTTATCAAGCGACCATTGTTGACAATGGCGCCCCCAAGTTGGAAAATAGTACTTGGTTTCTTCTCCCTTGCCTATGAATATGTATTGTAGAGACCCGTAAATTCAAACTTTATTTCAACTTATTATGAGTGACGTGGATGAGTTTTAACAAAAATAAATAAATAAATTATGTATTTAGCAAGATATTTGTATGGACGTACGTATGTTTGGCGTGCCAAGAGTTCGGTGGATTATTGGGAAATAAATTTCTTGGTTGGGATAGTGTTTGGAAGAGTTGTAAATGTATTTGTGATGTTCGGGGATTGATTCGACGTTCAGGGTATCACTTTTCAAAAATTCCCAGGCGGTACCGGTACTTGGTTTTTGTTAGAACCGGTACCCATTGCCCAATAACTTATTTTGTTGGTCAGAACCAGTGCAAGCATTTTCCTAGAACCGGTTCATGCAAGCATTATTTTTTAGAAAATCGAGAACATGTTCCGGGCATCTATTTAAAGACCTCTTGGCCCGTTTTTCACTTCCAAACTCGACCTAAAACCCTAAGTTTTGCCTCTCCGCCTTCTCTCTTGATTTCTACCTCAAATCCTTGTGATTTAAACTCAGTCTTCAACAAATCTTCAAGATCTACGTGTTTGAACATCAAATCTCTCTTTGTTTTTGGGTTTGTCACTTTTTGAGGTAAGGGTTCACCTCCATGGTCTTATTTTCAGATTTCTCACGTTTTTCTCTCTCCTCTTGCTTGTGAGTGAAATCTCACACTTTTATGCACATTATTTGTTTGATTTAGAGCTGGGGTCTTGATTTACTTGAAGGGGAACGATTCTTGGTGTTTGGAGATCGGGTCTTGATTTTGTTAGGGTTTTGCTCAAAACCTTCTTTGGTAGGGATTACTTTCTTCTATTTTTAATTGTACAATGGTTGATTTGTTGCATAAACATCTAGTCTTGATTATTAATTTTGGTGATTTGGTTGCTTACCATAAAAAACCATGTTCTTCGAACTCTAATAGACAATTCAATACTTGACCCTTGTTTAATCCTCACTTTTGACTGTTCTTCTTGGCCTGTTTCGTTTATCTGACTATTTATTGGTTACCCTTTGGCCTCTGATTGAGTTGTTTGATCGTACCCTTGTAGTATCTTTAGTTTGTGCTTCTAAACTTGCTGGATTGTCATGCCTAGTCCAAAATATCGTTGATAAACCTTTGGATGCGATGACACTTATGAGTACCCACGTACCCTTGACACAAGATAATGTAGTAGGATGATCCTTTGGTTATGTTTGAAGCGTAATGATTTAGGCTTTGTCGGACACGAGAATGGACACTTGATATTCCATCTTGACAACCTTTTAACGCTTGTCCGACAAACTTCATGAATGTGTGTCGTAGAGTATAAGAAGTGTATGACGCACATAGTGATTATTTTTTTTTAAAACTATTCGGTTGACACTTAGTTGGAATTTGAGAAGGTAATAATAACACTTATAATTTTGGAAAGGATAGGTCACATTATGATAACGTTGGTTTATTATTTCCAACATAGCTGGGCATGGGTGAACGTAGCCCACGAAAATACGGGTTACGGCATCGTCAATCGCTGTATTCTTGGATATGAGTATAGGGATCTATGAATCTTGGCAGGGGTTACAGGACCCAAAATTTCCAAATACAAGTATAGGGATCTATGAATCCTAGCAAGGGATACGGGCCCCAAAATTTCCGAGTATATGATGAGAGTATGAAAGTAGGTTGACGAGATGAGGGGATGATGAGTGACTTGCTTGCTAGAGAATAATGTGAGGAAAGCTTTCTTTATTCAGGGATTATAAATGGTGTCGTGTAGATGAAATAGTACATAATCTGAAAATTTTTGGTGTCTATGGATGTAGACCCGATCGCCATTTCTGACAAGGTCCTGCCAAACAATGAAGACCCATGCCTTAAATTTTTTTTTTTTCCTTGCAGTTTGTTCTAAGTTGATTAGGTGGGGAAAACACGGTAGTACCTGCAGATTATGTGAGTGAGAAACTGACTTCTAGCAGCCAATTTATCATGTTAAGCTAAACACACGATTAGTAATGTTGGTTTTCCGGTTTAAGTACCTCGGGTTTAGATGGCATTTTGATATTTTGCCTTATGGATAATGTTAATTTCACTTCCCTATTCATATATTTTCTTTCTGAATATGGATAATGTTGGTTTTCCTGTTGATGCACATATATTTGCTTGCTTCATTTTCACTGCCCTATTCATTTTTACGCTGCTTGAGTTATCTAACTCTTCCTCAGCCTTTGTCCTTCCGTGACAAAAAAGGGGGAGAAATTTTATTGGTTGTTTCTGTGCTGCAGATTTGCAGGTGGTCATCATTCGTTTTTAGGGGATAGTTTTTTTTTCATAGTGTGTTTTGTCATGGAAGTGCCAAAGGGGGAGATTCTAAGCTCCATAGGCCGAGCTCCTTTTTTGGTTGGCAATTCCATGACATAATATACATTTACATGTATCCCTATTATCGAGTTGTATTTTTTATTTTCATTCTTTTTTTTAGATGTGTCTGTTTAGGGTTGTGGAAGGAATTGAATGTGTCTCGTAACGAGGGACCGTGAATGTGTAGTCAATAAAAGTGTACGGCTTTAGTTTGGATGGGCACCAACTTTTGGAAGGATTTGTCGAGAAGAATGGTATGGAGCCTAATCAAATTGGAAAGCTTGGGCGCTAATCAAATTGGACCGTAAAAAGGAAAATCTAAAAAGGTAGGTGGATTTTATCACCAAGGTTTGGAAAGTTGTTTCTTCTATTAAGGTATTGGTTCCTTAGCAAGAGTATTTTGTGGCAATCTTTTAAATGGCTGGGCCAATATTCTCACAAGGAAGATTCCGGCAGTATTCATTTTAAAATGGCAAGGCAGTAAAATGGGATTTGCTGGGACTGAATTCTTGGACGAGTGTGGCAACTTTGAACCATATATAGATGTCAACTTTTTGGTAGCCTAAACGATCACTTAGAAAAAAGAGAGAGCAAGAATTTCTCAGGCATAAATTTGTTTTGGTCTTGGAGTATTTCTACCATCATGAACCATTGAGCCTCACGTTCAATTACTCCAAGAATTTTTCAACACTTGATTCAAATTATTGAGTTGTTATTCCAGTGAATTTCTGGGATTATTCGGAAGGCTTGAGTGAGTCAAGTCACGCGGCAATCAAACACTTGGTGTGGTGAACGAGGATTAGGCAATCGTCCTTTGGTCAATTGTGAGGAGTCATAATTGTAAGTTAAGGTCGTTTTGTAACTGCACAACGTTATTTTTTAGTGTTTGATTCCTTCCCGTGGTTTTTACCCTTTTCGGGGTTTTCCACGTATATCGTGTGTTCGGTAGCTTATTGTTTATTTTCTGTGATTACATTAATAATCGTGGGTTTAGCTTAACAAGAATTTTTAGGTGGTATCAGAGCCAGGAGGTCATGGGTTCGAGTCGCGGGAGCGTTATCGTGAGGGAGGGATTGTTGGGCCCGGAGTGCCCCCATGGATTTGGTTACACAATGCCACTCCCTGCGACCGCTCTAAAAACAGATTTGCAGGTGCGATGTCGAATGCCATAAAAGACTTAATTGAAGCCTTTCCTAACACTAATTGGTTTTAGGAGAGATGGTGAAAAAGCAGTCCGACATAATCTTTTGAGTTAAACAATTACTGATATCTCCTTTACTTTCTTTGCATTGTTGGTTCTTATGTCCTCATATCATTTCATTTGCATTTAGTGATAGTAGAAAGTTTTTCCCACTGGGCTAGTGTAGCTCACCCTATCATTTTCAAGTACACGTCAAGGAGCATGAAGTGAGTGTATGGAATGAGATGCATGTTCTTTAAGGCATGCATGAAAGGAGTCATTTGATCATGTATTTTAAGTAGTTGAATTTGTATCTCATTTTACCCTTTTGAGTTGATCGGTTGTAAATACTTAATACTTTTATCCATGTCTTATTATGGGATACAGGTACCCCGCTTAAACTCTGTTTAGTAATATGGAATGAAAACCTTGTGGTGAGGTCTTTGGAAGTAAATCCATGGAAGATTGATATTTATCATTTTCAAAAACAAAAAAAAAAGGTTTATTTATTGTTTTAAAATCGATGACGTGACATGTATGCTTGTGAAACTTGAAATGTAGCAAAAAGATGTATATCTTGGAGTGTCTATGAGTTGGGGTGGATATACAAAGGGATTGTGATGAGTGATTGTAACCCTCCATAACACAAAATCCGCTGCCCGTAGAGTACGCAATGCCGAAATGGCTTAGAAATTGTTGTGACTGTGCACGCACGGGTGTGCGTGTTTGTTTACGGGTGACCCTGGGCACAACAATTGGTAGGAGGGCTCCAGGACCTATAAGTCTAAAAAAGAGGGATTTATGACCTATTTCGTTGAAATTTTGAAGTGTTTGAAGTTCGATTTCGAGGACACTATAGAAAAAAAGAATTTGTTGATATGAGTTCAATGGTGCAAAAGGTGAGAAGAACGGACCTTGCAATTGTCTCTTTTTCCAATGTTTGTCTTTTTATGTTCTGATTTACGCTGGGGAATAAGAAAAGGACAATGATTTGGTGTGTTCAGTACACTTCTAAAGCATCTTACCATCTGGTCAAACTAGACCCGATAAGTAAAATGGGAGGGAATCACCAGCAGGTAGATGGCCATGGCAATGACCTCGTTGAAACTCAATGGGGAAGACGCTTTATGCTATGTTGTTAATGCGTATGTATCTATTAGAAATGTGGTAGTACTAGATATCCAAGATATTATAAGTTTGTTTGATTATGTATCTGTTATCAAGACCACCTGCCAGGATGTGAGGAATGCTCATAATCTTGCGCGGCGTCGTCTTTGTAACCTTGTTTTAGATTAATGCATGTTATGTTTCTTGGTTGAAAAAAAATTTAAAAAGATTGAAATTGTAGAGAGGCAGAGAGAAGACATAGGTGTGGATGGTAGAGGTAATTTTGACATTTCAAAGACTCAATTTCCATAAGTTAGCAAGTTTATAACGAAAAGATAACGGGAATGAGTTTTTGTATATTGTCAGGTAAAGTAAGAGAGGACGGAATTATTTTACAAAAAATGAGAGAAATTTTTGCTTTTTTCATAAACCACAAAGGATGTCAGTGAAATTTGCCCCTTTTTCTTTGGTTTTAAGGTCTCGGCATACCTCATCATGTGTGTGACGAGATATTTTCTTGAAAAGACATATGTCAGATGTGTATGAAAATCTGTTTAATTTGTTGAAGAAGAGCAAAATATTTAGGCGCGAGGCTCTTACTTTCATTTTGCAAAATATTTAGGCGTGAGGCTCTTAGTTTCATTTTGCAAAATAAAAACTCATATCCAACTCTTGATTACGAAGCGTTCGGAAAAAAGAACTTTTGAACAAGAAAGAATATTGGGATAAAATAAAAATAAGCCATATGTGCAAAACATTATGAAAATATCATTGAAATGCAAAATAGAATAGAAAGTCACAAATAATTACCATCCACTAACTAATGATTATATAAAGTTTTGATAACAAATGGAGGTGGCAAATGATTGGGTTGGGTTACGTTTGAGTAGGTTGACATGGGTTATAGATTGAATATGGGTCGAGAGTAGGTGCATTGAATTTGGGTAGGTTGACATGGGTTATAGATTGAATATGGGTCGAGAGTAGGTGCATTGAATTTGGGTAGGTTGAAAATGGGTCTAATCAAACACAACCCGTTTTTTAAAATTTAAAATTTGGACATCAATTGTTCAATTAAATCTAATAAAAGCAAAAAATACAGATAACATAAAACAAACTCTTAGAAACCTCAATAGGTACTTCTCCTCTCTCTCTCTCTCTCTCTCTCTAAAGTATAAACCTTCAATATATTTTTCTAAAAGTATATTGCAACCAAAAATAAAAAATAAACCATTCTGGAGCTTGGCCAAATAGTACCATCCGACGCGTCGCCTTCCGACGACAGCTGTGATTTCATCGAGATACATGACGCCTATGCTACGCTATCTGATCCGACGGCGATGGCGTTGTATGATTTGTCTGTAAGTGATGGATTGATGTGTCGAGAGTGGCACAATCGGCCCACCGGAAACTGTAGGCTGGCATTGATGCTTCTAGACGTGGCTTTTTGGCCGCTCTAGATCCAAGAGTCTTACCGGAAACTGTAGGCTGGCCCTGTTCTGAACGTGGCTTTTGTTTTTTAATTTTTGGGTGGAATCCATTTTAAATTCATGTAAACCCATGTTAATATGGGTTGACCTATATATGATCCTCACTCCGTTCCTTACCTTAAAAAGAGTAGTATATTCCATTTTGGTTGTTCTTAAATAAGTGTGATGTTGAAACGTTAGTGGGTAAAAGTTGGTATATTTTCTATTTTGCCCTTAAAAGTAGATTACTTTCTGAAAAGTTAGTGGGTAAGTTTAATGATGATGTCTCAGTCAAGGGCAATTAATGGAAAGTGAATGTAAAAGTTGATATGAAAGGTGTAGTGATGATATTTTTTTAATCAATTGAAATTACAAAGCTACACACTTAAAAAGAAATAGAGGGAGTACATATTAAAATATGGTGGTAGATTGAGTTGGGTTACAAATGAGTGGGTTGAGTTGGTTTCACGGGTTGTGTTGGCAATTGCCACGTCTAATAACAAACATAGAAATTGTATGTATGTATTTATCATTCGGTGATGGCCGGGTAAGGGTATTATGTATTGGCCGAATAGAATAGGATATCGCAAAATCATAGCTATCCCAATTTTGAGAGGACAATTTTAAATTGAATTTTTCTATTGTTAGTCCACTGAATTGAAAAAAAATATATATATATATATTTCAGTGTAATTTTTGTTACAATTTCAATATACTTTTCAATATCAATATATATTTTTAACCTTAACGTTAGCCCACGGGACTGATTTTACATGATTTTAGAATTCTCCTTTTGAAAAGGTGATTCATGCATGTACTCTGGCTCTTCCTCCACGCACACACGTACCTACATTATGTCTTGGTACATCAAAAATGTGTTGGACGGTTCATATTAAAGTAATCCCTCCTTTCCTCCACCCACTCTCTCCTCTTTCTTTCTCATTTTCTCTCTCCAAATTCGAATCGTCCAATATACTTTTGGACGGCCCAGATGTGTCATAGGGCACCACGCGCTATCCTATTTGCATACTAGTGTGCGCTCCAAGTAATCCACGGGCGGCGCGATAAAGAAATGTCAAACATAGGCGGTTCGATCGCTGACTACGCGACGGTCGGGGCATCGGACGTGTGACCCAAGCAAAACCCAATACACACCTCTCTCTCTCTCTCTCTCTCCGCGATCTCTCTCCAGTTTAAAACCTAACTTATACACACACACAGAGAGAGAGAGAGAGAGAGAGAGACGGAGAGACGAAACAGAAAATACCAAAGAGGGAGAGAGTGAGACCTTAATCAGTGGGTTTATTTTTTCTTGGGAATCTTCGATTTAGGCATATCATTCTCAGACGGATTAATCAGGTACTTTTCTATTTGTCCCTTCGTTTATTCTGTATCTGTGTGGTTTATGCTAGTATTTCTGTACAATATGAATGAATAGGTGCACTCTTTACTATACAGTGCGGTTGAACCCTAATCTATGTCTAGGGTTTGAGTTTTGATCATTGTATTTCTGCCTTTTTTTGTTTTTTTAAATTTAAAAACACACATTTCTGTCTGTTTATGAATTTGTATTGGGAACTTGATTTATCCTCCTCTTTTATGAATCTGAACGTCTTCCTTTCGATTCACAGACCAAAGCAATTGAAGCTAGCGGACAGTCATTTTTGGGTGCTTTACGTCTCAGAATCAGAATATGAACTCTCAACCCAGAAACGACTCAAGGGATAATAGGTCGAGATTTCCTGCCCAAAATAGCCGTAGAGAGTGGGTACCCAGAGGATCCACCGCCATTACAACTGCTTCCAGCACTGCAACGGTTGTGAACTCACTGTCGAGTTTTAATTTACATAGCAATGGAAATGGTGGGGAGTCAAATTGTAATAGCCCAGCACCTTCCAAAAGTCAGCACAGTGAGAATTTGGGTCGGCCTTTTTATCAGAGGGGAGGGAAAGGGAAGGCGAGCGGTAATCATCAGAAAGGAAAAGGGTTGAACGGTGTGAATTTGGGTAATCAAGAGCAGAAAGGGCCGGGGCATACGAGTTTGCCTCAGCTTTTGCAAGAAATTCAGGACAAACTTATGAAGGGCACTGTGGAGTGCATGATTTGCTACGACATGGTGAGAAGGTCTTCGCCCATTTGGTCCTGCTCAAGCTGTTATTCCATTTTCCATTTGAATTGTGTGAAGAAATGGGCCCGGGCTCCTACATCTGTTGATTTGTCAGCTGAGAAGAATCAGGGTTTCAATTGGCGGTGCCCTGGATGTCAATCTGTGCAGCTTACAGCAACGAAGGAGATTCGATATCTTTGCTTCTGTGGGAAGAGGCCAGAACCCCCTTCTGATTTATATCTGACTCCACATTCCTGTGGAGAACCGTGCGGGAAGCCCCTTGAGAAGGATGCTCCCAGTGCTGGGGAGAATAAAGGGGACGTTTGTCCTCATGTTTGTGTTCTCCAGTGCCATCCTGGTCCATGCCCTCCTTGCAAGGCGTTTGCCCCACCGCGGTTGTGCCCCTGCGGGAAAAAGATTATCTCTACAAGATGTTCTGACAGGAGATCCGTTCTTACTTGTGGTCAGCCGTGCGAAAAGCTCATTGACTGTTGGCGTCACCGCTGTGAACGAGTTTGCCATGTGGGACAGTGCGATGCTTGTCAGGTGATGATCAATGCCTCCTGTTTCTGCAAGAAGAAAATGGAGGTTGTTCTTTGTGGTGAGATTGCCGTGAAGGGAGAAATGAGAGTTGAAGATGGTGTTTTTTCATGCAATTCGGTTTGTGGAAAACAGCTTAGTTGTGGAAGTCATGTTTGCAATGAAATTTGCCATCCGGGTCCATGCGGAGAGTGTGACTTGTTGCCAGGAAGGGTAAATGCGTGCTATTGTGGTAAAACAAGCTTACAGGAGGAACGACAGAGTTGTCTGGATCCTATACCAACCTGTTCGCAGGTCTGTGGCAAAAGTCTCCCTTGTGGGTTGCATCAATGCAAAGAGAAGTGCCATGCTGGAAACTGTGCACCTTGTACAGTTTCTGTCACCCAAAAATGCCGTTGCAGATCAACTTCTCGAACAGTGGAATGCCACAAATCATTCATGGGAGTGGAGAAATTTGCATGTGATAAACCTTGTGGGCAGAAGAAGAACTGCGGGAGGCACCGGTGCAGTGAGAAATGTTGCCCACTTTCTAATTCCAGCATTTCTCTCTCGGGCGATTGGGACCCCCACTTATGCTCAATGCCCTGTGGGAAGAAGTTAAGGTGTGGGCAGCATGCTTGTGAATCTCTCTGTCACAGTGGGCACTGCCCTCCATGCCTGGAAACAATCTTTACTGATTTGACTTGTGCATGTGGGAGAACTTCAATCCCTCCTCCACAGCCTTGTGGTACACCTCCTCCATCCTGCCAGTATCCATGCTCCGTTTCTCAGCATTGTGGCCATGCATCTTCTCACAGCTGCCACTTCGGAGACTGCCCTCCTTGTTCAGTTCCTGTGGCAAAGGAGTGCAGTGGTGGACATGTAGTTATCAGGAACATACCATGCGGATCAAAGGATATAAGATGCAACAAGCTCTGCGGCAAGGCCAGGCAATGTGGGAGGCATGCATGTGCAAGAACTTGTCACCCTCCACCTTGTGATACTTCTTGCGGACCTAGTTTTCCTAGTTTGAAGGCCTCCTGCATGCAGATGTGTGGCGCGCCCAGGAGAGATTGCAGACATACATGTACTGCTCTTTGCCACCCTTCCTCTCCATGTCCTGATGTAAGATGTGAGTTTTTGGTCACAATAACATGTTCTTGTGGCCGAATAACTGCAACTGTTCCTTGTGATGCTGGGGGCAACAGTGGTGGGCCTAACGTCGATACCATTTTTGAAGCTTCTGTAATGCAAAAATTGCCTGTACCACTTCAACCTGTTGAAGCAGATGGGAAGAAGATACCACTTGGACAGAGGAAGCTTACCTGTGATGATGACTGTGCTAAGACAGAGCGTATCCGGGTTCTTGCAGATGCTTTTGGTGTCACCACCCCAAAGTTAGATGCGCTTCATTTTGGTGAAAATTCTATCATTTCTGAAGCTCTTGCTGATCTGCTTCGGCGGGACCCTAAGTGGGTTTTGTCTGTGGAAGAGAGGTGCAAGTTCTTGGTCCTTGGCAAGGTCAGAGGAGGAAGTGGTTCTCTTCGGGTTCATGTATTTTGTCCAATGTTGAAGGAAAAGAGAGATGCGGTGAGGCTAATAGCTGAGAGGTGGAAACTTTCAGTTAATGCTGCTGGGTGGGAGCCAAAGCGTTTCATTGTCGTTCATGTTACGCCAAAGTCTAAAGCCCCAGCTCGTGTGCTTGGTGCCAGAGGTTCTAGCCTTGTGAATATGCTGCATCCACTGGTTTTTGATCCTTTGACCGATATGGATCCCAAGCTTGTTGTCGCTCTGTTTGATTTGCCGAGGGATGCTGATATTAGCGCATTGGTCCTTAGGTTTGGTGGTGAATGTGAATTAGTGTGGTTGAATGACAAGAATGCACTGGCTGTTTTTAGTGATCCTGCTCGTGCATCTACTGCTATGAGGAGATTAGAGCAAGGCTCCGTGTACTACGGTGCTGTTGTGGTTCCTCAAAATGGTGGGGCATCGATGACAACATCCAGTGCTAACAGTTGGGGAGGCACAGGACTGGCCAAAGATGGAGTGCCGTCATCTGTGTCTTTGAAAGGGAATCCTTGGATGAAAGCTGTGGTGCAGGAGCACGAGTGGGGCGAGTCATCGGGTGGCGAGGAGTGGTTTGATGATTCTGCCAAAATAGAGCCATCCTTGTGGAAGGGGAGAGATGCTCCTATTGCAACTTCAGCAAACCGGTGGAGTGTTCTAGACGCGGCAGCCACTTTGAGTTCCTCATTTGCAACAGCTGGAATTGAGGATCCTGGAAAATTGACGGTAACTCAAATGGTTTCAGACTTCGAACCACAAACAAGTTCGAATATGACTGGGCAGCAAGAAAGCAACCTTGAGGAGATTTTTGATGTCGCAGATGACTGGGAAAAGGCATATGATTTGAAAGGGAATGGGCAAGGCAATTGATGGTCTTCTTCACGGTTTTATATGGGGAGAAGAAAATTTGCTATTAAATGTATCTGCATGCGGAGAAGTGAAATTTAGGACCTCCTACGTCTTTTTTCTTTCCTCAACTTCTATGAGATCCAAGTTTGTGGTGTTTTTGGTCAGGCAACCCATGGCGTCATGGGGCTTTATTAATATTGACCTTTTGTTTTTTTTTTTTTTTGATTCTCATGCAATCAAAATGTGGAGAAGATTTCGAATTGTGCTACATTGAAGAATTTTTGTGCTGTAAAAGATTGAGTTTCATTATATTGGAGTAGTAGCTATGCTTACAGTCGTCTACAAGACTTCAGCCAGAATATACTACATAGTTATGCTTATAGAGATGCGACACTTGTTTTGGTAAATGCAGTACCTTGCCTGATGTAATATTGTATATTCCGTAAGGCTATTGGGACTGGACTGGAGTAGCAGAGTTAGTTATCCATTGCCCTCTCTCTTTTAATTTTCTGGAAGAATGTTCAACTCTCTATTTTGTTTTGCCCCATATTAAGAAAGTAACATCATATCTCTCTTTCTAATGTTAAAAACTCATATGGTCTTTCTTTAACATCCCAAGCTCTTATGAGAATTATAGTGCACTGTTTTTTGGAAGAGAGAGAAGAAGGAACCTCACACTGATCTCACTTTCATTTTTGTAAATGCATTAGGATTGATATAACAATTTATAATTGACTACTATGAGGGTACATATTACATTTAAGGGGACCCAGATAATATATTTGTTAGATTGATTTATAGTTGGATGTTTGTTCAATAAAGTGCTTTAAGGAGATTGATTTATAGTTGGCTGGATTTCAATTTTGCTTGGCAATTTCAACCACTAGCAAAATATGGTTTTGTTCCTTTACAGTTTACAGTGAGGCAAACATTTCTTGTGGCTTACTTTTAAACCTGATTTTTTTTTGGCAGCTGTGGACAAAGCTTCAAAAAGTTGGTGCTGAAATGGTTGTGGACAAAGCTTCAAAAAGTTGGTGCTGAAATGGTTGCTCTTGGAAGGAACCTTTCGGATAAGTCAAGGACTTCTTATCAGGAACAGGTAATGATGAATTACTTACTGATGGTGCTGTTATTTTGTGCAAGTATTTAGGCTCTTGCTTTATGGGATTTATGCTATATGGATTGCTTTGCTTTTTTCAAAGACTCCTCTGCGGTTAACTTCTGCATTAAGTCATGTATTGCTCGTGGGATAATTACCTGAACCGTTAGTATTTCATTGTTTCTACCTCTGGTAGAAGACTTGGTGCATACTGCATAGTGCTTCTGAACTGTATTTAGACAATTAGTTGGTGGCTCATGAGTATGTGAAAATGAAGTCAATGTTGAGGTGTATATTTAGTAGCAAACTTAATAGTAATAGATTAAGGGAAGGTTCCTTGGAACTCCCAGAGGCCCAGTGCTCTCTCTTGATATCTCTGATTCGCTCTCTCCTCTAGCTGTTACATTCTAGTGTTGGATCAGATAGAAGATTTTGAGTCCTCTAAGGGGTTTTATTGGAAGCAATATACTGAAGTCAAAATATCATTTCCCTGAGGTTGTAGTGATTAAGATCTTTATTATATTCATGGTTTTGCTTTCTGCCAAAGTTGGAACTTGGTAGTTTGAGCGTGGTCTAGAGCTGGCTTGTCAAATTAAATATCCAATGTGCTTGACCTCCTTACCTGGCTTCGGCTTTTCATTAGCAGTGATATGGTCATTTTATTTGTCAACCTGTTTAAGTTTTGCTGAAGAATTGGAGGACATGTTTGAGGTCTTTGTTAATTAGAATGCTTATGATGTTTGGAATTGTTATATAGCCGTCGAGAACCCTAAATCATTTTGGATATTTTTTAATTTGTTAGTCCTGCTATTGGAAACCTGCTTTTTGATCTGGTGACTTGGCGCTGAACAAATATTTTTGTTGCTAGCAATTTCTATGGCAGAATCCGATACTTAGACTAAACTGAAACAAACAGAGGCTTGTGGTGCTACAAAGTCTGTCTGATCCGCAGGAGATAAAGAATGAAATCTGTGAGGTGATTAGGCTTTTGCTTGGTTGTAAACCAAATGCTGAGTTGTTGAATCAGAGGCTGTTGAAGGAACCCAAACTAAAGTGGCTCTGTCGTATTGTTGCAATAGTTGAACAGAAAATGTTTCGGGAGGGTGCTGAATCACAGGCAGTGTATGTTTAGGACACCTCTCATAACGTGCTGTTATAATATTGTTTTGTGATTCGTTATTTACTCAATTGAAATTTCATCATCCTATTGGAATTGAAGTATGATTAGTTTATAAGAAATAATGCTGGTTTTAGTGATCGTTTACAATGAGAGCAAATGAAGTACATCATTTGCCCTAAAATTTGAATCATAACAATGTTTCTTGATATTTCGCTGCAGAAGTTTTGGTTGGGAAAAGAATGTTGGTTTTAGTAATTGTTTTCTATGAGACCAAATGAAGGATTTGAATTACCCTCAAATTGGAATCCATATAATAATAGCAGTCGAGCCTCTGTAGCTGTGTACTATTGCTACATTGGGATTTTCTCCTGTTTGGCATTATTTAAATTTCGGAAGTCTTTTATGCTATGCCGTCTGTTTGTGCTCACTGAATTATTACGTGATATATTTCGGATAAGTTTTGCAGGAGCATTGGTTGTAAAGCTGGGCCTCATAACTTAAGCGTAAAGGAAGAGATGGTTGGCGAAACCAGCATGACTGCTAATGCTGGAAATGTTGGTGTCTTTGCAAGAACTCTTAGCTTTAGTGATCGGCTGGAGTTCCAGAATGAGAACTCTTTGGCGCTTTCACGGTTCTTGAGAGAACGCAGACTTGTTGGATGAGATGCTGTTCAAGGAGCTAAAACTGAAGTGGTTCAGTCGTTTGGTTGGAAAGGAGGTTGAGCAGCAGATGGCTGTGGAGAGTGCTGAAGTAGATGCTGGATCAGAAATGTTGAGTGATGACTCAGATGACAACCAATATGTGTAAAACTTCATCACTAATGCCATAATCAATCTAAGATTTAATATAGGAAGTTCGACGTGTTTGGTTATGTATCCAGGATACTGTCAATTGTACTAACGTTGATTTGGTTTTGTTGTTCAATTATATATATACTGTAAGTCGTTAGAAGCTTGAGTTTGAGCTTCAGGAGCCATAGAGAGTGTTGCCTTGTATGTGTAGACATTGCCGCTTGATTTTTTTTTTTTTTCTAATCTATTTTTTCCCAGTTTTGCACGGTTCTTCACTTGCAGCCATTTGATTACTTAATGGTGGCAATTTCATGGGATCGGGTAGGGCTGCACAAAAAAAGGGTAGGGCTGCACAAAAAAACCAGTGAACCGTGAATTCGGTCCGGACCGAACCGATCCGTACGTTTTGGATTTTAACCGTGGATTAATGGTCCGGACACGGATTCAAAAAATAATAAACCATGACTCGCGGTCTAGACACGGATTTTGATTTTGAAACCATGGATTAACCGATCCGGAGCGCGAGATTTTTATTATATATAATTTAAAAATATATATATATGTATGTATATATAAATAATTTTATCATTTTGTCAATTTGATATAGAGTAATACTGTTATCTCCTATAAATACTGTCAATTTGTATTGGACTTTGACGTATTCCACTGTCTTGCAGTTGTATTGGACTTTGATGAATTTAGTAGTTGTTCACTATTTTTTTTTTGGTATTAAACTGCCTTTATTTTTATTCCACTATGTAACTGAACTAAGCTATATGCTAGATACTAGTGCTTGTTTAGGCCCTAGTTGTGGCTCTATCTAAGGTCTCTTTGTTTTCTACTTTGGATTTTTTAGGATTTTATTGTAATCAAACTGTTTGTTACTTATTTACGTATGATATGTAATCCGTGAATAAAACCGGAACCGATCCATGACTCGCGGATCGGATTGGACCCGGACCGTGAGATTTTTGGTCCGGACACGGATTGGATTTTCTAAAAACCGTGACTTGCGGATTAGGATTGGATTCATGCCAATCCGATCCGATCCGAATCGTGTACACCCCTAGCCCCTAGGATCGGGTAGTTCAACTGATTGTCCTTCAATCAACAGATGGCTCGGAGAAGGTGTATGATTGGTTTTAATCATCTTGGATAAGATAATATTTTGTGTGTGAATTGCTCTGCCTGCCTCTAAGATGAATGAGAATAAGTCTACTAGGTTGCCTGTATTGCTATGGACGCCTGTTTTGTAAGCTTAAAATCTTGCACCATTTGCTTATGTTGTGTATATTATTAGGATCTAATCCTTGCTGTGTAGCGGTGGAAATTTGCTTTTTGTACAAAATGCCCATGTTTTATCTTTATGTTGCCTTCTTTAAGTAAACTCATTAAGTAAATTATTTTAAGTAAATTATTGAGAGTGAGATGAACAAAGAATTTAGAGGTGGAAAGAGGAGGAAAGGGGTGGCAGTGGTAGTCAAAGGAGGTGGGGGTGGCGTCTAGTTGTCTTTTACGCTGAGTTGAAATTTTTTGAAGAGGGAAATGAGTTGAAAATTTTTGAACAGGGAAATGGGGAAGAAGAGAAGGGGGCTACTTTGGGTTTGTTGTTTTTATTTAGGGGCGTTTCAGTCTTTAGCCAAGAAAGTAATATGTGAAGTTTTTAGTGAGTTGTATGGCATAAATAAAGGGCAGTATTTAGAATAGGCCAAAAAAAAACTATGTACTAGTGAGGTTCACGACTTAAGGTTCACAAAGACACGTTAAGCCAAGTTGTTCCACAAAAACACACATTCTTAAGTCAGCTTGTTCTACAACAAAAACACACATTCTTCCTGTGAAATGTCCGAATTGCCCATAATGATTTCTAGTGTTGTGTTGCATTTTACAAATGCACAAGGGCAATATTGTCATAAATTTTCATAAATCAGTAACAAATTTTAAGTCAGTAGAACAAGCTCTTTAGCTTAAATTGCTAAAGCCATTTTGGCTAAAGTTAGTCGTTGCGGAACAGCACCCAGCAGTACATGCAACTACCTATTTTCACTCAGTACATGTATACTTGTAAATTAATATTGCAAGGTCAATAATAATCTAACACTTCTTACTTTAAACGTGCGAAAATGATTTATTCCGGGTCCACAATTGACAACAAGACTTAATTTGCATTCCATAATTTCTCATTCTTATGTATTCGTAACGCCACAAGCATACTTTCATTCAAGAAAAAAAAAAAAAAAAAACCATCTTTAGAATCCATACTTCGAGTTTATGTCAACATCAATTTTGGTCCAAAAATGCGTTGGCATAAACAGACCCAAAGAGGCAGACTTAATTCATGTATTTACTCGCAAGACCAAGAACCTTACTCAACTGAGAACTCTAACAACATGATATGTTTATACTTCTCACCGGGTTTAACAACCACAGATGGAAAATTTGGCTGATTGATAGCATCTGGAAATCCCTGCGTCTCCAAACAAAGCCCAGAGTGCTTTCCATATGCAGATCCACCTTTACCCACAACCCCATCCACATAGTTACCAGTGTAGAATTGCATTCCGGGTGCATTGGTCCACAAGTCTAGGACCCTCGAGCTCGACGGATCCCTCACTTTTGCCGCGTGTCTCAAGCCCATTTTCTCATCCCCACAGTCAAGCACATAATTGTGGTCATAACCTAAGCCAACATGATGGATAGAGCTCCCGATTTTCTTCTCACTGGTGAAATCAAACGAGGTGCCTTTAACTGGCATGATTTCGCCAGTTGGAATAGCATTCTGATCCACAGGAGTGAGGTGCAATGCATGTATCTGAATTGAATGGTCGAGTATGTTTCCAGAGTTGTGACCAGCTAAGTTCCAATAAGTGTGCTGTGCTAAACTGATAGGAGTGGGCTTGTTTTCAGGTATAGCCTCCATGTCAAGTCTCAATGTTGTGCTTGAAGTAAGGGTGTAAGTTGCAGTTACAGAAACATCTCCCGGGTAACCTGTTTTGCAAAGGCAAAATTGATTTTTTAAAATTATTTCTCTGTGTTTGTGGTTTGAGTGTGTTCGTGGTTTGAGTGTGTATGCTCGCGCACGCGCGGGGGTGTGAGTGAGAGAGAGAGAGAGGTGGCACCTTCCTCGCCATCATGGCTATGGTACTTGAAAGTAATGGATGGCTTTTCACCCTGTTTGTGTTCAACAACATGCCAAACAACCTTATCAAAACCCATGAATCCACCTAATGAGAAGACAGGTTCAGAAGCGTCAATAGCATGGGGGATCAAAGTAGTAAGTTATAATCATTGTTCCAATTTCAAACGAACATTACTGACATTGGTGAAGGAAGGAGTTCTAGGTGTTGCAACAATAATTTGATGCTTCATAGTAGTAAATAAATCATTATAGTGAAGGGAAAAATAGTAATCTAAACCTACAACTAGACTTGGAGGGAATTAAAATAGTACATTAAAAGGACAATTAGAATGGAAAACTAGACTAGACCAACATATTTAAAGCTCATTAGTTATACTTATATGGTCATACCATTCTTCATTGACCAGCAATCAATCAGTCCATTAAATCATGAATGCGGACAAACTCAACATTTCCCAAAGCCACCTCATCTTTGCGTCACAGTGATTCAAACATCGTCCAGTGCATATGTGAAACGTCTTTGTTTACTGGTTAATCAGTCTTTTGAAACAAACCAACGTTTTGAAAGTACCAAACCGAGCCTTATGTCCAAATCAATTACTGTCAGATATGAATCCTTTTTTCCCATTGAGCTCAGTCAAGGTCAACTTGTTCACTTAGTCTCAGTAGACTAAGAGTTATTGGACAAGAAGTGATGTCTACAACAACAACAAAAAAAATGTATCGTTGTATTGACTAAAAAGACATGCTGGCCAAGTAAATTGATTACTATAAAGTAAACAAAGTGTATGCCAATTCCTAATGAAATTAATGTAACCTGAATTCAAAAGGTATGCCACGTTAGTTGACTGGGCTAAAGCAAAGTTAAAAATAACTTTTTCCCCCCTTGTTTTTCCATGGGTACGATGCTCAAGGCTTACTCCATGAGCTTCAACCGAATCAAACCCAAAACTCTCCCTTGAAAGAAAGGGTACTACCACTTGAGCTAGGCTTAAGTTTGTTAAGAATGATACCCTCATAATAAGATAGACAACATATTAAGATTCAGGAAATTATGTAAATTGAAAATACCGTGGAGACTATTTGGGGGGTTGTTGATGGGCAGAGTATATTCAACCCCACCGAGTGTAAACTTTCCGTCCTTGATCCTGTTTGCGACCCGACCCACAATGCAGCCAAAGAAAGGTGAAGCACCTTTCTGATGAAAAAAAAAAAAACAAGAAAAATCACAAAACTACACAAAATGAAATTATAAAATTAACATCCAGGGGATGACTTTCACATTCCATTTCTTGATACAAACTCCTGCTTTTGTGTTTCCTTTTTCTCTAATTTGTGGGAGACTATTAACAAGTATTTTAAGCTAAGAAGCACGAACAGATCTCACCTATCCATGTCCGACGCAAGTCAGATACGGACAAGGCACAACACTCTGTAGATACGTATTGGATACACCTAACTATGAAACAATTTTTTTTTGTTACATTTTTTAAGGTCGGACATGCTAGGGACAGATTATAACACAATTTTAAGAAGTTAGGCTGGCGTCAATATTACCTTGATGCTTAGTTCAAGAATACTTAGTGTTTTCATATCTTTATAACGTCAATATTATTAACCCCAAGGGGTAGATGAGTTGGTAAGGACTCCTCCCAAGGAAGAGGAGGTCTTGGGTTCAACTCTTCTTAACTTCTTGGGGCTACCTGCACAAAATCTCATGGTTCTCATGGGGGTATATTGGTTTTGCCCAGTCTATGTGTGTGGTGGGGCATACATAAACCTGGGATTAGTCGAGGTGCACGCAAGCTGGCTCGTACCACCCAGTTATCAAAAAAAATAAAAAAAATAACGTCAATATTATTAGTGCCTCTTATCCTAATTGATAAATAAATAAATAAAAACACATTTTATTTATAGATGAAATCAACAAAAAGTGGTAGTTCGGTAGACAAGGGCATTTTTGTACTTGCAGAGCTCCCAATCAAGGGCAACATCGGTGTTCAAGGTCATCACATCAATCTACTAGTTACATGGACTTAGAATAAGATTTAAGACACATTCACCACATGTTAACTCGTTGCATGTACCTATTGTTAGGTTCAATTTGTGCATTTATAACTAGGTGCATTCACAAGTCTTGTTCAATGTATTCATCTACCATTGGATTCATTAAAAAACATTTAGGTTCGTTCTATCTAGGAATTAGCATAGCCTACGGATGGCTCATAAATTTCGGTGTGATCTTTCCTTTTAAGGAATAGAGTTTATTGAATTTGAGTCAACCAGGCTGCAGTTTCATGATTGGTACTGCGGTCCTTGCAGAAATAGCCTGACCCTCGCAAGAATGAAGCGCCTATTTCTCTCTCTTCTCCTCCTCATTCTCTTCTTCTTTGCACACTTAACCCAATTCTTTTCTTGTTTCCACCCAAAACCACTACAATTCCTATTTTAGGCGGCAAGATCTTAAGTGTCCTAGAACCATCCTACATCATTTAGTTTTCTGTGAATTTGGAGTACTATATAGTATATAAGTACATATCAATACAAGATACACTCAACGTGTCCGTAACTTGTCTATGACCCATCTGTGTCGCAGTCGTGGTTCCTAAATCACAAGAATTTCATCAAACTGGCCAATCAACCAAGTACGAAACCAAAATGTAAATCCGTGAAAAAACAAAAACCCAGAAAAAAATTTCCATAAAAAATAAAATTAGTGAGAGGGAAGTACCTGATAGGGTTCTAGAGAGTCGAATCCGAGAACAACATCAGCTAGGTTTCCTAGAAAATCATAGACAATCCGTACATCAACGACTAGCCTATACTGAGAAATTAGTCGTTGAGAAGAGAACTGAACAAAATTGGGATACCATCTTTATCGGGTACAGACAAGGAGGTGATTGTGCAGCCATAGTTGGAGACCTTGATTTGCAAGGACCCATTGTTGAGTTCAAAGAGCTCTGGTTTCTTCTGGCGAGAATCTGCCATGGAATTTGGAAAGATTATTACAAAGATTGTAGGAACCAGGAATGATTCAATGTAGAGAAAGGGAGTAAGTCGACGATCGAGAGGAGTCGGTCGACGCTGGTGTTGGTCACGTGATCGTTCAAGCTAACGCTCTCTGTTTGGGAGTACCTATCAAGGAAAAGAAAGGAAAGGAAAATAAAAATTCCTGTTGCTTTGATTGGTTTGAGAGGAAGGGAGGGAAAAAATAATTAAACTCATTGTTTTACCTAAAACTTTTCTCTTAACTTTCCTTGTTCTTTTCTTCCTAATATTTTCTTTTCTTTTCCCGGCTATCGAACAATGCATTAGAGAGAATTACTCGAAATTGGGAAAATTTCACCAAAAAAAAAAAACTGTGACTTTTTGGACGAAATGTCTCGTAAACACCCAAACTTTAATAAACATCAATTAAACCACTCAGATTGACACTCTGTTATCAATCCTCACTCTCAATTGATTTACCGTCCAATTGATAATTAAGAGTCTTACAGCATCTCCACCCCTAACTCAGATTTTTATCCAAATTTGAGTAAAAACTTGATTTGGTATGGAACACTCCAATGGGGAAAAGAAAATCTAGGCATAAATTTGAGTAAAAGCCTCATTAATGGCATTGTTGTAAATTTGAGGGGGAGAAAATGGCCTTCAAAATTTGATATTGGATTTGATTCTCACCAAATTTGGTGAAGAATTTGAGTAATATCAAATTTGATGAAGGATTTGGTAAAGTAGTGGAGTGAGATTTTTTGTGGTTTTTACTCAAATTTGAGTTTGATGTAGGCTTTGGGTAAGGAGTGGAGATGCTCATATATGGCACTTACATAGATACATGTGGGACCCCTGGCCATTAGTTAGCCTCCACATGTCCATAAAACTTTACTCTCCTCTCCCTCATCAGCCTGTCTTCCCCTTCCACAACCCTGACCACCATAACCCTCTCTCTCATCTCTTCTCTCTCCACTTGTACAAGGCAATACAATTTCTTCCGAATCTTCCTCTCTTTCCCAATTTCTTCAACTGTTCTCTACAAAAACTCTAAATTTGATGTATGTGTACACGACATACATATAGAGATACATATGAACTCTCTCTCTCTCTCTAAGTTTCATTTTTTCCCGATCAAGAGAGAGAAATAGGTTGCACCAAAAAAAAAAGAGAGAGAAATAGGAGTTAATCATGAGGCTGAATTTATGTGATTTTGTTGCTAATGAACCTAGTTTGTTTTGTTTTCATATATTAAAGGATACCAACAAAACAAGAAGACTAGAATAGAATAGAACAGAAAGAGTACTAAAAAATTGGGAAGTAAGTCTATGAAATAAATTTGAAAATGGAAAAACAAAATTAAATCATAATAGGAGTAAGGCCAATTTGCTACTCATCTCCTTAATCTTTTGTTCCTGGCCATTTGATCAATTGACGACACTGGTAAACAAAGCA